>OX411306.1:157471607-158070162 GCA_948150685.1 Rhaphigaster nebulosa
GTTTCTAGCTATTTTTATTTACAAATCCTTGTGACAAAATAGTTTAATTATGGTTATGTAGCAATATTGCCCATGCACTTTGTGTGCATTTTGGATGTGTGCACGTTGTCTCTTTGGAATATTAGAACCTAGCACTTCCGTTTTACAAAATCTTTGGATAATCGAAAAAAAGAGTAATTCTCCCAAAACTGGGCATTTTTAATATTGGAATTTCATTAAATAAAATGTTATATATTCGGCGGCTTTTTCACCAAAATCATTTCTTGGCATGATCACTAACACTTGGCTACCAAATTTCATTCATAGAAGTTTTGCGTTATTGATTAAATAATAAATTTATGATACAAAGGAATGAAGTGAATAGGTGAAAACTCTAAAAAAAAATTGTAGATTTTGGGTTCTAAAAATTGTTTACCAGTTATTTTCCAATTTTTTATTTATATTTTTAAATGAAAAAAAATATATTTTTCTTATTAATTCATGGTCGTAGTAATTTATTTTCAATATCCATATTTATTATACTTTTACTTATGCATGCGTACAATTTTAAATGTAAAAGAACTCAGATCAATTTAATTATTATAAATTAATATAAAATTATAAAATCTCAAATATAAAATAGTTTTACTGTAAAATAAGAGTACCTAGAATCGTATTTTAAAATCGATCTTTTTATACATTGCATAACCTAGTAAAAAAAAAACAGATAATAAATCAATAATTCCTTATATGTTTTTGACATTCAGTTTCTAATTAATTGATTCTCTGGTAAATCGTGATCAGAATTAATTTCACTATCGGTTTATCACACTTTACACTTGAACCACAAGACTATAAACTTATATTAGGTTGTATTAAGAATTAGATTCAGGCTCAAATAGATATATCAAGAATTATAATTTATTAAAATAAAACTGACAAACTATCACAATAACTTTCCCTTGGATACTGGTTTCAAATTCCATTAGGTTGCTAAACTCCAAAATATTCTTGAAATATTTTAAAACAATTCATAAATAAGATTAAAATATAATAACATCAAATATTGTTCAATAATTTTCTAATAATAAAGTCTCTTTGGAATATTAGAACCTAGCACTTCCGTTTTACAAAATCTTTGGATAATCGAAAAAATGAGTAATTCTCCCAAAACTGGGCATTTTTAATATTGGAATTTCATTAAATAAAATGTTATAAATTCGGCGGTTTTTTCACCAAAATCATTTCTTGGCATGATCACTAACACTTGGCTACCAAATTTCATTCATAGAAGTTTTGCGTTATTGATTAAATAATAAATTAATGATACAAAGGAATGAAGAGGATAGAGGAAAACTCTAAAAAAAATTGTAGATTTTGGGTTCTAAAAATTGTTTACCAGTTATTTTTCAAATAAAATAATTATTTTAAAATAAGTAATGCTCCGGAATTACGCGTGTATCATCGGGGATGGTTATTATGGCCCTGGAGGGTTCAAATCCCATTTAAACTAAAAGTCCTAATTTAAATTATTTGAATTTAAACTTCCAAAGTAAAAATCTCATTTTTTTATCAGCTATCTCATTATTATTTTAACAGCCGGCAGAACAATGAGAATTTGGGTTTCAAGAGGTGATAACCCAGTTATTTTTTACTTAAAAAAAAGCTTTGTCAATAGATTACTGGGTCACCCATTAGAAAAAGATATGAAATATTAACGTATCTGAAACATACTTACAAAATGATGTTTGGCAATGAGGAGAACGGGCACACCACAAGTTATTTTCTGTAATACGGCTTTAAGGTTATTGATTGTTAATTAAAACAAAACAGATAGTGGGAACACGTTAGGCGGGAACTGGCAGTGTTGCCTGACCAGAAACAATAATAAACTTAACAAGTGTAAGGCTCTGGGAGGAAATTCAAACATTGATTAAGGAATGATAATCGGATTGTGGGACTGAGATAAAATGAGTTCTGCATTAGAGGATTTTCCTTTCCTCACCTTAAAAGGCTTTCAAAATTGGTGCAAATATTATCATTCAAAATCTAGCCTGGGCGTGTCATTATTCTTACAGGCTGTTGAAAGTAAAAAAGTGCGATCTCAGGCAGGCCAAAGGAATAAGAATTGGGTTTATGATCCATTACGATAGGTATGTTTCTTGATTTTGATATTAAAAAATTAATAAAGTAGTAAATAGCCTATGACATATATTAAGTAAAAAAAGGTTGATTGATTACAATACCCATTTTGGGATAATTACTCTCAAATAAAATGCACTCTGTGGATGATTTTTAAATTCACAAGAGTATCGAGGCAAGAGTAACGACTGAGAATCGTCAGTATTTGGTGCTTAGGTCATAAATAGTAACTTTTTAAACCATTTCCGATTTGTGTTTCGATTATTGTGAGCGGAAATCTATAAAAGTGGTGTTTAAGTTCCAAGTCCCACAATAAATTGAAACCTAAATTTCGAATTTTCGACGCTTAAGCATTTTTCAAAAAACGACGTCGATATACATGCGTTTATTTTCTATTGAGAATAAAACAGAATCAAATGAATTATTTGGATAGCTGTTAATAGAATAAAGTAACGTAATTTTCTAAAATAAAACACAATCTTTATTAAAATATATATTGATCACTGCCAACATAATAATTTAGCTTACCTCTGCTTGAAATGTTAAACAGATGATACATGCCATACCAAACTCGATAGACATACATGGTACCAGGGACCATAAAAGTCGGAGCAGTTCTTTTTGTCATTTTACCGTGGTGTGTGTGCGATGATAAATCTTCTCCTCCGATGTAGGCTTCAGTTTCTACTATACGACCTTTGAGGATGCAATCATTTTCTTTTCTCACCAAAATCTGCATGATTTGATGCGATATTACTATTAACCACTTTATGAAAGCGAATAGAAAATATATAAAAACGAATAGAAGCTAATGGTGTAACAGAAATAGGAAGATACTGATAAGAGTCAAATTATTTACCTGACCCAATAGAGATTTAGCAAGATGATTACAATCTATATCAAAATATTCTCTGCCCAATCGCGTATCGCTGATTGAGGAAAGTGTGTCACAGTCTTCACGGCTTACCATTATTGGTCTAAATTTATTCTCGCACTCTGGAGAAGGTTATGCTGTGCTACAACAAGGTTATTTTACCTACTAAATGACATCTACAGGAAATATTTGAAAAATCCGAATCTGAACTGTAACAAATCAGAAACGATTATTCAATGTTAGAACAGGTTCCTAAGACTGCTTGCTAAAAATGTTTCCACCCTAATATAATCTCTCACGTAATGTTATCACTGTTCCTTTTTCGGAGTTTCGGTTTTATATTATAATTCGATTGTTTTATATTAATCCTATTTTGAATCTCAAAGAAGTTGGTAGTAGGGTCTTTTTTTTTTTTTTAAATTATACTTCACAGGCAATTTACTAATAATTTCTTATTTAAAAAAATATTTCTTATAAATGACTACAGATCTATATAATAAAAGGAAGCACACAAAGTGCATGGGCAATATTGCTACATAACCATAATTAAACTATTTTGTCACAAGGATTTGTAAATAAAAATAGCTAGAAACAAAGGTCTTAATGAAGTAAACACATCCTAGAACTTTTTGTGGAGAACAGTACCCCTTTGTATTTCATAAATTTCTTTATTTACAAAGAGTTCAATTCGTTGTTTTATTTTTAACGATTTCCCGTTGAGGGAGTTTTGGAGGGACCGGAATAAGTGGTAGTCGGATGGTGCAAGGTCCAGAGAATACGGTGGCTATGGTCCTAGCCAAATTGTACTAACTTTTGCTATGTGATTATTGCGGAATGTGGTCTGGCGTTGTCATAAAGGAATAGAACACCATTGCGATTAACTAGTTCTGGGCGTTTCTGTCGTAATGCTTGGTCCTATTTCGTTTAGAGAGTTGCAGATTGATATTCGGTTGGCCTTAGTCAGTTTGTGTGGCACCCAAACATCGAGGCGGGACACGAAGTCATGAGTTGTCTACATCAGAAATTTTATTTCTAAAAAGGCAAACGAGCTTCGGGGGCCCACAGAAAGATATGTAAGGTCTACGGGGACGATGCCTTAACAAACTTACTGCCAACTTTCGTTATGGAGATAAGAGTCTCGAAGATGCACCCCGCAGCGGTCGACTCACCGAGGTTAATTCGAGTAATATCAAGGATCTAATCGAACAAGACCGGTCGCTACAGGTACGAGAAATTGCGGAGACACTGGAAATAGGTTTTGGAACCGTTCAAAGGCATTTAAAACAGCTTGGTTACGTGTCTCGCCTCGATGTTTGGATGCCACTCTCTTAACGGGAAATCGTTCGCTGATGAGAAAGATGTGAAAACGTATCTCGATCAGTTTTTCGCTTCTCAGCCCCAGATGTTTTACGAGAATGGAATAATGAAATTGTTAGAAAGATGGCAAGAGATCATTAATAAAAACGGTGAATAAATTATTGAATAAAATTTATTCTTTGTATGAAAAAAAATCTTGTTTAATTTCAACTTTAAAAAAAAAACGTTTTATTTCACCCTTCAAAACCGAACGAACTTAGGAATCTACTCTATATTTTTGGGCGTAGGCAAAAAGAAAACCAAACTTGAAGGTGAAATCCATTATAAATATATATGAAAGTACCAAGTTTTAATTTCCTATTCATTAGTACTAGATTGAAAGTGGAAAAAGTGGTACCTAGCGTTTCATAAGACCCGTGGCACTTGGCGTAAAAATGAAATAAACACAATTTTTATGTGCCTGATCTCCACTGACACAGATACTGTTGAGATTTTCTTTATCTCGGCAGTCAACTTATGAAGTTTTTGAAGCCAAAAACATGACTTTAAGGTGAGGAAAGGAAAATCCTCTAATGCAGAACTCATTTTATCTCAGTCCCACAATCCGATTATCATTCCTTAGTCAATGTTTGAATTTCCTCCCAGAGCCTTACACTTGTTAAGTTTATTATTGTTTCTGGTCAGGCAACACTGCCAGTTCCCGCCTAACGTGTTCCCACTATCTGTTTTGTTTTAATTAACAATCAATAACCTTAAAGCCGTATTACAGAAAATAACTTGTGGTGTGCCCGTTCTCCTCATTGCCAAACATCATTTTGTAAGTATGTTTCAGATACGTTAATATTTCATATCTTTTTCTAATGGGTGACCCAGTAATCTATTGACAAAGCTTTTTTTTAAGTAAAAAATAACTGGGTTATCACCTCTTGAAACCCAAATTCTCATTGTTCTGCCGGCTGTTAAAATAATAATGAGATAGCTGATAAAAAAATGAGATTTTTACTTTGGAAGTTTAAATTCAAATAATTTAAATTAGGACTTTTAATTTAAATGGGATTTGAACCCTCCAGGGCCATAATAACCATCCCCGATGATACACGCGTAATTCCGGAGCATTACTTATTTTAAAATAATTATTTTATTTGAAAAATAACTGGTAAACAATTTTTAGAACCCAAAATCTACAATTTTTTTTAGAGTTTTCCTCTATCCTCTTCATTCCTTTGTATCATTAATTTATTATTTAATCAATAACGCAAAACTTCTATGAATGAAATTTGGTAGCCAAGTGTTAGTGATCATGCCAAGAAATGATTTTGGTGAAAAAGCCGCCGAATTTATAACATTTTATTTAATGAAATTCCAATATTAAAAATGCCCAGTTTTGGGAGAATTACTCATTTTTTCGATTATCCAAAGATTTTGTAAAACGGAAGTGCTAGGTTCTAATATTCCAAAGAGACTTTATTATTAGAAAATTATTGAACAATATTTGATGTTATTATATTTTAATCTTATTTATGAATTGTTTTAAAATATTTCAAGAATATTTTGGAGTTTAGCAACCTAATGGAATTTGAAACCAGTATCCAAGGGAAAGTTATTGTGATAGTTTGTCAGTTTTATTTTAATAAATTATAATTCTTGATATATCTATTTGAGCCTGAATCTAATTCTTAATGCAACCTAATATAAGTTTATAGTCTTGTGGTTCAAGTGTAAAGTGTGATAAACCGATAGTGAAATTAATTCTGATCACGATTTACCAGAGAATCAATTAATTAGAAACTGAATGTCAAAAACATATAAGGAATTATTGATTTATTATCTGTTTTTTTTTTACTAGGTTATGCAATGTATAAAAAGATCGATTTTAAAATACGATTCTAGGTACTCTTATTTTACAGTAAAACTATTTTATATTTGAGATTTTATAATTTTATATTAATTTATAATAATTAAATTGATCTGAGTTCTTTTACATTTAAAATTGTACGCATGCATAAGTAAAAGTATAATAAATATGGATATTGAAAATAAATTACTACGACCATGAATTAATAAGAAAAATATATTTTTTTTCATTTAAAAATATAAATAAAAAATTGGAAAATAACTGGTAAACAATTTTTAGAACCCAAAATCTACAATTTTTTTTTAGAGTTTTCACCTATTCACTTCATTCCTTTGTATCATAAATTTATTATTTAATCAATAACGCAAAACTTCTATGAATGAAATTTGGTAGCCAAGTGTTAGTGATCATGCCAAGAAATGATTTTGGTGAAAAAGCCGCCGAATATATAACATTTTATTTAATGAAATTCCAATATTAAAAATGCCCAGTTTTGGGAGAATTACTCTTTTTTTCGATTATCCAAAGATTTTGTAAAACGGAAGTGCTAGGTTCTAATATTCCAAAGAGACAACGTGCACACATCCAAAATGCACACAAAGTGCATGGGCAATATTGCTACATAACCATAATTAAACTATTTTGTCACAAGGATTTGTAAATAAAAATAGCTAGAAACAAAGGTCTTAATGAAGTAAACACATCCTAGAACTTTTTGTGGAGAACAGTACCCCTTTGTATTTCATAAATTTCTTTATTTACAAAGAGTTCAATTCGTTGTTTTATTTTTAACGATTTCCCGTTGAGGGAGTTTTGGAGGGACCGGAATAAGTGGTAGTCGGATGGTGCAAGGTCCAGAGAATACGGTGGCTATGGTCCTAGCCAAATTGTACTAACTTTTGCTATGTGATTATTGCGGAATATGGTCTGGCGTTGTCATAAAGGAATAGAACACCATTGCGATTAACTAGTTCTGGGCGTTTCTGTCGTAATGCTTGGTCCTATTTCGTTTAGAGAGTTGCAGATTGATATTCGGTTGGCCTTAGTCAGTTTGTGTGGCACCCAAACATCGAGGCGGGACACGAAGTCATGAGTTGTCTACATCAGAAATTTTATTTCTAAAAAGGCAAACGAGCTTCGGGGGCCCACAGAAAGATATGTAAGGTCTACGGGGACGATGCCTTAACAAACTTACTGCCAACTTTCGTTATGGAGATAAGAGTCTCGAAGATGCACCCCGCAGCGGTCGACTCACCGAGGTTAATTCGAGTAATATCAAGGATCTAATCGAACAAGACCGGTCGCTACAGGTACGAGAAATTGCGGAGACACTGGAAATAGGTTTTGGAACCGTTCAAAGGCATTTAAAACAGCTTGGTTACGTGTCTCGCCTCGATGTTTGGATGCCACTCTCTTAACGGGAAATCGTTCGCTGATGAGAAAGATGTGAAAACGTATCTCGATCAGTTTTTCGCTTCTCAGCCCCAGATGTTTTACGAGAATGGAATAATGAAATTGTTAGAAAGATGGCAAGAGATCATTAATAAAAACGGTGAATAAATTATTGAATAAAATTTATTCTTTGTATGAAAAAAAAACTTGTTTAATTTCAACTTTAAAAAAAAAACGTTTTATTTCACCCTTCAAAACCGAACGAACTTAGGAATCTACTCTATATTTTTGGGCGTAGGCAAAAAGAAAACCAAACTTGAAGGTGAAATCCATTATAAATATATATGAAAGTACCAAGTTTTAATTTCCTATTCATTAGTACTAGATTGAAAGTGGAAAAAGTGGTACCTAGCGTTTCATAAGACCCGTGGCACTTGGCGTAAAAATGAAATAAACACAATTTTTATGTGCCTGATCTCCACTGACACAGATACTGTTGAGATTTTCTTTATCTCGGCAGTCAACTTATGAAGTTTTTGAAGCCAAAAACATGACCCGAAATCAGTAAAAAATATCTGATGTAGACAACACATGATTTCCTTGTACGCCTACTAAACTATAAATCAGTGGCTAAAAAGTGATCCTGAATTTGGATACTGGTTTTCGAAGATTACAGAATCTCAAAAATGACACTCGACGTCGCGACATCCATCTATTGACACACGCAAGCTCTTGTTTCAGAATGTCTCATTCCGTTATTATATGTCGTTTTCTTTCAGTAGGTAACAAGTTCCCAAGAGATTTCTTCGTGTTCCGTGACAACATCAGAACTGTCAATGTCAATAGATATAGCATTTGAAATCGACGGTTTCGACATTTTAAACTGAATAACCCACTTAACTTATATTTTATTCTCCTGCTGCAGATTTGTTCATCTCACAAATTGGGAAGAAAACCATTGTTTTACACTAAATTTTAACACCTAAAACAAGTAATAAACACTGCAAATTATTACACAATGGTTTATTATTTCCACTTAGTAATATTTCAAAAATATCTATTCTGTCCAAGTAAAAAAAATGAAGCAGTAGGCACCAAAGGAAAAGAAATTTGAAGCTTGTCACAAGATGATCGCCGTGAGAGTGCCGAACTGGGAGCGTTGATTTAAAAAACTGTGTCAATACAAGTAGGCTGTGATGTAAAATGATACAGAGGAAATATTTGATGTGCACTTCAGTAGGGGGAAAAAAAAGATAGACTAAGGAAGCTAAAGGAAGTGCAGAAATAATCCAAGAAAGGATACAGCAGAGAGATATGAGGAAGTCAGAAGCCCAATAGATAAGTCAGGAGGCCTAGGGCCACGATGACTAGCCGCCTTAAGAATCAGTCTACCAAGTTCATTACGCTATATCTCAACTAATAGTGGTCTGATTTAAGTGATTTTTTGGTTCGTTTTGTAGGAAAAGCTTTCGTTTAAATACAATAAAAAGCATCAAACAAAAAAAAAACACCTTTTATGCTGATTCGAAAACACCTTACATTTCCTCTCTATTTTTATAAACGACCGAGTTATGGGTATATAAGATCTTTAATCGGTAATTATACAGATTTTTTGTTTTTCATTTTTTTAATGGTTTGTTATGCTGATTCCAAAACACCTTACATTTCCTCTCTATCTTTATAAATGACCGAGTTATGGGCTTATGAGATCTCTAATCGACTGCCATTGATCTCATTGTTTAATCAATATTCATAAACATTAATGTTTAATGTTCATATTGTTCTGACCATTGATCATTGTTCATCAACATGGATTGGACCATAGATATTGCAGAGGATTTCGCATTCATGAGCTAGAAGGTCTTGCTCATCTTTCTTGGTAAAGATCAATGTCTCTGAGCCATAAATTAGGACTGGGCAGATTAGTGTTTTAAATAAGAGAAGTTTGGTTCTTTTGGCAAGAATATTGCTCCTAAAATGTCTTCAAAGGCCATAATAAAACTTAAAAGCAGCGATACTTTTTTTTATTTTCTGTTGTTACATCCCCATCTATATTCATCTGGCTACCTAGGTAAATAAATTTATTCATCTTATCAAATGTGAATGTTCCTCTGGATCACCTCATTTTGCATTGCCTTCTGCCCCGTTACTATACATTTCATCTTTTGTTCATTGATCACAATGAACCCTAGAAGACTAGGATTCTTGCTGGGCCTTCAAGTGCACGAAAAGCGTCTGAGACGTCTCTGAGGGATCTTTCAACTATGTCCAAATCATTCGCATATCCAAGTATCTGAACAGTCCTATTAAATATAGTCCTAGATGTGTAAATACAAGAGTCTCTCACCGCTTTCTGTAAAGCAAGGATAAAGAGGAGGCAGGCAAGGCCATCTCCCTGCAGTATATCTTTTCCAAAATCAAACTCCCAAGATAGATCAGCCTGGATCTTAACCATGCATTTAACTTCTCTCGTGGTCATTCGGCACAGTCTTACTAATTTCTTGGATATACCCAATTCTACAAGAGCGTTGTAGAGTTCTTGTCTATCTATACTAAAATAGGCATTTTTACAGTCTACAAATAGATGATGAGTCCGTATTTTGTGCTCTCTGCCCTTCTGCAAAATCTGACGAAGTGTGAATGCTTAGGTGGATTGGACATCTGATGAGAATGGAAGATAGCACAATCTTCAAAAAAGCATTAATGGAGGAGCACTTATATGGTACAAGACGTGTTGGTCATCCTAGGCTTCGTTGGGAGGACAGTGCACGAGAGCTACTAATGGTGAGGGAACATTTTTTTTTTTCAGCCAGTAATATTTCTAGCATTTTTACTAATGGAGCTTATCATTTTAAAACTGTTTAATGTTGAGAAAGTCAGTATTTGACTATTGATGAGGCTTTACTTTGAAATGGAAAGAAAACATGTGAAACCATTATTCAATAAATGAAATTATTTATTCATCTACAGACATCAAAACAATTACCAAATTATAACAAGTGATTAAAAAATATATTAGTTTATTCACAAAGTTGATACCAAGGATGCTCAGTAGATGATAACATTAGTCATTCAACATTTTTAGTTACTGCCTTAATTTGTTCTTCGACATGTTTATTCCGTTTACTTACACAACTGTTTCCCATCAAATAATACCTAAAAAAGAAAAAAGGAATGACAATACAAATTATATAAAATTTACTAACCAATACACATATAATCGCCGTGAGAGTGCCGAACTGGGAGCGTTAATTTAAAAAACTGTGTCAATACAAGTAGGCTGTGATGTAAAATGATACAGAGGAAATATTTGATGTGCACTTCAGTAGGGGGAAAAAAAAGATAGACTAAGGAAGCTAAAGGAAGTGCAGAAATAATCCAAGAAAGGATACAGCAGAGAGATATGAGGAAGTCAGAAGCCCAATAGATAAGTCAGGAGGCCTAGGGCCACGATGACTAGCCGCCTTAAGAATCAGTCTACCAAGTTCATTACGCTATATCTCAACTAATAGTGGTCTGATTTAAGTGATTTTTTGGTTCGTTTTGTTGGAAAAGCTTTCGTTTAAATACAATAAAAAGCATCAAACAAAAAAAAACACCTTTTATGCTGATTCGAAAACACCTTACATTTCCTCTCTATCTTTATAAATGACTGAGTTATGGGTATATAAGATCTTTAATCGGTAATTATACAGATTTTTTGTTTTTCATTGTTTTAATGGTTTGTTATGCTGATTCCAAAACACCGAAATTCTCATTGTTCTGCCGACTGTTAAAATAATAATGAGATAGCTGATAAAAAAATGAGATTTTCTACTTTGGAAGTTTAAATTCAAATAATTTAAATTAGGACTGTTAGTTTAAATGGGATTTGAACCCTCCAGGGCCATAATAACCATCCCCGATGATACACGCGTAATTCCGGAGCATTACTTATTTTAAAATAATTATTTTATTTGAAAAATAACTGGTAAACAATTTTTAGAACCCAAAATCTACAATGTTTTTTAGAGTTTTCCTCTATCCTCTTCATTCCTTTGTATCATAAATTTATTATTTAATCAATAACGCAAAACTTCTATGAATGAAATTTGGTAGCCAAGTGTTAGTGATCATGCCAAGAAATGATTTTGGTGAAAAAGCCGCCGAATCTATAACATTTCATTTAATGAAACTCCAATATTAAAAATGTCCAGTTTTGGGAGAATTACTCATTTTTTCGATTATCCAAAGATTTTGTAAAACGGAAATGCTAGGAAAGTTTGCTAAATGGCGCTTGCACGCATTTTTCAAAAAAATGTCGATACATATCGATTGTTATTTTCATATGTAATTTATTTCTTCTATTCTGATAAAAAAAAACTGTGCTGGTGAAATTCTATCCTTTATTATTATAATTATTTTTTCTTTTATTATTATTTTAAATGAAAAAAAAAATATATTTTTCTTATTAATTCATGGTCGTAGTAATTTATTTTCAATATCCATATTTATTATACTTTTACTTATGCATGCGTACAATTTTAAATGTAAAAGAACTCAGATCAATTTAATTATTATAAATTAATATAAAATTATAAAATCTCAAATATAAAATAGTTTTACTGTAAAATAAGAGTACCTAGAATCGTATTTTAAAATCGATCTTTTTATACATTGCATAACCTAGTAAAAAAAAACAGATAATAAATCATTAATTCCTTATATGTTTTTGACATTCAGTTTCTAATTAATTGATTCTCTGGTAAATCGTTATCAGAATTAATTTCACTATCGGTTTATCACACTTTACACTTGAACCACAAGACTATAAACTTATATTAGGTCGCATTAAGAATTAGATTCAGGCTCAAATAGATATATCAAGAATTATAATTTATTAAAATAAAACTGACAAACTATCACAATAACTTTCCCTTGGATACTGGTTTCAAATTCCATTAGGTTGCTAAACTCCAAAATATTCTTGAAATATTTTAAAACAATTCATAAATAAGATTAAAATATAATAACATCAAATATTGTTCAATAATTTTCTAATAATAAAGTCTCTTTGGAATATTAGAACCTAGCACTTCCGTTTTACAAAATCTTTGGATAATCGAAAAAATGAGTAATTCTCCCAAAACTGGGCATTTTTAATATTGGAATTTCATTAAATAAAATGTTATAAATTCGGCGGCTTTTTCACCAAAATCATTTCTTGGCATGATCACTAACACTTGGCTACCAAATTTCATCCATAGAAGTTTTGCGTTATTGATTAAATAATAAATTAATGATACAAAGGAATGAAGAGGATAGAGGAAAACTCTAAAAAAAATTGTAGATTTTGGGTTCTAAAAATTGTTTACCAGTTATTTTTCAAATAAAATAATTATTCTAAAATAAGTAATGCTCCGGAATTACGCGTGTATCATCGGGGATGGTTATTATGGCCCTGGAGGGTTCAAATCCCATTTAAACTAAAAGTCCTAATTTAAATTATTTGAATTTAAACTTCCAAAGTAGAAAATCTCATTTTTTTATCAGCTATCTCATTATTATTTTAACAGCCGGCAGAACAATGAGAATTTCGGTTTCAAGAGGTGATAACCCAGTTATTTTTTACTTAAAAAAAAGCTTTGTCAATAGATTACTGGGTCACCCATTAGAAAAAGATATGAAATATTAACTTATCTGAAACATACTTACAAAATGATGTTTGGCAACGAGGAGAACGGGCACACCACAAGTTATTTTCTGTAATATGGCTTTAAGGTTATTGATTGTTAATTAAAACAAAACAGATAGTGGGAACACGTTAGGCGGGAACTGGCAGTGTTGCCTGACCAGAAACAATAATAAACTTAACAAGTGTAAGGCTCTGGGAAGAAATTCAAACTTTGACTAAGGAATGATAATCGGATTGTGGGACTGAGATAAAATGAGTCCTGCATTAGAGGATTTTCCTTTCCTCACCTTAAAAGGCTTTCAAAATTGGTGCAAATATTATCATTCAAAATCTAGCCTGGGCGTGTCATTATTCTTACAGACTGTTGAAAGTAAAAAAGTGCGATCTCAGGCAGGCCAAAGGAATAAGAATTGGGTTTATGATCCATTACAATAACTATGTTTCTTGATTTTGATATTAAAAAATTAATAAAGTAGTAAATAGCCTATGACATATATTAAGTAAAAAAAGGTTGATTGATTACAATACCCATTTTGGGATAATTACTCTCAAATAAAATGCATTCTGTGTGTGATTTTAAAATTTAATTTTCAATATGTTTTAAACGAAAAAAAATTTCATTTTAAATCTCATTGAGCAAAATAGATGCAAAAAAAAATGGAAAGTAAATCTTGAAAAAAAAATAGTGGACAAGAGACGTTTTGAAATTCCATTATTCAATTGAATTATTTATATAAAATTGTTATCAATATTGTTAATATCAAAATCAATAGAAAACATTGAAAATCAGCGTAATAAAGATAAAAATTTGAGATTTATTCATTGCTCATATATCTAAATGTTTTTATATTTAGATAATAAATTATAATAAATTTAAGTAATAAACAATTCCTTATGTTTATCTTGAAATTAGATAAATAATATATATCCAACATTATACTATTTAAAATTTAGAAATTTTTTTTACTTTAATAACAAAAATAAATGTATTTATAATATGGACTATCTAATCTTTTAGGTGATGGAGCTTGTGTTTTAATTAGATCTCTTGAACCGATTTTTGGAATTGAAGAAATGAAGAAAAAGCGTTCATTGTTTGGCAAAAGCTCTAAAACACAACTTAAATCTTACAAGTAACTGAACCATGCACTAATTTATAGTAAATATATTGTTATAAAAAAATCTAGGGTGTCAGGTTAGTAACTAATTAGAAAATCCGAAGTCTAGCAAAGGTAATGGTTCTTCCAAACAAGGCAGATGTCTGAATGTTCTATCTTAACTCTGGAGAGATATCATATTTTTAATTGTAAATTTCTTTTTTAAATGTTAATGTTAAATCAATAATGTATAATGCTTAAATAATTAGAAGACGAAAAGATTGGAAAATTTAAAAAAAAAAATTATTTTTTATTTTAAAAAAATAATTCAAATCGATGCCCCATCTTATTTTTTTATTAATAAAAATGATGAAAAAGTAAGGATTGAATTTAAGCAAGTAGAGTGCATAAGTTTTTAAAACAATATATTTAATTTTCTGTTGTTTTTTTTAAATAAAAAATTCTAGGTTTCACTATACTGCACTGCTTAGTAAGAGCGCAGTAAGTTCCAAAAAATCATTTTTGAGATTTTCATATCACTACAATCAGAAAAATTTCTTTTTTATTTTAAAACCGTTAAAAATACAGTAAACACAATAATTTTCTTAATGTTAAAGTCTTAAAATGCAGTATACTTAGTGTTAGTAAATAGTTTAGCTGTAAAACGGTGGTTCTTATCCCTGATATAGCCTAGTTATTTTCTGTCAAAAGAAAATTTATTATATCAATTCATCATCAAGCTTAATTGTATGAAGGAGTCAACCTACAACGTTTCAGCATACATCCTTCCCATTTTATCAATATGCCATCATCTTGATTATTATTGCAGGAAGTATTTTTATCTCATCTCTTGTTTTATCCATTGATTGGTTAGTCCTATACCCTACTACTTTCTCTCAGAAGAATTTTCTTGGAATTTACTCGAGAAGTTTCTAAATTTGAAATTTTTTGTGCCATAGCCATTTTCTTTTTCTTTTTACATGCCATCTTACATGTGTTCGAGCATCTCTATATTTGTTATTTCTTTTTTTGGTATCTTGGCATGGAAATTTGTTTCTTTTGCTGTTATGTATTTTTCAGATCTTCACACTTCGCAATGAACCAGATGTGAACATAGGTCTGATTACAGCTGCAACGTTCATTTGTAGTTTGTTTTTTTTATAATCTGTTTATTGAATATAATATTTGTTCATGCTTGTTATATTTGATTAATATAACTTTATATATCTGCCTTTTAACTACAGCTGATTTTCATTTTACTACAGGCTAAATGAGCTTTGCAATGGCCCATCCAAGCTTGCGATAGCTATGAACATAGATACTCACTTTTCTGGAGATGATCTTGTCACTTCTCCTGAAATTTGGATAGAATCTGATCCAGTCCTCATAGAAAATGAACTTATTGTTGAATGTCCACGAATTGGAATAAAGTCAACTGATTCAGTTTGGGCATCAAAATCTTTCAGGTATTGTCATTTAATTTTTTTTTTTTTTTTTTTTTTTTTTATCGAAGGAGTGATATGCATAAAGCATCTTGTAAATATTCATGCTAATTTGATTAAAATAGTGTAATTTTTATTTATCATCATTATCAGAGGTTCCACAAAAGAGTTAAGCACATAATAAATTTAACATAGTACAGACCAATTGATATTATTTATTGGCAAATTAATTAAAATTAAAAATATGTGAATGATTCAAAGATAATTTTATTAAACAATAAATGAGAAAAATGAACTCTTGAAAATTAACAGAAGTTAAAAAAATTCTAATTCTCAACTAAACAAATTAAAAATTAATTAAATTAAATTATCCAAATAGAATATTAATTCAATTAATAAATTATTTTAAATAATAGTTATTTTCATAACTTTTATTTTCCAATTAAAAAAATAAAATGGCTTCAAACAATTACTTTGTAAATACCATGGCTGGCCCTGCTTAGCTTTTGGGTGTAAAAAATATTGCTTTTATTTTTAAACTTATAATAATTCAAGGAAAAAAATAAGTAGCATTGTTGCACAAAAATCGTTAATGGCAAATTGTTGATAGTATCTAAATAATATTCTTTAAAAATGTCACTATCTTTCTGTTAATTAAGATAAACCTGAGTGACGATGAAGTAGGGAAATTTTAGTACGTGAAATTATGTTAAGATAGTAGAAACACTGCTGATAAATATTGACAATTTTTCGGATTCAATCAACATTTATTCTTGTTCCTTAGTGCTAAGTCTCCAAGGGTAACTGCATACCTTCTCATTAGTAACTCTCATGAATGTAAACTTTGTAAGACAATTTTTCCTGTCACGAACCTCAAACTGTCACAAGTTTATTTTCATTTCAACTACTACTAACGCCAACCCAACCTCTTGTTGCTCCACTGATTATAAATTCTTAGTTGATTGTTTAAATTAAAACAAAGAGAATCAGTCAATTTTTAATTTTAAAATTGTTGTGCTCAATATCAACCTAAAAAAACTCTGCATCGTGTTTGAATAATTTTTTTTGTTAGATCATGCAACTTCATTACTAGAATCCAAGAAAAATTCGGTTTCCCCTAAATTTATCAGTAATACAATTTTATGTGTATATTAATAATTAATATAGTAATAATTATTATTTTTAAAAGTACAATTTAATGTCTATTCTAACCATCTGATAGTTACTTAGATTTTTAAGTACCTGAAATATCATTTGATTTTCTTTTTCTCTATGTTAATTCTATTGCTACTTTTATTCAAATTATAGTTAGGATTGTCCTTCCTACCTGTACTAGTTTTGTGAGAAAGTTGATTATTTTTTGCAATTTATGAAAATGCTATATATAGGGCACATTCAACCAATTCAGTGACTTGTTATCTTTCTAAAATAGGAATAATAATTGAAATAGGCTAGCATCAGTATAAAATCTCACAAAAGATCCACATGGATCATGGTGAGGAAGGGCTTCCCAACCCTCAGTGCAATAATAATATCAGTAAAACCATTTACTTACTAGGTTGTTTTTAATTTTATAATAGCATAGTTAATTGTATGAATAAAAATTATTTCATATTTTTACAGGTACTATATATTAGGAAATAATTGTGTAAGTAAGCGAGACAAAAAAGCTGAAGTCAAGAAGAGTTTAAGAGTTATTTTCTGATTTTTATTGATGTTAATGCCTATTTGTCTCTCTAATATCCTGTACACTCAAACCTGTTTGTATAATTTTTATTTAAAATAAGGATTATATATTAGTTTCGGTATCAGTCAAGGTACCATCAAAAACCATAACTTATTGATTTGTTTTTTATAGTTCATTGACTTAATATTAGCACTGTTGACTGCCCATTATTTTTAATTTATGAAAAATATTTTGTAGAGTTTCGAAAATTTCAACCTTTGGTACTTGTACACTTTCATATGTGGGAGACTGGTAGCCGTCCATGGATCAGTTTGTTTCCTGAGTTTAGATCAAATCATTCTGTTGAGTATGTGAAGATTGACTGGGGTAAATTGGTCTATTTTTAGAAAAATTATTGGATAATGTACAATAGACCTCCAATGCCGTGGGGCTTATCTTATAAGCCATAATTCACAAATACTAAACACTGTTCCATATTTAGTGATTCATTGTTGTTGTGTTAGTATGGATACACACCAAATTTAAGAAATCTTGGTTGGAGACATGCATATACTTTCTATTTTATGATAAGATATTAAATTCAATTCAATCTGTACTGTTCTCTTGCTACTTTTCAATTAATAAATGTTAATAACAAAATATCATATTAGTAAAACACTCTTCACTATTTTCATTAATTAGTACGTGAGACCCAAGTTAGATTGCGTTAAATGTATATGGGTTAAATGTATCATAAAGGACTATGAGACCCAAACAGCAATTTACTATATCTCAGATACCATAACAGTTATGCTGATTGTGATAATGCTGAAGCATACCAAAAAGTACTAGATCAATCAGCAAATATGGGATGAAATCAAAGACCTCAGTTGGTTCTTCCTGGATTTAAAAATATTAATGGTCTCATCGTCGTCTTAGTCGAGAAACATGCCAAATTTTGTTTGAATGCTTGGTTGGATACATGTATAGACATTCTATTTATTAACGATAAGATATGTATAAAACCAGATCTCAGATTATTTGGGCATTTTTAATGATTTGTGACTTAGGTATAAAATGGCTATTTAGCCTATATGTTATAATATAATATAAAATAAGTTTTGGAAATGTGTAAATAATTTTATTATTGTCTGTTTTATAATTATTCTTGCCCAATGGATTGATTGGTATACTGTTTCTTTTACCCAATGTATTAGGGAAGCATTGCTTGATAAATAAAGTATTTCTCTCTAGTAATACATATATATATGTACACATAGACTTATTATTTTGCATATACCCATAATACCCTTGCAATATCTTGACAACATTTACTGATAATCTAACTATTTCATCTTATCTAGATCCCAAAACATCCTTGAACCTCCAAAAAGTTTCCTAGATTTTGTATATAAGTCAGTGAATTAAAATATAAGCATCTAACTTTTACCTTTTATAACTACAGAAGTCCTGGCACTTGTCAATTTTCCCTCTCAAGCCTTCTGTAGTTTCTTCTTAGCATCTGTGATTACCCTCTGATTGATGTGACTGTCTTCAGCATTATTGATGTAGAAAAGAGTAAAGTGCCAAGATCTTCTTTAACTCTTTGCCCTTCAAAGTGATTGAGGAGTGTGGTTCCAAGATCCCTGGACTGATATATGTATAGTTGTATTTTTTTATATACCATATACATGGGAATTAAATGCTAATTGTATTATTGACTTCAGCGATTTGTAGTAAATTCGAAAAGATGGCACTTTTGTTCAGTTAGCTCAAATATGATCAAGGGGTTTAAACAAAATTAAGAAATTGTTACAAAAATTATATTGTATACATCTGGTAGATATTTCAAATTAATTTAATATTTCATTCGATTTTTTGTATTCTTATTACTGCTGCACAAATTTTTAGCTGCATTTGGTTTAATATTTTTTAATTAATTAGGTTCTAATATCCGTTTTGGATTTAATGGTTGGATTTATCACAGTTTATTGGCTATCACAGTGTAATTAAAACTCCTTGGCTTGAGTAAACAAGCACATGACATCACTAGCTTAAACTGTTCCTTTTTGTGATGTTTTGAGCCAGAGAAAATTTATTAGTGATATACATATATTCACTTAAAGTGAGGTACCCTTGCAGAACTCGTGTATATACCTCAGTTCTATTGACCAAAATACTTTTAATAAATATGGTTATATTTTCACCTAAGAGTGGTAATTTTTAGGTGCCATATTTTTTATCAAATCTTGCTTTTTTATTTCTTTCTTCTGGGAGTTTTTCACTTTCATCAAAACTCCTTTTTCTCCGGATCCTTTTAAAGAAAAAAAAAATTAAAATCAATTTTAAAATTCATTAACTTATAGTACTAATGAATAAGTGCATTAAGTTTGAAATGAAAGAAAAAGAAGTAAAACACGTTCATTTTTGAGTTAAGTAAGGAAATGACAAAAATATTGCTGTCCCAGACCTTTTTTTAAAGAACACACTCTAGGATATTGGTATGTTGGTAGGTACCATTTATTTTTTCTATATAAATTTAAAATTTGGCATAGTATGCATTATAAAAAAAAATATTGAATTCAAAAAATATAATTTGAACATACTAATCTGATTGTTTGTATTCTTATATAAATTAAAAAGTTATTCTTAAATGCAAACAAATATTTGCATGGTATAAAAAGTCAATGAAATCTTAAGTGTTACATTTCATTAGCCATTACTTTAAAATTAGAATAATATCATGATATTAATTTTTTATTTACTATACAAGTCTGTGTAAACGATAAACAATTTTATCTTGATAAAATGATAAAATCCTAGTCAAAAACAGAAATTTGTTTCTGCCAAAGTTGAAAGAAACATTATTAAAATATTATAGTATAAATAAATAATTATTTTCTAACAATTAGACTTGAAAAAACAAATAAATATTACCGAAAAATACATTAATTAGAAAAGTTCAATTTTTATTATTATGATCATACAGTTGGTACCAAGCATCAAGGTGATTATGGGCATAGGGTTGGAAGCTACAGCCACTACCTATCCCTTAATTTTTCCTCCCCTTCTTTCACAACCTAAAAATAAAATTTCACATGAAATTTACTGCCCTCTAAATTCTACCATTTGGGAAAAGTGCCCTCTTTGCCCCACTCCTCTTGGTTCACTCAGCATTTAAGAAGGGTCACCATGATATATGAGATGAAAAAAAAAGATATTAACTTAAAAGTCCAAAAGATATATCATGTCCCTAGGCCTGCAGCAGTTCAGGGCACAGAGAGAGAAACAAAGGACT
The DNA here is from genome assembly GCA_948150685.1 of Rhaphigaster nebulosa. NCBI lineage: Eukaryota > Metazoa > Arthropoda > Insecta > Hemiptera > Pentatomidae > Rhaphigaster > Rhaphigaster nebulosa. The sequence goes on from OX411306.1 coordinate 157,492,344, forward strand.
GAAGTACCATTCTAATGGCTCACAGCAACCTCAAATCCAATAATTGTTATAAACAATTATAACTCGGAAAAAAGCAGCTACTTAAAAATTTACCATGAATAAATTTTTTATATGCTTATGAATCGGGGTGGATATATAACCAATAAAATTCAAAATTTATAAGTGATTACAAATTTAATTGGTTTAACAAAAGCAAAATACAGCTAACTGTATTGATGTTTCTAACTATAAATTAGAAATCTATGATTAATAGTCATGTTTTAAAATGATCTTAATTATATATATATATATATATATATATATATATATATATATATATATATATATATATATATATATATATATATATATATATATATATATTCTTGTATCTAATACAATTTGGAATTAGAATTAGAATAAATACATGTATGTATATATATATAAGGAATAAATATATATATATATATATATATATATATATATATATATATATATATATATATATATATATATATATATATATATATAATATCAACCTATATCTAAGATTAGGTTCAACCTAATAATAAGTTTCAGGTTGAAAATTTCAAAACCATATAAAATAATCCAAACTAAATTAATTATTTATGTACCTGTAAACAAATGAAGAATCGTTGTTATCTCCTGACATACGACTAAACTGGCCCCACGTTAATCTAGGTGCATCATCGAAAACTCTGAAAAAGTTTTTGTTTCAAGATGAATACATTATAGATTAGGGCTAATATTACCATAGCACATTCATCATGTATAATATATCTGCATAAAAATAATTGAAAACAAAAATTTTAATTCTTCTTTTAATGAATAGCTGGAGAAAAATACCTTCTTAAAATGATAGCAGCTCTGTGAGTTTTGACATCTTGTGGCCTTATACTATGTGTGATTCCATCAGCTGCAAATCCACTGTGAATAAGAATTAATTTTATTAATTTTTGTATTTGTTTTAATATAACAAGCACTTTAAAAGAAAAAAAATATCTTGGAAATGCTGGATGACTTACCTCAAACAAAGAACAGACCCTCTAAACAGAGGCAATGTGAACACAGGGTTTGAAACCCTTATTGGCTTAAAACTGAATTTGCAGCCAAATGATAACAAACAGTCGCTAAAAAATGAAGCTGAGATGATTGGTCTACAATGAAAAAAAAGGGGTTAGTTTGACTGGAAAATAAAATTGCTAAGCCCAGGTTTATTATAAAATTTGTGGATAGTGTTTGAAGGAATGCATATTTCATTAACTTTTTAACATTACTTGATATCTAGTTTTCAAGAAATATCTATTTTACCAAAAAATAGATAATTTATTTTTAAAAAACCTCAGCATTTAAATAAAAATTAAAATTATTATTAAGATGTTAGAATTTTAATAAGTTTAAATTTAAAGAATCATGATGGCTTTTTATATTTACCTTTCAAATATTTGGGGAGGATCAATGTGAGAAACAATACAACCACCTGGAAGATACATATTTATTACTGCAGAGTTTACAAATCCAGTTGGAAAAATACCAGCTGATTCAAGGGGTGTTATTATCAGGCGAGAGATCCACACAGGGATTGGATCAACTTCTCCCTTGGGAAACAAGACCTCTTCTCCTAATCCATCTCCATAGGTATATCTTTCTCCAAAAAAATACCTATATAAAAAAAACAATTAATTGAAAAAAAAAACTTATAACTATGACTCAATTCAACAAGTCTTTTTGTAGTGTTCATACAGAAATTTCATTTTATAATTTTATAATAAATAGTGATTTTTAAGAATTGAGGTTGCATATTAACAGAAAAAATATAATTATCCATTCATAACCTACAAAAAAGAATTGTATTAAAAATTGGATTTTGTCCTGTATTAAACTTAATTCTTTATGTGTTTTTTTTCAAAACTGGCTGTTACTGCTTTTTATTCTAATTGAGTAACAAATCATTTTTTTTTTCAAGATTGGCTGCTAGTGCTTTTTATTTTAATTTAGTAACAAATCAGTAATCACAGTTAAAATGAGTATTACTTCCTCTGTTGAAGGAAGAAAAATGTAGATTCGTAATAGTTTGATTAACTAGGGAAACAAAAAATTAATTGACAAAACTTAGTAAGCATTGCATTAGCAAGCAAAGGCCCAAGAATAGGCACACAGCAAACATATTATCTTGTACAAAGAATCACTTCTTGTTGACAATAAATTAAGAAAACTTTATAGAGAGAAGTGGATAAGGAATACCAAAAAGTATTAACATGGATTATTAAGGATTCATTAACGAAAGCTATTCTATGAATGGCTTTTTATGTGTACAAAATGTGAGTTTTGATGTTCAATGAATATAAAGAGGAATGGGAGGAAAAAAACCAAAGAAGTAATGCTGTTAGAGAATTGGGTTGTCACCTGAACTCGATATACAGGTATAGGCTCTGGTGGGAATAACTTGTCCAACAATTAGGCCTGTTGGTCTTATTTGTCGAATCCAGATGGCTATCTAGAGTTTCTTCATCATATGACTGCCACAAAATAAAAATTAAATGACCTAGATTGGAACTGGGAAGTTCTCTTACCCTTGTCACATCATTCTTAACCATTATGGCCACCTAAATCTGTAAGGAAAGATGAAATATGGGAATGCTTGGGGAACCTGAAAACAGATCTTATGAAAAAATTAATTAATTTCAACTAGAGGTCAATAGACAGTTTCCATTTGCACCACACAATTGTAATCTTAATTGGAAAAAAAATAAGTGAGATGATGAGGGGTCAATGTCTATTCATAGGCAATAATATTGAAATCTTCGGGGATATTTGAAGATGACAATGGATTTATGAATAATTTAGGAAATATACTCAGTCAAGGATAGATTTGTTCAAAGATAATCCAAAGATTTTTAATGAAAGTGAAAAGGTCTTTTGGAAGAGTTTTTAACTAATGAGTTTGATCTTGGTTTTTCCTTTGTTAAGTTTAAATTAATTGTTTACAATCCAATAATTAATGTTACTGATACCTTGCAATTAGCTGGTTGCCTGAGTTAGGTCAGTATAATGAAAGGAAAAAGAAATTTGAAAATCGCCAGCCTATGGATGAATCGTATTGGGAAGAAAGAACAAAGTTGGGTTGATTCTTGATGAAAATATAAAGTGCGTAGTGTGTAAAAGAGCCGTGAGAAATACCATAAGAAAGAGGAAGCAAGTTTGCTAGACATAGTAATTTTTTGAGAATTTGGGACCTGAAGGAGAACCAGTTAATTTATCTTTTAGACAAGGAGATATTATGACAATTGAGAAAAAGTATGTTATGATCAATGGAATCAAAATTGCTTATCGAGTCAAAAAGAACTACAAGCGTGATATCCTGCTGATAAGTGAAGGGAAGATGTAAGGCCTGAGTGGATACCGGAACTGATGTAATTTTATTCAAGGTAGGATGGTCTGAACTTCACAAAGATTTTTTATATATTAGAAAGAATGAGCCCTTTTTGTTCGAGGGTATAGAATTATTCTACTGCATTAAAAAGTCAAAGTATGAGGTAATTGTTATTTCAGTAATTTTACATTGAAAGAAAATTTCATGTAGTTTATAAAAGTAATAGTATAATAGCAGTAATAAAGCATCATGGATGATACTTTTTAAAAATGTCAAACAAAAAAATATGCAATAGTTAAAAAATATAATAAAAAATATCAAAAAATTATGCTGTATTTACTGAAAAAAGTATAAGTGGTAATTATGAATTGCAAAATTAAGCTGTGTTGAATAAGCAGCATTATGGGCGAGTTCAAGGTGTGTCAATTGCCGATTTCGATCAAATAATTTTTTGGTAATTCTACCTTTAAAAAAAAATGACAAGCGCTCAAGCGTTTCGTACAATAAGCCTTAGGACCTAAACTATTTTTAAAAATTTAAATTAAATAAACTGACCTCAGATTTTTTTTTACACCAAAATGGTTGCAGGATTTCGATTCAGCATACCAAAAATAGTCTAGGCTAATTTTTTTTATGGAAAAACAGAGTTAAGATTTGTGTTTCCCACCCCATACAAAAAGTATAAAGAAAAAGTACAAAAAGAATATGTGGGTATGGTATTTAAGCACAAACTGATAGAATGAGCCGGTTTGCAAATTTTAAGAGGTAGTCTCTTTTCATATTATTATTTTTTAAATCAAATTTATTATTATTATTTTACATTCACCTCCTCTCTTAAAAAAGCTGTTATTTCTGAAACTATGATAAACACAATGAAATCAAATAAAAAATGCAAGAAAACATTCATCCTTGCTTGTAATATTGTATATGTTAGATAATTTTTTTAGTTTAATATTCCATTTTAGAGGGTTTCTCTTATTTTTTTCCTCTCTTGTATAATTTAGTTATATTGTAAATTTTCCAATAATTATTTTATTATAGTGCTGCTATAGAGTGTATGAAAGCTAGGTGATATTGAAACTATATTCACATGATTATGTGAAATTTATTTTAATTTGGTAAAACAATATTTAATTGAAAAATAAAATAAATGATTTTACTCTACAGAATAAAGAAAATTTTTACAACAAATCAACACTTCTAAAATGTAGTTATTATTTTATCTGCTTACAATACATGCCTAGTTAATTAAAACAATTAATATTTTAATTTAGTTAAAGCAGCATAAAATAAATTTTTATAATTATGATTATATTTCAAAATAATTAAGTTAATAATTCAATACTATTCAGTCAATGCAAAGTAATTATTTCTTCAATTAGGTAAATATATTTACTTGTTTATTTACTGATAAAGTATGATACTTACTTGATCCTGAGACGTGTTTTGTCTACAGTGAAAGGTTTGAATTTTCCATTGTTAGCATCATACATTACTTTTTCAATCTGCTTTTCAATTTCACTACATTCATCTTCTTTGAAAACATAGTACTGCTCAATTCCTTCACATATTTTTTCAGAGGCTGAATTTTTTGTATAAACATGCCTACATGAATCACAATAATAATGCTGTAGTAACAAAATCAAATAAATAGTTGTAGTAAAGGAGAAGCAACAAACTTTAGAAAGCTGAGTTATTTTGATTAGAAAATGAAGAAATGTCAATTTTACTCAGTGTAAAGAGATACAAGTGATTCATTTGTAGGGTGCAACTCGCTGAAGTCTATTGAAAAACTACTACATGGAACAAGTTTTATTTGGCTGCTAAAGGATATAAATCAAATAATATCCTTTTGTCTCCTCATATTCTTATAATTAATGAGTGGATAAAAGTTGTAGCAAAAACAATCTATGGAGTCTAGTAACTTGACTTCTGTAGGAAATATGAGTGATTCTACTAAGGATTTAGTAGTATTTTAAAGTAAGCATCAACAGTAATATTTTGAAAAGAAAAATCCATAAACTTTATTTTATAAGGATTGGCTCATAGAAAATCAGCTGTTTCAACTTATGGATATGAAAAGTAACAAAATCTATGTTTGTTGAAACATCATTATTTGTTTGTTTATTGAGTTCAGTGCCCTAATAAACACCAAACAGGGCAAGAAAGGCATTATAGCGAGAGTGAGAAGGTCAAGGATTTATTCAGCAAGTCATTACAAACTCTTCCAATTGCAATACAGACGATGAACATTTCCACTTTTTGGAGTATGACTAATGTAGTAATAATTACTTTTAAAATGAAAATCAAATGTTGCATACACAACTATGTACAAAAAAAATAATATATATATATATATATATATATATATATATATATATATATATATATATATATATATATATATATGTGTGTTGTTTTGTAAACAACTTTAACAAAGTTCACAAGTATTTCATGCAATTTGTTTTATAATATTAATTTTACTTATAACTTCCTGACAATACTCATAGTTTTACTCAAAGTGGTAAATGGGAGTAATTATTTAAAAGAATTTATTTCAAATGCCTATTAAAAGAACTTTTGATTTGATAAACAATTAAAAAGGTAAATAAGATGAAGATCATTTTATGTTTAAAATTTATCAATAATAAATTTAACATGAGCTATTTTTCTTAAAATCTATGATTTGTCACTTATGCACTTTGTAACTAGGTGCTTCATATATTAATTGAAGAATTCCTAATTATAAAGAGTAAAATTGATTAGAATTGAGATTTATTTCATTTTGCACTTACTTTTTCACTGTAGGAATAATGATGTTAGTTAAGCCTTGAGCTCTATGTTTTAATATTTCATTGCAACCTTCAGCCATATTGTAAAAATAATAAGTAATGGACTTTAATCTATAGGCCACATATTGGACAGAGTACCTTTTAGTAATATATATTGGAAAGAGTACTGTTTTTTAATATACAATCTAAATATAATTACTTCGACAATGGTATTGAAAACTAAATGAGGAACCAATAAACAGGAAATTTTATTATATACATTTATTTTTTAGAAAAGGATACAAAGGAAATATAATAAATATCATCAAAGAGGTACAGACTAAACATCAAACTAGTTTATAAATTTAATATTTTTATTCAATAAATCCAAATTGCACTTATCAATGGGCTATCAATGACAAAGGCATGTTGAAAGGCTGCCATTTCTCCCTTAATTTCCTATCACATGGTCTTTTTATATAAATTCTATTCATAATTCATTTCATACAAAATGAAGTTATCTCTTCATAGCACTAATTCAATACTGAAAACTAATAATTAATTCGTTTTGAGCACTGAAGGAAGAGTTATAACACTAAATCTTTTCGAATATTTGTCACCAATTTTCTGCCATGAACACGAGGAGGGCAAGGCTATTTTGTTAAGGCATCTTAATCTAAGACTAGGCTAAACTAAATTACAAAAAAAATAAATATAAATATTTTAATTTCATTGCTGCATCATTAACAGTTAAAAAGGAAACTAAGTTCAATAAATGCAAGTAAATGCTATTTGCGATGATTTGTCTATCCATTAAAATAACAAGAACAATTTCAATAAATTAGGTCTAAACAATGATAGTTAAAAGGAAGTATTGATATAAGGAAAATTTGGTAAAAGTAATAAAGCAATAAATGAATACAATATCTTAATGGTTTATATATATTCTTATCTTTAACTAATATACAGATATAATCTAATATTCTCTATTATATATCTATCTGAATCATTCCCTCCAAAAAAAAAAGACAAAATAAAAAACAAACATTTTAAACAATAAAAAAGATTTCATTTTTAGGTGTTAAGATAAGACATCCAGTCAATTATGCATATTTAATCTATCATCATAGATAGACCTAGTATAAGATAATAGAAAGCACTGCTAGCCATAGCCAGTTATTGTAAATTTTAGATGAATATATGGTATTAACAGGAATATAATAAATAATCTAAACTGATAAAAATAATGGTTTTCGGAATAAGAATATATTCATTCACCAGATAAGAATTAAAAACAGTAGGACATAGATCCAATAAATGTCATTAATACGAACTTCACCAAGAATGTTAAGATTCCCTGCCATGGCCTGGAATCATTGCTAATATTTGGTCATGAAAATGTTAAGAAAAGGCTGAATTCAGAAATATACAACTTTTAAAGAATATAATTTACTGAATAGCTGTATCAAAATAAAAAATAAATACATATTTTAAATAACATAGCATTTTAACAGGTCTTTAAATTGTAAGCATTCTAATATTAAGGAGTTTTTGGTCCAACTTCCCATAGGAAGTACAACCGCCTATTTAAAATATTTGATTATATTATTTTAATTTACTTCAAGTAAATATATTAAAACTGATCGAGAGAGAGCATTCAATTAATTATTGGATTAATACAAATGATTTAATTTTGTATTCAGTTTTGATTCCTTCTGATGTTCGATAAGGTGAATAATTTACTTTCATTGGTCCCTGTCGATCCATTTTATCAACATCCTACTGTAGTTTACTAATCAGCTCAAATGTTGAGACAGTGGGTTTATATAATCTTTTAAGCGTAATATGCAACATTTTTTTTATTTGAACAAATATAATCTTATACCAAAATTAAGTTATACTTAAAAAATTGTTTAATATAGCCAATCTGTTTTTTCAATATAAGCTTATGCTTTTTCATGCATAAGTGAGGCATTTTTCTTTCAGTAAAAAAATATTGATTAATTTAGTATACTAATTAGAATATATTTACTTAGAGTATCCTATTACAAGAATATTTTATACATAACATAACTGAAAACTGAATTTTTAATGTACAAAGAATAAAAAAAAATCTCTATAAATATTAAATGTATATCAATACTTTTAAAGGTAAAGCAGATACTCAAGCAATTTTTGTCTCAGTTTAACCATCTCAAACCATAAATCAATCAATCAAAAAGTTGGTTAAAAAAAAAAATGATAATGAAAAAATGAAAAAGATTGATTCAATAAATGTAAATGTTTTAAACTAATAGCAGAGAGATGAGATTAATAAATGAACAAGAATCTTATTGTTGATTGGCAAAAGATAAAGATGCAGTTAATGGTAATATATTCTTACTGATTTTAAGACATTTCCAACAATTTTGAGTAATTACACATAAATTACACTATATACATATAAAAAATAGACATTTCAATCAGTGTGAGCTCATTTTAAAATATTTAACACAAAAAGGATGTTTAGAAAGTATATTCACCTCTTACAAAGACAATCTAGAATGAGGGGGTGAGAAGTGAAGAGGTACAAGTGACAATTTAATAATTTTGTGAAAACACATTGTAAAGTTAAAATATTTTGATAAAACCTAAAACACTTAATTTTATATAATGGTTCTACTATATATTCCATGAATATTGAGTAATATTGCTTTTGAAAAACATTTAATATGCATAAACAATCCATAACCGCACTTAACCCTATCTTCGAAAAAAAAAAGATCACTTGTACCCCTTGACTTCTTACCCCCTAAAATAACATTACACTAAAATGTTTTCTTAAAAATCTTACAATTATTTACGGCAGATACAAAACAAGTAAGATAATACTTTTTTTTTTTAATATTCAGTCATTAAACTAAGATTAATAAGATACAGAGCAGAAAAAAAGTCCAATCTGGGATAAGATTAATTCCATCTGAATTGCAACAAAAATTGAAATAAAAAAAAAATTAATGATTTGGATCAACTTGATAATCTAAAAGCTAAAATATATATTATTGATGCTAAATCAAAAGTTCAAAAATAAAAGCAACAAAGATGCATAGATCAATCATTGGTATCTTTGAAGATGTTAAATAAATCCTAAAGACTTCACAAATTAAATTATATTCACCTTGTTGGAAGAAAAATTGTTTGAAAAAGGTAGAAAAAACGGATAAAATTTACCTAGAGAACACATCTCTGGATTATTATTTATAGATATATACTTATCTTCTGTTTTAGAATACAAAAATGGATATTTTAAAACAATGCAGTGTTCAGAACACCTCATATGAGTTCCATATTAATTGTCATTTATTCTTTCCAGTCCTTTTTAATTTCAAATGTCCATTCCCATTTCAAATGAATATGCTTATCGTCATCTGTAAACAGGGAATGGACAGTATAAGTTCCTCTGGCTACAAGGCCGGATGGTGCATCTTCAGGTGGAGTAGTATAGCTCTGCAATTCCGTCTTTGGAGGATAAGAACCAACCATGTGAGTCATCTTGTCAACTGTACAAAAAATGAAAAAAACTTTTAAACTGTTAAACTGGCAATAAATCAATGAGTAAATACTTATAACTAGTAACAATAATTTTGTAGAACACTTTATAAGGCACAATCCGGGAGTATAAGACGAGACAATCCATAGTATGTTTTTTTCAAATTTTAATTTTTTAAATTTTCAATTTCATTATTAGACATTCATTTCAAAAAAAAAAAAAGTTAATTTGACATAATAAAGGAAGAACAACTGTTTAAGAACATTCTTTTTACAAAACTGCAGCTGCACACTTAGAAGCAATAGGGAAAGATAGAAAGTTAGAAGCAATTTATTTATTGATTGATAGAATTCAATTAATAAATTTTGGGGACATTAACTTTTGGAGATTTTAATATGTCAGCATTGATCATCATCAGACACCATATTTTTTAGAAGCAATAAATTGTTTCCCTTTATAGTAACCCCATAAAAGGGAGATTTATTTCCTGTATACATGTTCCTTGACATTTAAAGAAATACTACTCATATTTGTTTTTATAATATGATTTGAATGATTTAAGATAATTTATGTTACAAGTTGAATCCAAAACAAGAAATATTTAGATTGCCCTTCTATAGTCAGTGAGTAAGAAGGTTCAGAAAGATTTGGAAATAGTGAGTGTGTGCGGGAGACATGTCATAAATTATTTCCCTAATTTTCAGTTCAGTTCATTTCTTAAGGTGTAAAAAAGAAATGTATGGAAAAACCTTGTGGTATTTGTTATTGAATTACAGACAAGTTTTTAATTGAATTTAATAAAATTAATTTGTAGCAGGGGCATTTTTGATAAAACAGGAATGCAAAAAAACTTGAAAAAGCATTAGAAATTTGAAATTTTGAAAAAATCTTTGAAATATGTTGATATTTTTAGCCAGATTCAATGCTGTTTTGAAAATTTAATCATAATAACTTTGAAAAACAAAGTTCAATACATTAAAAAAAAATTAAAATGAAAGATGATCAGAGATAACCAGTAAGAAAGCAGGAGTGTAACACAAGGCAACTTAAAAAAAAAATAAGATGGCAAGTTAAAATATGAATTTCCTTATTTTATGTCTCTACCCAAAGATAAACCAAATTAAGAAAAATGAAATGATATTACAGAGATATTAATGTTAAAAGGTTCAAAACTGATACTTAACATTGACTATTTTTTAGTTAATCTGAAAACATTGATTCAGAAAAGCAATAACTTTCAGGTAATAAGAAAACTTATATAAAAATAAAAGAATTAATCATAATGAGCTACATGGAAATATAGATTTACAACATTACCTTCAACAGCTCCAGAAAAAAAGCAGCACAAATTAATAAAAATTAATTCTCAATATTAATTAAAATTTAAAAAACATAACTATTAATGAAAATTATTGTCATGTTTATAATGTTTTTAAACTTAGTATTTCATTGTAAAGGTGGTTTCAATTCAATCAAATGCTCTGAAATTTTGCATGGAACTAGTTTTAGTCATTTAGAGCAAAAGTCTTAAAGGGCACAAAAAAATCCTACAACAGGATTTTGAATAATTTGTTTTTACCTATACGGGAATGGTAAGGCATCAGATACAATAAGATATCCAACGATGTATTTATTTTAATTCTTACTGGTAAAATATATATATACACCAACATACAGCAGAAAAAAATAAATAAACATATACATATATAATCGCAGAACAATCTCTTGCACCCATTCATATAAAATTATTGGGGCAAATCGATAGTAGATAAAAATGGAAACTCCAAGTATTGTCCATCACTAACCAATTTTAAAGTACTTTCCATGTTTCTTGCAGCATACTAATCCCAAGTTGAAAAAAGGATTGGTCATTCCAAGTACAGGTAATAGAAGAATTGGCTTCTTTGTATTCCTCGTAAGTATCCGTACTTACCAGTACGTATCAGTAAGAGTTGCTCAGACAGGCCATGAGTCATTGATTAAAACAAGCAGGAGTCAGAAGCAGTGTCTGGTGATCCTGTTTGAGTGTTTCCAAGTAGTTTTTGACTGATCCTGCAACATATGGCTGAGCATTGTTGTGCTGCAAAATCACGTCTTATCTCTCCTCATATTTGGTGATTTCTTCAATGCTCAGTCCAAACACATCAATTGTAGTCTGTAGTGATCACCGTGATGATTTCATTCAGTTCTAGCACCTCATATACTATACCCACCTGATCTCACTAAATGCAGATCATGAGCTTGGATCCATGAATATTTGGCGTCCCCGTCGATGCTGATACATGACCGTGTTTATCCCATAATTACATTCACTATGGGTTGTTGTAATGGATTCATTTTTCATGTACAGTTACGATTCAATGCAAAAAGCCCTTCCATTTTTGCCAATGGAGCATCTGTTAGCAGATGGAAATCTTCTTTCCACATCTCTTGGCTATAATTCGTAAGACATCCTTGATTTTGGACCATTTCCATGACTTTGAGGCTTAATGAAATTGCTTGTTGAGTCATTCCCAAAGATTCAACAAACTCTTCTTGCAGAATTTGCAAGGTTTATGTTTGACACAAATTTTGTTCAAAATTGCCTCGATTTCTGGCCTTCCACCACATTCCTTTTCCTCTCTGTCAAGATCGCCACTTATTAACTATCTAATATACTCACAAGTTGAAATGGGGACCATAAGCCTCACACAGCAATCGATGACCTTGAGCTACTTTTTTATTCAAAGGGAAGCAAAGAAAAGTATAGCTTTCAGCAAATTATATTTTGTTAGCTCGAAATTCGACATATTTGGAGTTCAAAAAAACTATTTTGTTTACACTTACTGAAAACTTCAGCTTAATGATGATGCTTTGGTTTGATGCGGTTTAATCCCTTTTTAGTTCCTCTCATATAAATCCTTTGATACTTACTTGTATCCTTAACAATTAATCGGTATTCAATAATTAATTAGCATTTAGTTGCTGAGAAATATTTTTTTGTTTTAATATTTTGAAGTATTTATATTCTTTTAAATGATTACACAGGCCAACAGTAGCTTTGGTGCCGAGGTATTTGGAGCTGATTTCATATGAATTTGGTGCCCTAAATTCAAATATGGCATTAGTGTTGGCCTAGGAGGTTAAATTTCTAAGATTTAACATTTTAGTGAAATGAATGTTTTACGTTTTATTAGGTCAAATCCATGAATCAAATCTAAAAATTAAACATGAAATTTTATTATGTTAAATTACACAAATATTATTATATTATACAAATATCATTATATCAAATAAATATTATTGGTATATACTAAAATTATTATATATACAAAGATAGTGCCAAGTCATACATTCTTGAATATATCTTGGAACAGTCCCTTTCTAAACTCCAGCAATAATCTGCCATCATGTGCGTATCCCATCTTCCTTGATAGCGGTCCTCCATAATTTTAATATCTTGATGAAATCTTTCACCTTACTCCTCACCGCTGTCTCCTAAATTTTCAGGAAAACGGTCCAGGTGGCAATGTAAATAGTGCACCTTAATACTCATGTTGCACCAAAGGGATTTGAAATTTTTAAGCATATCGTCACCAATTCTTCTGCTTTTTGTTGGACCAGAAAATTTCTGACAACTGCAACAAAGGCAATTCAGGATTTTTGCTCAGCCTCATTCATGGAATTTATGAAGGCTTGGTCTTTAATGAATTTTCTTATTTCTGGGCCGTTAAATATTCCTGCTTTAATTTTTTCCTTACTCAAGTGAGGAATTTTTCCACTATAAATGCATAGCATGATCTGTCCTTATCAAGGGTCTTTACAAACTGCTTCATCAGGCCCAGTTTGATATGCAGTGGAGAAAAGATGATTTTCTCTCGTTCAACTAAGGGTCCGTTATTTTCTTCTTTTTTTTTATTTATTTCTTTTTTTTCTTAAGGGTCTTCTCTCTTAGCCACTCTTGTCTAACCCAGTGGTGTGCTTTGTCTTTGCTATCCCAGAGACACAAGAAACAAGGATATTCGGTGTAGCCACTTTGCTGTCCAAGGAGAAAGTTTAAGTTCACACAAATCACCCATTGATGTTCATGATAAAGGTATGTATGATAAGGATCTTCTCCAAGACCAAAGCTATGGTGCTATATATTTCTTTCATTGTCGTTCAGTGAGCAATTGGTATTGAACCATATTTGTTCCCATTATGTAGAACACATTTCAAGCTTCGCTTTGAGCTATCAATCATCTAGAAAATATTCAGGAAGATTAATTTTTGCAAGGAGTCCTCTAATATCATGACAAAATAGAAGATTTTCTTCTTGAGAGAAGAATGGTAGCAGATCCTATTAGTATTAGCAGAGTGATTATAGGGATAATATTCGTCCTCAGAAAGCTCTGGAAGCTGGTGAAATGCAGGGATCGGTAGTTCCTGTGAGTGAGGGACCAGGCGTCTTGCGGAGGCTTACCTAATACAAGCCCACTTGCTACGGTTGTTTCGATTGATTCCAGTAATATTTACTAGACAGAAATAACAGTCATTGATGTGGTTTTGGGGTTCTCTCCAAACGATCATCACGCCAAATTTCACACTTTTTCTTTCCCCGCTAGTCCATTGGCGTAAATGTTCTGTACAAGTTTAACAAAATTAGTATCCATGAAAACCTCTATTTACAAGATCACTAACAATCTTTGTTACCTTTTTATGTGTATTCTCTGCATATGTAGCAAAACATATCAAGATGATTTACATAACTTCTTCTACTTAAACTCATTTTTTATCAACTTCTATCAATCCTGCACAGCTAAAACTCACAAACTGGCAAATTTAGTTGAAGAGTTGAAATAAAGGATGGGATTCCCAGTGACCAAGTGGGAATTCCCAGCCTGGTCAAGTAGGAAGTGGTTTGAGCCAAGCAGGCAGTTTTACTTCATTTTTCACATTTATCTCAAAAAGTAGAGCTGATTGAAAAAAACTGATTTCATATTAAGATTCAGCGTCCCAAATATAACTAAAATCAGTTCTAAAATCCTAAGCACCAAAAAAAATTGTTTCTCTTGTTCTATGTTATTACAACATGCAATCTATCAACAAAATCAAAAATTGTTGGTCAGTAAAACTTATGATATTGATGGCATAAATTATGTTACAAAAAAATTGATATGAATAACTTTAATTTTTTTTTTTTTTTTCATCATTCCAATCCAATCAATCGCCGCGACAACCCATTACTGGGTCCTGGTCTCCTCAAGCAGCTTCCGCCAGTTCGTTCAGTGAAGTGCAGCTGTCCTCCAATTCCGAACACCAAACAGGGCCCTTGAATCCTCTCCAACACCGTCAGACCATCTGAGTTTTGGGCGGTCTCGCGGCCGGGTTCCATGCAAGTCCTCATCGAAGAGTTTTCTTGGGATCTCGTGAACTCGAAGCCTGCTGAGCTTAATCATTTTGGCAACATCAGGCTCACTTGACAACAGTGAATACACTTCTGCATTCGTCCGCCTTCTCCATGTTGCACCATTTCGTATAGGGCCATAGATACGCCATAATATTTTTCTATCAAAAATTAAAAGGTTGCTTTCATCCACCTTTGAAAAAGCCCAGATCTCAGATCCGTATGCCAAAACTTGCGTAATCAGAGTCTTGTACAGTCTTGTCTTAGTGGCTCTGTAAATTAAGCCACTTCCTAAATGCCAAGGCAGCTCAAAATAGCATCTGTTGGCTGATGTTATTCTCCTCCTTATCTCAGACGAAACATCATTGTTCATTTTCACTTGTGATCCCAAGTACCCAAATTCATCGACTCGTTCAAATGAGTATGGTCCGAACTTTATCATTAATTATGTTAAAATACATAAATATTAATGAAAAGGAAATAAACGTTTTTAATTGATTTATGATTTATTTAAGTATTAATTATATAATTATATATATATATATATATATATATATATATATATATATATATATATATATATATATATATATATATATATATAATTAATATATATATATATATATATATATATATATATATATATAATATTATATAATATATATAATATATATATTATATATATATATATATATATATATATATATATATATATATATATATATATATATATATATATATATATATATATCACACTTTAAATCAGATTTTATGTCATATACAGTTTTGTAACAGCTTTCTTAACCTATTTTTATTGTAGCTTACCCTTGGAATGTTTTGATCCCTAGCTATATGCATGGGGATCCTCCTCAGCATGAATTTGCTGAACTCTGGTACGCCAATCAGGCGCTGGTCAAATATTCATGGATCCAAGCTCTGAATTCATTCTGCATTTAGTGAGATCAGTAGGGTGTAGTATAATATGAAGTGCTAGAACCGAATGAAACTATCACGGTGATCGCTACAGACTAAAATTGAAGTGTTTGGGCTGAGCATTGAAGAAATTGCCCAAATATGAGGAGACATGGCAAAATGATATTGCGCCACAAC
The DNA here is from genome assembly GCA_948150685.1 of Rhaphigaster nebulosa. Classification (NCBI taxonomy): domain Eukaryota; kingdom Metazoa; phylum Arthropoda; class Insecta; order Hemiptera; family Pentatomidae; genus Rhaphigaster; species Rhaphigaster nebulosa. Next base: position 157,508,492 of record OX411306.1, read on the forward strand.
AATGCACAGCCACATGTTGCAGGGCCATTCAAAAACTACTTGGAAACACTCAAATAGGATATCCTGCCCTACTAGACACTGCTTCTGACTCCTACTTGCTTCAATCAATGACTCATGGCCTCTCTGAACAACACTTCCATAGTTACCAGGAATACAAAAAAGTCGATTCTTGGATTACATGTACTTGCAATAACCAATTGTTTTTTCAATGTGGTATTTATATACTGCTAAAAACATAGAAAGTACTTTGTGTGAAAAGTGGTTAGTGATGGGAAATATTTTGAATAATCAATTTGTTACTATTTTTTACACAATAAAGTCCCAGTTAAAAAAAAAAAAAAAACTTTAAAACTTACTTGTAAAATTATGAGACTGGCCACTAAAGATCCTTCTACAACAAATGGAATGTGGAACGACCGAGAGTGTGAAAAACTATTCTACTTCATAAGTTTTCTACAGTGATTGCATTTTGGAGTAGTGTGATGAAGTACAGGACCATTGGAATTCCAACCACTCTGCATCACGACAAAAACTCACACAGGATTTCACAGTCATAGTCATTCCACTTTCCACATTTCAAGGAACGATTGGGATGGAGTAATCGTCAGTGACAACCTTTTACACGGAATAAATACTCTTACGCTATTGGTTAGATACACTTATGTCACAAATGCAATGGAGAATCTAGGCTTACTCTATAAAATATTGTTTTTACATGTTAACACATTTAAGGCGGATTATTGTACACACAAAACACACCAATTATCCCTGTTCCTTTTATATATTTATAAATCAATAGTTGCAAATTCCTCTAGGTCAGAACCTTTCTAAAAATTATTCTCTCATTTCTATTTTAGTTTATCTGATTTAATCTTTATCTGTATGTACTTTCTCATACAGCTCATTTGTATTTTTATCCAGTTTTCCTATGTTTAATTTTATACAACAATGTTATTTGTATAGTATCATCAATTTGTCAACAAAAAAATTTCGCCACCTCCTCTTCTCTCCATCCCTAATTTTGAGTATTTCTAGAGATTCATTTCTTTAAACAAGATTTCTAATTACTCAAAGGTGAGTAGAAAATAAAATAAATGATGGAGGTAGGATAAAATATGAAGAAAAACAATGAACTTTATATCAACAATCCTAATGTGAATTACAATATCCATTAAGTTTATCAGAAAAACCGACAGAAGGTGGACATTCATGAGAGGTTTTTCAAAATGAGTGAAAATTGGTATTTTTGTAATATGCATAAATACAGTTAAAAATTCAAACTTTCAGAATGAACTATGCACCTTAGCAAATGAAATCAAAGAATGACTTCCTGCACTTATCGTTAATACCTCATTAACATTGACAATAAAGAAATATATACCCATATTTATGAATAATTGTATTCAGAGCTAGATATGGTAGGATTATGCAATATAATACAAATTAAAAGCCTACAGCTGGAATAAGAAAGCTAAAACATTAACAATGTTGATAGTGACAGCCTACTTACAAAGAGAGGATCATAAAATAATTTGCTGTGGATTTCAGGGAAAAAAACAGTGGAAAGTAAGGAGCTTGAGGGAGGAAGAGAAGTGGATATTAGGGAGAAGAGCAAGTTAAACTAATGGTTGAATGCCAGTATTAACTAAGAAGATTGAAAATTAAGTATTTCATTTGTTATACCATGGAAAATAATCAAATGTCATACTTTTAATTAAAGTTAAATAAATCAACCCTGTCACAGGCTAGAGTGTTTCCTTGGTAAGAAACTTCTAAAGAGCATGAAGGAGTTAAGATAATATTTTTGAGATTCCTAAGTCCTTCCTGACTTTCTTCATATGCAGTAATCTATGCGTGCCAAGTATATATATATATATATATATATATATATATATATATATATATATATATATATATATATATATATATATATATATATTTTTTTTATATTTTTATATTTTTATATTTTATATTTTATATATATATATATAATATATATATATATAATTTCACAATGAATTCGTGATCCAATGAGCCATGACCTCTCATTTTTTCCAACTTCTTCATTTTCCACTTGTTTGGGCTATTTATAGAGGCATTGGCAGGTCTGCATTCTGATAATGATATAGGAGCGGAGGTACATGTACATGTGAGCGAAGGTTATGGGTACATGTTTAAAACACAGTTCAATACATTTTAGCGTGTTTATAGTGATGGCTTTGAGAGACAGAGAGAGAGGAAGCGATATTTTAATAAATATGGTTTTCATCATACAACATTAAAAATTCATTTTGGAAATAATTATTTCTCAGTAACTGAATTAAATTATGAAAACAAAAACAATGTTTAAGTTTAAAAACAAAAATATAAAATTACCTCTAGCACCAAGTCTGTAGGTTTTCTGCACGTACTTTAAACCATGCACAATTTCCCTTTGGACGAGAAAATCAATCCTGATGCGGTAAGAAATTCCTTCTTTGATGACAAACACCTGTTGGTAAAAATACAATTTCATAAACAAAATTGGTAACAACAAATGTGAAAATAAAAAAAAAAAACAAGCTATGTACAAAATGGAATAATCACATAAAACTTAAGTAAAATGATATTAAGGATTGATCCTTCTATACCATCATCTGTATGTCAACTGACAAGAGATATTGTCTGTATGTCCAACAATAAACCTAGCTAAAATGGGTGGTATTTTTCATTGTAGAGCATTTTTCATAAACACATAGTAGTGTATACTGGGTACTAAAGTTTGTTTTAAGTACAAATCTTTGTATTAGAGATAAAACATTAAGCTATAAATTATACTTGTTTATTATACAATGGACTCCTAATTATCCGTCCTAGTTGGGACCGAGACATCACCAGTTAAATCCAGAGTGTATAAAAGAAAAAACACCAGTACTTATTTAACTCTTATACTAATAATAATTTTATTTGTGCAATTATTATAACAACGAAAGATCAAGATTGCAAAGGCCTACAAAGAATTTTTTTTTTGATGCCTAGGATTCTATAACGGGTTTTGGCTAGATTTGGTTTGTTAAATTTAAATATGAAATACATTTTTCTCTATTAACTCCACTTTTTTAGTTACATCCACTCATCAGGAAAATATGTTTGCACATGCATAAGCAAAACTAGTCGATGGAATTTGAAAAAAAAACAAATGTGAAAAGATATTGGACCACTTTAACACTAATCCCTAACTTATCTTCAATTATGGACCAAATTGGACAAGCCAGTTTTGAAACATAGAGGTGTCAAGGAAAATTCTTAGGCGAAAGTAATAAATATATAATTAAGTAAAAATGCAACTGGACCATTTAATAATAATAATAAAGTTTTATTCTCAATTTTTAAAAATTACAAAAACTCTGTGTAATCATGTTCCGGGTTTCACATCCTTTACATGATTAATAATTTTTAAAACAATAATTAGATTTTACATATTTACATTGTTCGTATAATAATAGTAGGAAAAATAGAAAATAAAAACCCACTTAGAAAAAAGAAATACATAAATAAAAAGAATACATAAGTAGAGTAAAATATAATAAATCTGGCACACAAGCTATGTTAGGTTAGGAGTACGTGTTTGGTTCTTTTGTGAGTGTAACATCGAAGGGAATTTTTATTGTAATTACCGATCTCTTTTATCAATGGGTTTTCGGAAGCTATTGTTCTTGCAAAATATGATTGAGTTTGAGCGAAGACGTATTGTTGAATTGTGGGACGTTCTAGGTCTTGGAACGAAAATAATTTGGAAATGTAATTAATAACCAATTTTTGTCTTCTATATAATAAGGGAGGTAAACCTGCTTCCTAACATTTACCGAGGATAGGACTAGTTCTGAAAGCGCCAGTTGCAATCCCGAAAATCTGATATGATGAACTGAATCAAGTTTAGCTACGGTTCAGCGATGAACAGACCTATAATCCAATTAACAGTTTTAAAGCACAAACCAAAGCCCATTGTAGTTTTACACGGTGAATCCATACAGGTGTTTATAGGAAATCCATATAGGTGTTTATAGGAATTATTATTATATTTTTAAGGAAGGTATAGGGATCGGTTGCCTCTATCTACTTTCAGTATTCCATTTAAGATCTTCTACCAACCCGCTCTCTTGGATTGACACTTCTAAACTAAGCGGTAGCTGGTTAAACAGAAGTATATTGAATTTTATTTTGTAAAAACAGCATGTATGACTCCATAACCTTGTTGACGTTCTTGTAATGGTTCGGCTAAAATGGGACCCTAAGAATGAACAATTAGCTTAAAATAACTGATTTACTAGTTATTATTACAAAAATTTCTATTCTATCATCAAAGTTACAATTAATCATCTATCAATGAATTTAACAATATTTTACTCCTTTCTCTTCATTACCAACAACCATTGTAAGAGGGAGAAGAGAAAGATATAGACCATAACAGACTAATTAGATGTTAAAACAGAAATAATCATTTTTTATAAACGAAATCTGTCCAACCTTCGCTGACAGATATAGTTTGCGCTTTCTTTATTTCTGGAGTATGGAGAAGTTGACAGCTGTGATCTACCGAAAGCAATAAAAATGACCAATTACTGTAGTGTTGATAATCACACTTTATAAATAATAAATAAATTACAATTCAATAAATCCATGTTATAAATTTCCACACACTAAAGATATAAGAATAAACCTCAATAGACCCTCATAAGTGAAGATAAATTGGCACTAATTGAATTTATAATAAATTAAAAAACAAAACAATTCCTAATTATTTGGGTGGCCACAAGTTATAATAATACATGGTGGCAAAACAGTAATAGAAGCTAAAGCTAGACAAACTGACATCCTCGAGTTAAACAACAAAACAATATCATCAAGCATTGATTGCAGCCAGATGACTAGCTGGTTTTAGTGTGATGCGAGTATGTATTCAATAGTTGTACCTTTGTTTTTATTGCTAAATCAAAATAAAGAAGCCACTACTAAATCAGCTTCAATAAATTATTAACTAAAATTTAACTTCACTGGTAAGCGATGACTAAACCCATGCAGAAAAATTAAATATATAATGATGGAAAAGGAAAACCTAAATATATTAAAAGTCCAAGAACTAAATTCAAACAATAACATCACCACTACTCAATTCAACATTAATGAAACTTACCTGTTTTTTCAATTCATCTAGAGGTCTAGTTAAATCAAGCTCCATGTCAGGTCTACCTTTAACACAAAGAGCTAGCCTCTTAACAATCACTTTCCTGTCATCATCGGGATCTAAACATAATAAGAAAAAGGTTGCAAACTGACAATTCTAGACACTTCACACTTGCTAGACAAAAATTACACCTCTAATCAATCAAAGCTCACCAACTATGACTTTTCCAACTTTGGCTTCACCTAACAAAGCTTCTTTATATTTTTGCAAACTTTCATCCTCTTTATCAGCGGATAACAGCTCTTCTAAAGTCTTTTCCGGAGGAGGCTTGTAATCAGATTCTATATCCAGATCTTCCAGGGCTGAATCCAAATGTTCCGCTTCTACTGGTAATGGTTCAGACATGTCTATATTATCTGAAATATATTTTTTGAACTTTGAATTAAAAAATAAAATAAAATACTGAATAAAAAAAATCTTAAATTAGACTATTCCAGGTAGGGGGTAACATTATGGTATAATGCTACAAAAATGCTGTAATCAACAATTATATTTACTTAATTTTTTTTTAAATTCTTACTAAAACTTACATTAAAATATTAGGAACATAAAATAAGTTCAGAAAAACGAACAACTTTGTCACACCTCAAAAAAATCTATGAATCCTCCCCACTACTTTTCCTGACTCATAACAGAGTTACCAATTCTACTGAAGTAGAACTAAAAGCATATTACAACGGTAGATATGATGCTCAAGATTAAAAAAAATCAAATGTTTATGACAAAAGTATCAAAAAGTTAGTAATTTTATCATAAAAAAAAGTTAGATTGTAATAAAATAATTTAAGAACAAACCTGTGTACACACAACGCCCAACTGTTATCTTACTCAGAACAAGAAGTTCAACGAGAACGATTTATCTTGAAAGTTAGTTGGCGTTGTTATCACAAGTTAGTAATTGCATTAGATATCAAATTCAAGATAATATTTGATAGAAAATCTAAATAAAACCTACTATCCTAATTGCGGAAGAGGGAAATTTTAAAGTATGTATTTGGATATGTTTACAGTAAAAATGATTCTTCCTTTTAAAAAAGGATGTTTTCTATTTTCTGATATTTACAATTGTTGGTATTACAATGCGCACATGTTCAGTAAAGTAATAAAGGACAAATATTTCTCTTGTATATTTTTCATTTCTCACACAACCCAGTCAGACGCTGCAAACAATAGGTGAAGTGAATAAAACTGAGCACATACCTACTCATTCCTCACAATATGAGCAGGCACTTTGGTTAATACTTAAATACTCTTTCATTATTTATTTAAAACCGATTTTCGTTCAAAACTAATTTTCTATATCATAATTTTACAATTCTTTTAATTATTATTTTACTAAGTGTATAGAGCACGTGCTCCACAAACATAGATTGATTCGGAGTATCTGCTCACCTTTCTAAGTGAATAAAGCATGAGAATGAGCAAGTACTATGTGAGCAGGTACTCAGTAAAATTCCTATCTACTCTTTCGTAGATTCAACATTTTACTGAGTACCTGCTCACATAGCAACCATTCTCACGTATATTCACTTAGAAAAGTGAGCAGGTACTACAAATCAATCCATATTTGTGGAGTACGTGATCCACGCACTTAGTAAAATAATAATTAAGAGAATTGTAAAATAATAATAAAGAAAATTAGTTTTGAAAGAAAATTGGTTTTAAATAAATAATAATAGAGTATTTAAGTATTTCATTGAGTAACTTCTATTTATTCACATCGCACCAGAGCACCTGCTCAGTTTTTTGAGGAATGAGTGCGTGCTCAGTTTTATATACTTCACCTATTGACTGTAACTTCAAGTCGCATAATGACGTCACCAGACTGCAACACAGAAACCTCTTTGCACTGCGCATAGTTTAATAATCGGTCATGAAAAATCGACTGAATTCTCGTCCTCGAGTAATCAGTAGGTGCACAAAAGTTAGAAGGATTGTATTGAATAGTATAAGACAGGAAACTGAGGCCAAAATGTATGTCTGGTTTCAAGAAAATTTTTGATCGTGTAGGCCGAAAGTATTTTCACCATATACTGGAAATATGAACGTCTGCCACCCAAGATTGGTTACTATTAAATTTAATAGGTCAACGAATCTTCATTTTTGTCTCTTTTTTCCCTATTATTAGATAGATTTCCCTAGTAACTCGCTTCCTGTGCATTGAAGGTAAAATTTTAACGTTGCCAATTTTAAAGAATGTTAAATTTTCTACAAGCTTTTTTGTAACATTTTTTAAAATTCGGAACAGCTACTGAGATACGGGACTGTAAACATCTACTAAATGTCAAGGAATCGCAAAAAGTTAGATATTCAGTGGTTTCGCTTTATTAATCATTGTTTAGTACAAAATACATTATAACTAATCTTGTAGAGGATTAAATTTTCTACAAGATTTATACAAAATATTTATAATTACTCTCAACAGAAGCCAAAAATATTGAAATAACAATTTTAGAGAAAGTGGAATTTTATCCAGTAACTCGCTTCCAGTGCATTTTAGGTAAAACGCCAAGAAATGTTGAAATAATAATTTTCCTTTCTCTATGATAGTTATTTAAATATCACTTGGAGTCTGTTGAGAGTAATTATGAATTTTGTAGGAAATTAAATTGTCTTCGAAAGTAGTTACTATGTATTTTGTACTAAATTGAACTTAAAAATAGTTATTATGGCGAGACGACTGAACATTTAAATTTTTGCGTTTTCTTGGTATTTTACAGATGTTTACGGTCCCGTATCTCATTAGTTATTACGAATTTAAAAAAATATTACGTATCAAACTTGCAGGAAATTTAACGTTTCACGGGTATTAACGGAAATACCCAAGTTTTGCCTAAAATACACTTAAGATACACATACCTAAGATACACTGGAAGTGAGTTACTGAGAAAAATATGAAAAAAAGTGACGAAAATGACGAATTCGTTGACCTATAAAATTTAATTGCAACCTATCTAGGATGGCAGACATTCACAATTCCAATTTATGGTACTTTCGGCCTATACGACCAAAATATTCTTGGTACAAACACTTTTTTTGCTTCAGTTCCCAGTTTGTATGAGCTAGGAGGATGGAAGAGGTGATGACAAACGTACCCAAATGCATTCAGTTGAGAGGAGATGAGTTCTAGAGGAGCGACGGGCATGCCCCTTCTGCACCAACCTATCTTCCCTCATTTGTGTAAGATCAACCTTTTTGGGTTCGTTTAAAGTTAAAATATTTCTATTTCATCACTCTGATATTTTATTAACTATTTCGTAACTCTGAATTTTATGTGGGTCACTTTCATATAAATTGGTACTTTGATGTCCAGTTTCTTTGAGTGGCTATCAAAGAAAAAATATTTTTGATTATTGACCTCTATTGGTTGCATATTGTAGGGCATACTAAATTTAGTTAAAAACGGTTAATAATTTTTAATTTGATATTTTTGTAATTTTTAAGTCATTGATATTAAAATGACCTCCATTAAGTTACTATCCTGAAGCTAAATTGTAAATTTGAAACTCACAGAAATCTTGAAAATGAAAATTCTGATTTCCAGTAATTTTTTGTTATTATCTATATTAGTCGCAAATGGTGAAAAATATTGTTTAAAATGTATTTTAAAGAATTTGGTGGAGATTTAAATTGTGTCCGTGAATATGTCCATTAAATTACATCTTTTACATTACTAAGTATGTTAAAGGAGGATTTGGAGAAGGAAAGAGTTAAAAGAAGTTCTACAGATACTAGTTATTGTTATCAGTGAATGTCGCAACACAGTTGCCTATTCAGCCGCTGGTAGGTGTTCCTTCCCATGAAAATATGGTGCATTTTTTTTTCAAGTTAATTAAGTGATTTGTTGTCATGGACACACTTTTCTCAAGTTAATTACGTTTAAAAGCTACTGAAACCTCCATTACGTTACCGTGTCGGTAAAGAAATAGAATTAGTTGATGAAGTACAAGATTTTAATGATCTAACATAATAGATAATAAAATAAATATATAACCAGTGCCACCTTTGCCCAACGTTACTGGGGCCCCGCGATCCATAGGGCCTCAGTCATGTGACCCAAGGCGCCAAATTTGAATTTAAATTTAAACCATGATCTAACCTCAACTGGCACATAGCCTCTCCTCGACTTAACCTTAACTATTCCCTTTTTAGTTACGCGAACCTTAGGTCCAGCCCCTTTTCATTCCCACCCTTCTCTAACCAGCCAGTCACAATACTTCTCCCTTCCCTTGACCACTCCTACTCTGAGCGGCCATTTTGTTTACAATGATGTAATAAGAGTCAAAGCTTAACCGCAAGGGTTATCCTCGCAATTTATGAGCTGAAGAAGTCTGCAGCAGGAGAATAAGATAAAAGTTCAACAGGCTTCCGCTTAAAATGTTGAAACTGTCCACTTCCTATGCTTTATCTAGTGACATAGACAGCTCTAATGTTTTTAGCTTTTTCCATTTCAATTGTAACCTTTTCCATTTCATTAGGGATTGATAAATTGTTTGCCACTTCTATAAATTTGTTTTATTGAAAACTAGTTTCGAATGTTATACATTCATCCTCAGTTCTAAAAACACACATTTTCCATTTCAATTGTAACCCAACCGAACATGAATTAATTCTATTTTATTGAAAAATAATTAATTTAATTAAAATAATGACTTTTGAAATAATTTTGGCATATTCTTCCGACAGGTTTTTCGTTTATTAGATAACTGATATTAAGTGCTAATTTCTTTTTCTTCTCCTCTTTCTTCCTTCCTGTGCCATTTCCAGCGTGGAGGGGCTTCAATCCAACACTACCAGGCGTCACGGTCCTTACAGAGCTGCTTCATTTGTTGGAGTGTTTTTTCCTTTTTCCCTCCAAACCTCTGGATATATTCCTGGTCTAGGCCTTCCGCGTGGCCTCTTGCCGGTGGGTCGAGCTTCCATCATTTTTCTGGGTTCCCGTTCCTCGCTCATTCGACAAACGTGGCCAAACCACTTAAGCTGTCGTTTCTCTAGGGTGGCTTTTAGTGCAGGAATTTTAAGCCCCTCCCTAATGCTTTCGTTTCTTACGCGGTTTCTTCTAAAAGCAAGAAATGAGGCAAAAGAAGCAGTTAAAGCAGCTAAAAGGATATTCTGAGAAGAATTCGGAAAATGTCTGGATCAAAACCACAGAGAAAATATCAAAAAGTTTTGGCGCACTGTGAAGTTCTTGAAGGGAAAAAGAGCAAAGCCAATAAGAAACGTAAAAGACATTAATGGCGAACTATTATAAAAAAACAAATAAAATCTTAGATAGATGGCGAAGACACTATCTAGATCTCTTCGCTAATGAATTAAAAACTAGAAAGCGAAGGGAACAGCTCTATGATGTCAGTGAAAAAGCCATTCATGAAGAGGGAATAGTACTTGCTCTTGAGCAATGAAAACAGACAAGGCTGCAGGCAGATAAAATATTGCCCCCGAGTTCATAAAGTACGGCGGCCATGAGCTCATTAAAGCGCTACAAGGGCTGTTTCAGAATGTTTGGGAAACCAAGACATTGCCGTAAGATTGGGAATACAGTGTTATAATCCCAATCTTCAAAAATGGCAGCCAAACAGAGTATACTAACTACAGACCAATTAGTCTTTTGTCCGAGGCCTAAAAAATGCACACATACATTCTGGAGAAAAGATTACCACGGATTATGGAGGAGGAACAGGCAGGCTTCCGACCGGGAAGGCAGACCCAGGGCCCTATCTTCGTCCTTTTTTTTTTTTTTTTATTTTTATTCCCCCTTCCCGACATTTCGGTCATACGGGATCGTGGCGGCAGTGGGGTATTACGCTGGGGTAAGCGTATGCCACTACCACCAATAAACAACTCATTTATTTAATATCTTATTATACAATTTTACTTCGGGATAATATATTTCTGGGGACAATGAATCCTGCTACTATGGTGCAGCCCGGTGCGCATGCACACCTTAGGGCTGCACCTTATTATCCGCTACTGTGGAGCAGCTCGGTGCGCGGTTGCGTACCTTAGGGCTGCACCTTATCCTCTACCGGGCGGCGTGGCTAGCCCTCCTGACGCTCTCCATCTGTCCGGATCCGCCCGGATACCGATCCAGCCCTCCTGGTGATAGAGGTGTCAAACAAGGGGTCACCCTAAGTCCACTGTTATTTACTATATTTATAAAATTTGTAAAAGGTGAACAGCCATCGGAAAGTGGAATATGAGGACAATACACAGTCAATCTATCTTGTATGCATATGATATTATCCTCACCTGTGATAGAAAGGATAAACTACAGCAAGCTTTACAAGAGTGGCAGGAGGAACTGAAAAGAAAAGGAATGACCATCAATACCTCAGTTAACAAATGCCATTGACCCAGGAAATATTTGTTGTTAAATAATGTTTACAACCCAGGAAGTCACCGTTGTCCTTCCTCGTTGTCAGCATTAAAACAAGTTCTATTTCCTTGATCATCCCTTCTCTTATTGTATGTATAAAAGCCTATCTGAAAAGGACAGCAGTAGCTATAGCAAAATAGTAATAGCAGTACGGTAGCAGTGGCAGTAGCAATAGCAATGTAGTAGCCAGTATCTAGAATGTAATATTAGAATAAGTATTAGAATGTAAGATAGAATGTAAGGTAGAATAAGGTAATGTGAGACACTCTCACTATGTTTAGTATTAAGTCTAGTATATAATATCTTTAGAGTCTATCTGTCACTCAGTAGCCTCATTATATATATCATGTAACTTGTAAACTGTTTAATAAAGTTATTTTTAAAGCTCACACTCATCGACTTTGTTAACTCCTCGAAGAGTAAGATACTGGTCCTTTCCCGAGATGAGGAGGAGGCAGTGGAGATGTATAATATTGTAACGGTGAAGTTCTCGAAGTGGTTGACAACTTCGACTACTTGGGAACCAACATAAATAGCCAAGGCATAGATTGGGAGATAGCAAATAGCGTTACTAGTGCAAACCAAATCTGTTATAGCATATGCAACAGCATCGTTGGCCATCGAGATGTGAGGCAAAAGACCAAGCTACACATTTACAAGTCCGCGTACCTCCCTACTCTTACCTACGGAAGCGAGAGCTGGATTATGCTCGACAAGCAGATTAGCCGAATAACTGCAGCTGAAATGAAGTGCTAATTTCAAGTAGATAAAATTTTTGTTTATTTACGATTTAAATTTTTGTCGGCAAGGTTAATTGTTTATTAGGTTTCGTAGAACGATATATTCTAAAAAATGCCAACGGAAATCTGAAATGTGCATATTCAATAAAAAATAAAATTTGAAAAATGCAATGAGAACCCGCAAAAACCAAATAAAATATTTCTATATCAAAGAAAACTTCAACAGCATCAGTAAATCGAAATGTGCTTACGCAATCAAAAGTCCAATACAAAAAATAGAATCAGAACTCCGAAAATCTAATAAACGATTCCTACATCATAGAAAACTACAACAGTAACGGTAAATGAAAATGCACATGCGCGATCGAAAATCCAATTTAAAAAATGGAATCATGCCTTCGAAAACCTAATAAACGATCCTTTTATCATAGAAGACTTCAACAGCAACTGAAAATCGAAATGCGCATGGGCGATAGAAAATCCGATAGTAAATTCGGCAACAGCGCCGTTGAAAACCAATTAAACAATACCTATATCGAGGAATTTTTAAAACTAATAATTAAGTAGAAATGTTCGTGGCCGAATAAAATCATCATCATCATCATATTCTTTCCCTCTCTACCGCTGCGCAATGGTGATGCCCTCTATAGAGCTTGACCCAAGTGTCCCTTTCTTGAACCAATTCTCACCTTCTGCTCCAGTCCAGCCCTCGCTTCTTGAACGCCTTCCGCACGCCTTCTTCCCAGGTTATCCGTGATCTTCCTCTTGGTCTTCTTCCGTCTACTCTCGTCTCATACATTATCCTGGCCGTTTTCTTCGTGCTCCTCCTCAGGAGGTGCCCAAACCATCTTAGTCTATTTTCTTCAAGAGTGGTTTCTACTGGCTTTACCTCAAGGTTCAATCTTATTGTAGTGTTGCGGATCTCTGCGTCTTTCCTTCAACCTTTCTTAGGTATCCTTAGTCTGGATCTGCCCTTTGTGTTTTGAGGTAAGGGTCCATGATTCGGAGGAGTAAGATAGAATGGGCAGGAACGTAGACTTGTAGACAGATATCTTCGTCACCTCTCTTTTGTTGAGGAAACCTTTCCAGACTGCGTTGAATAATCTACCAGCTGCTCCCAGCCTTTGCAACACTTCTCCATCGATATAACCGCTTTCGTTGATCCAGGCACCTAGATATTTAAAATTCTGCACCTGTTCTAGGACTGATCCCTTCAGTCTCAATATTCTCATAACACGGTGAGGATGTCTTCCTATTCTCAAGTATTTGGTCTTATCTGGATTAATATCCATGATAATGCTCCTCAACTGTTCTTGCATGATATTTCCGTTGTATTGTAGGCCCCGGTCATCCGTAGCGAATACGACGAGGTCATCAGCAAAAGCGAGAACTGTAAACAAAGTAGGCTGTAGGTTCCTATGCCCTAATTGAAAACGCCGCAATCTAGGTTTGGCTCTCTTCAGCACCTTATCCAGCACCAATATGAAAAGTAGGGGACTTAGGCTGCATCCCTGGCCTATTCTTTGCGTCGTTTCAAACTCCTTGGAGGTGTGGTTGCCAGTCCTTATAATGTTTCTCGTTTTTCGGTAGAGACTGCTGACTGCCAGAATCGTGCCAATATCCACTTGTTTTTCCAACAGAGCTCGCTCTATATGCTCCGTTTTGACTCTGTCAAATGCCTTTTCTAAATCCACGAAGCAGATAGAAAGTTCTTTACCTTTCTCGATGGACTTCTCCATGACCTACCTGAAAGAGAAAATTAGGTCCTGTGTACTCCTCAAGTTTCTGAATCCATACTGCTCCTATCCGATCTGGCAGTCGACAACTCTTCTTATCCTTGCTTCTAGGATTCTTGAATAAAGCTTGCTTGGCATACTGAGCAGAGATATGCCTCGATGGTTATTTCATACTCTATTGTCTCCCTTCTTGTAGATAGGCACCACCACAGCGATCTCCCAGTCCTTCGGTATCCTTTTCTTTTTCCATACTAAATTTAAGAGATGGAGAAACATTTCTTCACCTTTGCTGCCCATATACCGCATCATTTCGGGAGTTATTTCATCCAGCCCTGAAGAGTTGCCCAGCTTTAGCCTTCTGCAATTCTTCCTCGCTGATGAAATCGTCTTCTTCTGAATACTCCACCTCCGCATCATGAGTCTCATCCTGACTAACGTCTCTTCCCTCCAGCAGCTCCTTGAAGTACTCTCTCCATTATATGTGTTTTCTACCATAAAATCCTTCCTTCCTTGTCCTTGATTCCTTTGAGTGAATCCGATCATTCCTTCCTCATTCTTTTGATGACTTTGTAGATCTTTTGGTCCTCTTTTGCATTTTTCTTCATTTTGTGACAAAAATCTTCCCATGATTTTTGTTTGGCTTGAAGAACTGCTATCTTGGAATCCTTCCTTCTTTCCTTGTACCTTTCATAGACTGTAGGTATTCTCTGGCCGAGGAAGTCCCTCCATGCTTTCTTCTTTTCTTGAACCTTATTTTTCACATCATCGGTCCCGTACGTTCCAGGTTGCAAGTCGAATTAACCGTTTTCCACGCTGTGTCGAATTCCGTAAAATCAGTCCAGCTCTATTTCTTCCATTGTCTTTAATTTAAGGAGAGTGGGTTATTAGCCCACTGTCCCCGAGTCAGGTGGAGGGATTGCCTCCTCATACCTCCCTGACAAGCTTCCCCGTCCGGGGCGGCTACCTAGGGGAGGTGACCCTAGGGTGTTTACTGAAGTTGACCTTTGTCTGTGATGTGGGGTGTGTGTAGTGTGCTGTATATTGTGTACTGTATGAGTGTCAAAGTTTTTAACCGAATTAAATGTTGGTAGTAAATTCGACATTAGTAGCTTATAAAATCTAATGCACGATCACCAAATCGATGAAATCCACTCCCCTCTCTCCACCAACAATAAATATTTAAAAATAAATAAACAACTATTATTTTTAAAAAAATGTATTAAAATTATTTAATAAACGAAAAAAAATTCGAAAGAATATGTCAATATTATTTCGAAAGTCCGTAGGGTAATTAACATAATTATTTTTCAATAATAAAATAAATAAAATAGAATCAATTTATGTCCGGTTGGTTTTTACAATTGAAATGGAAAAGGTGATAATTGATTTGGAAACAGTTACAATTATAATGCAAAAGGTTACAATTGAAATGGAAAAAGTTATAATTGAAATAGAAAAGGTGACAATTGATTTGGAAAAGCTTTAAATTGGCGTGTAAATGCTATAATTAAAAGGAAGTGTCTTTTTTTTTTTAAAAAAAGATACTGCATATTATTTGTTAATAAAATAAAAGAAGGGCCTTTTAGAAGGTACTTTGAGTATTTTATACTAAAAAAAGGAAAGGCCTTTTTTTAAAATATTACAATATATATGATATATACTTATTAGTAACCACACAATTTTATAATTATATTTAAAATTTATTTGGTCTTGAACACGTACTAGTAGGGTAGAAATGCCGGTTCTACATCCTCTCGAAGAGCATTCTACGGGGGCAGGAAATAGGTCAATTTGGAATTCGGACCCTAAACCGGCCCCGACCTACTGTTAACCACACCTGCCCACTTGACCGACTCATTGTGGAGTTCCTTAATCCTTGATCCTAATTTATATTTCTTTGATAATAGGTTCGACTTGTCTAAATCTGTCACACCTGTTATATACATATAGATTCACCGCAGAACCTTCTATCCTCTTCTCAATTGCCCGTTCCGTTCCTATCCTCTCACGACCTAATCCAAATTCATACAATATCCAAACTCCAGTAATCTCTCCTAAAGACAAACTCTAGCTAATCTCTCCAAAACCTTGAAACGTTCCACATCCATGAAAACATCTTACCCGACCTGGAAACCCTGAACTGGAGTGAGATCTATTCCTGTCCTTCTATTGACTCCACGGTTGACATCTTCAAATCTAATCTCATCAGTATCCTTGACACCCATGTACCGCTTAACCTTCCGTGGCAGACTTGCTCCTTGGGTGTGCCAAATTAGAGATCTTCAAAAGAGGCGTGAGGCAGCCCGTAGACGCTTCAGACGTATAAGGTTTGCAAATGACTATCAAGCGTTTAGGGTACTCCGCAATTTACACAGACAACTATCGGGCGAGTGAAATTCAATTACTTTCACAAAGCCCCTTTCCTCTACTCTCGACTCTAAATCAAAATGGCAACTGCTTCGCAAACCCTCTATTTGCAAATCCTCTTCCTCATTAGTCATTCAAGTCTCGCCCGATGAATTAAACTCATACTTTTTATCTGCCTCCTTCAACAGCACTCAACCCTCTTCTTCCCACTTTTTCATAGTTCCATCGTTTAACTCCAGCAGTCTCTATTTTTTCCGACATCTCTCCTATTGATCTTATTTCCTCCATAGTAAAATCGCTTACCAACTTCACAGGCTTTGATGGAATACCCGTCAAATTGTTAAAATTATGCCTTCTCGAAATCTTACCGGTTCTTGTGTTCAGATATAATTTTTCCCTCTGAAATTCAGTGTATCCTACCTCCTGGAAAATAGCTTTAGTCCATTCCATTAACAAAACCTCCAATCCAACATCTCCTAAAGACTATTGCCCGATATACCTCCTCTCTAACCTTTTCAAACCTGTAAAAAGAATTGTCCAATCGCAAATATCTAGTTTCCTTGAAAAGTCCAAACTACTTAAATCCTCTCCAATCTGGTTCCCGACCCGGTTTCTACACACAATCCGCTCTCATCAAAATCACCAGTGATATACATACCGCTATGAACGAAAAAAAGTTAACAGTTCTAATACTCCTTGACTTCTCTAAAGTTTTTGATTCACTGGACCATTCCATCCTCTTAACCAAACTAAAATCTTTATTATTTTCCAATAGTTCTGTTCTCTGGTTTCAATCTTTCCTTCCCGATCGGTCTCAAGCAATTGCTATTCCTAATCAACCCCTATCTTTCTTCATTTCTTATCCTGTCCTCAGGAGTAGCCCAAGGTTCTAGGATTTCCTTTTCAATTACTATTTTCTGGTTCAATCCACCACTGTTCTCACCACCTTCCCACCGATGACTTCCAAATCTATTTATCCTTTCCTCCTTCTGAGCTATTAGTTGGGCTTGCCAATATTCAGGAAGACCTAGATAGGATCAGTGTCTGGACAAACCTGAATAAATTAAGGTTAAACGCATCGAAAACTCAGGCTATTCTTGTTGCTTCCAATTTCCTGCTCAGATCTAACGCCGCCTTCCCTAATTTATTCCTATCTTTTTCAGCTCCTTTGTCAAAAACTTGGGGATTACTATTGACCAAACCCTTTCTTGGAAACACCATATTGCCCAAATTTACCGAAGGTCAATAAGTACCCTGAAATTATTCCATCGTTCCCGCCATCTTCTTCAATAACCCACCCGTAAGCTCCATGTATCCTCACTCATTTTCTCCCACTTTGACAATGGCTGCGTAGTATACGGTGGACTCTCGGTTGTACTCGAGGACAGACTTAAGGTGCCATGAACAGTTTTTTAAGATTTGTCTTCGGTACCTCGAGGCGGTCTCACGTGTCACACCTCTACGGCGAGTTAAGGTGGCTCTTTCCCTCCATTCGTAGACAATATTTCCTAGGATCTTTCCTATACCGAACCATCAACTCCCTGCATCTTTCGTACATCTACAGCCTCCTACAATTCATATCCTCTGTCCATTCACAGGAAACAAGATCGCGCCTTTCTGACCTCTATATCCCTTCCCACAGAACCAAAACATTCGAACGTTCCTTTCTCGCCCATTTCATGGTCCTCTGGAATTCCTTTCCTTCTAATATCATTTTTCTTCGTTCTCCTGATTCAAAATCTATTTTTTTAAAAACCTCCTCACTTCTCAAAAAGATGCTGTCTTATCATGTAATTTTAATTCAAGATCAATATATTGATTATTTATAAATAATTGTTTCTATTATAAAAATAAATGCAGGTTGTTGCTATTTCCCTAATTTCATTTATTTAGATGCAAATTTTTGGCTTACAAGCCATCCTCAGGCATCTCTGTAAAAGGCCCTTATTTAGTTTAATTTACAACACATCACACTGTTAAATATATTTTGAAATTCTAATAAATAAACAAACTAAAAAAGTTTTTAAAGTGCATATAATGCCATGTTTAAGTCCAATCTGGACCAAGTCCAATTGGAAAGCTTCATTAAAAAATAACTAGTTATAATTATCATGCAAAGTTTTAATTATGTGAATTATTTCTTTATTTTTGTATAGTTGTAGGAAATAGTTGTAGAGAATTTGTTTTTAATCTTGTTTCAACTCAGGATTGCTCTATTCGTATTTTTTTTTTTAATATTTTTATTTTCTACGTTTTTTCTCTTTTCATTTTTTTGTCAATAAAATATATTTATTATATTTTTTTACCAGAAGGAGATACATTGTTTTTGTTACTCCCATGCTTAATTGAGATTATTGTAAATATTAATTGACCTTAATTATGTAGTCTTTGGTCATACAATTTTTCTGTTATCTTTTTTACTTGTACATACTTGTTATTCTTTATGGGACTTAGTCTCAGAATAAATTTTATTTTTCTATTCTATTCTATTCCATAAATAGTTACATCATGAATACATGTATAAATTGTTTGAAATATTTGATTATCTACAATAAATTAAGTAATACGAATCAATATAAAGTCCCATTATTGTGATTTAACTTTAATTTTTTTTTACTTTCCTGTTATTTTTATCTATGTGTGTACAAGTATTTGTATGTGTTTATGTATGTATGTGTATATCTTTATACGTGTGTATTTATGTATGTGTGTGAATACGTACGTGTTTATATATTCATGTATTTATAAGTGTAGGTGTATGTCTGTATTATGTATACTGTGTACATGTGTGTATGTGTATATGAGTGTATTTGTATGAGTGTATGTGTATAAGCAGAATCCAGTATGTGTATGTATGTATATGTATATGTCTACGTACATACATGTCTAAATCGAAACATCGGTATCACGCTGGCAAAAGAGGTTTTACCTTTTCGTAGCTTTATTAACACTGTTCTTAATATTTTTTTTTTTTTAGAATAGGCTCGACCTGTCTGAACCTGTCTTTAGCATGTCTCAACCAATACATATATAAATTGTTACATTATATATTTTTATTAATAACCTTGAACGCAGCAAAATTTTAATTAATGAACATTAATCAAGCCTTAATTGACACTCTTTTTACACTGATCGTAATGTATATTTTATTGATAACAAGTTCGAACCTGTCTGGAGCGTGTCCGACATGTCTCGACCTGTTAACTCGTGCTCGCTGCAGAATCGGTGATGGGGGATCCTATAGCCAATCAGATTCGGATATTTTTCTTTACAAGTTCTTTGTTTCTCATCATCTATAGTGATTAATATGTTACTCTATTTACTTACATATATTATGTATCTATTATACTTTATAAGGGTTAACCGCAAAGGTTAAAGCTAAATTATCTAGTTTTATTATTATAAAATTATTTTTACCTATCATTACATGTATTTACAATATTCATGTTCAGTGAGATAATAGTAGTTAGTGTTAAGATACAAGTTATTGATTATGTAATTCATTTTGCCAAATCATGCTATTCCGAGAATGTTCCGCAATTATTACAGCACCTCCATGTGTAGCATGCTCACATGCTTATTTTTTAGAAAACTTAGTTACACAAGAAGCGAGAGTCGTCTCCTAAATAACCTACCCAGAGTAACCTTCCCATCCAAGGAGAACGGAGCCTGCCAAAGAAGTACCTTGAAATAGTTATATGATTTACATACAGAAGATTTCTATTGTTATATTACAAAAAGTATTATTTCGAACTGTTTCTAGCACTATTTCTAATAAGATTATCACGGATATATGTTTTGTTGAGAGGTTTACGACCTCTTTATTTAAATATCAGATTTGCTGTGATGATGACTCTCATTATCAAATTACTATGGTGAGTTCGGATCTTCAGTAAGATCTTTAAATACTTTTTTGTATTCAAAGCAACAAGATGATTGCATCGGCTACAAAATTGTTGTTTTTTTGTTTTTTCTAATTCAAATCCATTTCATTAATATAGTCTCGAATAACCGCTATTTATTGCAAATATGGATGGAAAATCAGGTTTTAAAATGCTACTATGGTGGCAAAAAGTTTGTTTTCGATATATATATGCGTATGAGGCAAAAGTACTGCTCCTAGATGGTCAATTGGGTTATTGGTAATTATTTATTGTCAATGGCTTTGATATAAATTTTCTCTCATGCTTTAACTTTTACTCATGCTACCAGCGGTCTACTTTTATCAAACTAGATCGATTCATACATTTTTGAAACAGGTGATCATGGGTGACAAAATACAATAATGAAATATACTGCGTATAGGCTAGTAATACCAGAGTATAGGACCGAAAGGTATCCTCAAAAATTCATAACCGTTTGGATACATTTCAATTTGATGTAGTTTCGATTTGTAGTAGAGCAAGAGTTCGGTTCCGTTGTCGACGTGTGTGATAGTCTCAATTGTTACCCCCCCCCCTTAAAAACAGCTCATACAAATCATTTTTACAGTATGTATAATCATATAAATAGCTTGCGGTACCATGAATTGCTAGAACCATTGACCATTTAATTTAGCTGATGTCTTCGTATATATCATCATCGTTGACTATGACGCTGTACATCTTGAAGCTATTTATTTATTTCTTAGATTGATACATGCTATCCAGTAATTTCGGTGAGTAATAGTTTTTTCTGTTATTGATGGAAATAAATTTAAAATTGGACTATTGGAGATATTTATTTGGCCATTTAAGCAAAAATCTTGTATTTGAAGGATTTTATTATTTCAAATGCTTAGGATATGTTTAATTTGAGTCTGTTTTCAACGTGATGTATTAATTTAACTCCTGAGTCTTTGATGAATTTATGTTGTTGTTTTTTTCATTTAAATGAATTGCAAAGTTGGAATTCTCTGTCTTATTATTATATGCACGTACATGTTTCATTAATCTCTGATTTAGTGATTTTCCAGTTATTTCCGTGTATTTGTCTGCACAATCATTGCAATCTAGTTCATATACTCCGCTTCTTTGGAAAGGGTCTATGTTGTCTTCAGGAGAAGGGAAATATGAGGATAGGGTTGTTTCGATTTTAAATGCAGAGTATAATCCTAATTTTTTCAATTGATTTCCGACTTTGGTGGATATAGGATCGTCAAGACATAATGTTTCGGGATGGGCCCTGGGGGTTTTTTAAATAGATATCATTAATTGTCTGTTTTTGTATTTTTTTTTTAAAATGTGATTGATAGTGGTTTTATTGTACCCATTATTTTTTGCTATGGAATATGTCATTTCAATTTCTTTATTATAATTCTTTTCATTTAATGGTACGTTCAAAAGACGGTAAATTATGCTATAAATCTGCGAGTTTATGTGCTATCGGTCTCCTAGCTTCATTGTTTATAACGACATCCGTGTGGGTAGGTTTCCGGTAAATTCCAAATTCCCGACCCCTAAACCGTTTAACCATAAACACCCCACCTTTCTTCCATAGCTAGTTCAGTGCGAGAATAAACCAATACAAACTTTTCTGTTTGATATAATTTACTTAAACCTGGATGAGTACCAACATGTATTTGAATTCTTGTCTTAATTAAATTCATAAATGTTTTATAATATTAATTTATATTACACTTTATTTAATAAGTATAATAATAACAAACTATATTTTAAAATACTGATTTTTGTGTGTTTTTAGAACTGAAGATGAATGCATAACATTCAAAACTAGTTTTCAATAAAAACAAAATTATTGAAGTGGAAAATAATTTAGCAATTCCTAACTGAATACAAACCAGTTAGTTAGGACAAACGGCGCTATGGAGCGCTAGTGCGGCGACCGCTACTGATAAAGTTGTAAAATGGAATATTTTATTAATGCATTCAACATATTGACTACGAGACATCACAATATATACTCCATTTACAAAATTACAGATTAACTCTACCAAAAATATTAGGAGATTAAGGTTACGCCACAAATGACCATAAATTGTTATGTACTGAATGCCACTATCGATATAAATCGATGTATAACCGCACAATATTTAGGGTCACTTAAAGGAGAGTCTTTTACCAGGTTTCCTTTTTTGATAGTGTTTCAAATGTAAAATGCCAGTTAAAGTTGAAGTAATTCCGCCTCCTCCTGCAAATTCAAAACAACCTGGAATCAACCGTTCTTTGCTATATAATGGATCTAGATTTCAAGGGCACCAGAAGTCAAAGGGAAATAGTTATGAAGTGGAAGTAGTTTTACAAGTAATATACTAGTTTTGATGTTTGATATACAAGTTTTAATCTAGGAGTTATGGTTATATATTTTCGAATTTACTATCTTAACAGTTATCTGTAGAATTTTTTTATTTATTTTTTTTAGTATGTTGATGAGGAGAATTCATATTTATGTGGATATTTAAAAATAAAAGGATTGACTGATGAGTTTCCTACCCTTACCACCTTTTTTGATGGGGAAATAATAAGTAAAAAGTATCCATTCTTGACCCGAAAATGGGAGGCGGATGAAGATGTTGACAAGAAACATTGGGTATGGAACTATTCTGTTATAAGATTTATTTGTTTAATTATATGTGTATGTCTACCTTTTAAATACTTCTTTCAGAGTAAGTTTTCATCATTCTGCCAGTATTCAAAGACGTTTAATTCTGATTGTTTCGATTATGATGAAATAAAACAAACAGACTTTGTTTTTATGAGGTGGAAAGAGCACTTCCTGGTACCAGATCATACTATACGTGATATAAATGGAGCTTCATTTGCTGGCTTTTATTATATTTGTTTCCAAAAATCTACTGCCACAATTGAAGGTTATTATTATCATAGAAGCTCAGAAATGTAAGTTAACTGTTAGTTATTCAAAAAAATACTATTGCTCACCATAAGCGAAATTGCTTCACTTTACGTTAAATTTATTTAATAATTTTATTTGTGGAGAAGAGGAAGGTAAAATTTGCTTCTTTTTTTTTCATGTTTAAATTTTTGGGATTGATATATGTATTTAGCTATACTTCAATACTTATTCTGGTACAACTTTTCTATCGGGCCGCATTATCAGTCTCTGCACCCGAAGATGGATGCATTAGCACTCTTTGGCTCCATTTGTGCTAACCAACTGCTTAGCATTCAATAGCAACATTCGTATTAATTGGAAATATTACTGCTTTAATTAGATATTATTTAAAAGTATTAGTGCTGTCGGCTTCCAGTGGCCTGGATAAGTGAAATTACAGTAAGGGACTGACCTCAACTAAAAAAGATCATTTGGGAGTTTGTATTTCTCTTGAGCGAACGCAGTGAGCGCAAGTCGAGAGCACTAATAATTTTAAATAATATCTAATTAAAGCAGTAATAATTACAATGAGTACAACGAAAGTTGCAAGTGAATACAAAGTAGTTGGCACAAATAGTGCTAGTATGACGACCTTCGAGTGCAGGGACTGATAATGCGACCCAATTGTAAAGTTGTACTCTTATTCTTTATGATGTACAGGTACATAACAATTTATATCTATTTTTTACTATTTTAAGTATACTGTGACCTGGACTTTTTGGAGAGTTAAGAGGCTTCAAAAATAATATCTTAGAGAAAATCTCCTCTTCTAGTTTAATGATTTTCTATCAGCCTAAATTACTAAGTATTAATTGGTAATATTTGTTAATTATTACCTCTGATGTAAGGGGCCTGACCCTTCAAAGGGTAAGGCGGGTAAACCTGGCAATTAATATGATACTATCCCCATCATTTTCTTGTATAGCTGTTGTTCAAGAAACAATACTTTATTGTCAAGGCCCTTCTTTGACTCTCCATGGGTCTAGTGGTACAGGTTTCTTTTTTAACCTTGTTAAATAAAAAGCACTAAAACAGGTTATTGTGTATTCTCTTGGTAATCCTTCAGAACTCTATATTTAAAAGCCCTTGTACCTCAAATAAAATTTTTACATCTATAATTGGGAATGTTAATAAGCAAACTTCTGTCATTACTTCCAATGAAGGAATGAAAAAAGTTTTAAACTTTTTTTTTTATTAGTATGCTTTAATAATTTATTGTCATCAAGTGTATAAATCAGTATTTTAAATAATTCAATATTGCATAGATTAAGCTTCCGTTTATCCATTTTAATATTTCTCTTATCCGTATTAATATTTCTCATATCCATTTTAATATTTCTTTTACAGGTATCAATCATTGACGCTGAATCATGTTCCTGAGCACAGTACCCAAATCTATGAATTTAGGTGAAAGGTTTCTTCATACTTGAACCATCCTCTCCCTGCAACAGTTTCATTCCGTTAATTTAAAATATTGCATTTTGGTTAGCCTTTTCAAATTTAACTACTTTTTAGTATTAATCTGATTCTTTCAGTTAAACAAGAAAAACAAAACAAAAAAAAACAGCAAAAATGCTAAAAAGATTTTTAAAAAAAAGTGTGTTGCTTGCAAGTTTAGAAGACAGATTGATGGTTTGAAATATG
The DNA here is from genome assembly GCA_948150685.1 of Rhaphigaster nebulosa. Taxonomy (NCBI): domain Eukaryota; kingdom Metazoa; phylum Arthropoda; class Insecta; order Hemiptera; family Pentatomidae; genus Rhaphigaster; species Rhaphigaster nebulosa. The sequence goes on from OX411306.1 coordinate 157,533,410, forward strand.
GTTCAACATATTTTGACGGCGGGGGATGTATGTTTGATCAGAGTTTTGATCCTTTTAGTTTCAGTTAAAAGGATTTTCAGAGGAGATTGTTATAAGACTGAAACTCTGTATGTCGAATGACAGAATACTACCTTTTAACTTTTGGTTATAGAAAAAAAACGTGATGTACATGAAAAGTCTTGTAAAAGATTCAGATGTTTGTAAGACAAATTAATGGTATAGACTAACAAATCTGCTATCCTAATCTGATTATAAAGTATATACTAGTTAATAAGTTTACTGTTGAACACACATATATATATATATATATATATATATATATATATATATATATATATATATATATATATATATATATATATATATATTTGTATTACAGTGGTAGAAGTTATATTAAAAATTATTTTAAAAAATGAACAAAGATGCAGAGAGTTTTTTAGTGCTTATATTAATTAAATTTAAAAAATAATTGTTTGGCTAATTGTAAATATTCCGATTTGTCAAACCATTGTGCAAATGTCGTATTGATGAGAAAGTTTATTAACATATTTGTAAAATGAAATGTATTGTTTTACTTGTTTATTGACATTAAAACTTTTGTTGGTATGATTAGTATTATATCATTATACTACTCAAGGACTTAGCAGATTTATAGTCTGATCGTTTAGGATGCAATATTATTCACTAATTTACACATTACTTTAAAGTCAGTGCTTGTAATGAGTTTTAATGTATATAGACTTAGACTTTGGACTCATTTCGTCTTTGGAATTTTGTTTTTTTATTAAGGAATGTCGCTTTGATATTTTTATCTAACTCTCACTTTGAACTTTCTTTTTATTCTGTTATAAACAAATAATGAGGTTTCCACAGACTGGTATAATAGTGGTTTATCAAACTTTACCTTTAGAAAAAGATCTTTCACAACTGATTGCATCTAAATTAAAAGCATAATTCAGTATGTGGAACCCTTGATTGTTAGGGGTCGTTTACACAGGGCATTTTTTTCGGCAATATGTGACCGCAGTAGTGTTACTGTCAATGTTGCTGCAATATACAGCAATGTTGATGACAAATTTATGAATGGTCCGGCCTTATTGCATAGTTACAGGATGTTGCCGAGTATTCCCAGTGTTGTCCAGAGAGGTTGGAGAATATTTTATGTTGCCGGCCTATACTCGCCTTTGTCTCTGTTAATGCTTCCCTCTCACTCAATTTTTCCTTCTCCCTCTTCTTTCTAAAAGTGGGCGATTACTTATAAATTGGATTATTTATTATTAGATTATTTTTCAATTGATTTTTATTATTATTTTGTATAAATGGTTATTTAAAAATTTATTTTGCTATTAAAAAATTATTCCAAATAAAGCATAGATTCTTAAACTGTGGTCCACGGACCTCTGGGGGTCCGCAAATTAATTTTGAGATTAACTCTTCATCTCCCCTACTTTTTTCACTTTTATTCAAATAGCTCATTTAATAAAAATCCTACATAATCAAGACCTTTTGTATTTGTTGTTAACTAAGTAGTTATTAATATAACTAAACAATAATTAGTTAGTCAAACATTTGAAATAATTTTCGTTATTTTAAATAGTTACCTAATTGAATCCATAAAAGAATTATATTATTTTTTTGAAATGAACAAGCAGTGGTACTCCAGTCAAATTAGACCCAAAAAAAGGCTGTGCCTCAAATTAATTCAGACAAAGCTGGAAATGATTTTAATCCAGTCTGGGCATCCCAAATAAGAATAGTAGAGGTTTGCGATGGTTTCTGAGCCGAGCCAACCTTTTGGAAGCCAAAAAACCACAATTTTTTTCAGTTTTTGGTTAATAACATCAGAAGGGTGTATCACACAGAAAATTTTGCTCTTAACTAAGTTAAAGAACATTAGTCTCCTTAAACATTGAAATTCGTTAAACGGTTTGATCAGAATCAGCAGTCTTATTAGCAGAAATAGCTGGCAAATTTTACTATTTTGAATGAAAAGTATGTTATGCTCAGTTTTACACGTCTATAACCCAAAAATGTTTTTTCAAATGAAAAATACCAAATAACTAAAGTTGTAGAGTATCAAATTCTAAGTTTATAGTGCTCCTGTTTTTATACTTTTCTCATTCCTATGCCTAGATACATGAAAGAAATTAAGAGCAGTTGCATTACTGATTTTCCTCAATTTGGATATTTTGTAGTCTCATTATGTCTGACATCGAAATTACTAATTTAATCTAGGAAATTGAATTTTAATACATTTCGAAAGAACTTACATCACAATTTCAACAAAACTAAACACTCAAACACCTCTCCCTTCCCATCACTCAATCCAACTCTCTCCTTCTGGATACCATCTTGAGTACAAAATTGGGCAATTGAAATGCATTAAAATTCAATTTTCTAGACCATTATCAGTAATTTTGAGGTCAAAAGTGATGAGACTACAAAATAGCCAAATTATGGAAAATCAGCATTGCGACTGCTAATCCAAGAACTGTTCTTTTCTTTGGCATTTACTCTCCTATCCCTATTTCTTCAGTCTTTCACATGCTTTGATGGTGTTTGGTTCATTAAGTTTTTATTTGGAGTAAGCGTCTATTTTATTATTTAAAGTTTAGTTGTTTTATTACATATAATATTAGCTATATTTATTTATTTATTAAGCTTATATTACATATAAACTGCACTGATTCCTGTTCGTCAATTTCCATATGCAAAACTGTCTCTAGTGCCCGTCTAAACACTTCTCTCCGGAAATCTATTGCCCAACATATGGCCGCAATCTGTGTGGCCATTAATAATTGCTGATACATATTTTCAGCAATATGCAATTTATACTACCTGTGTAAACGCCCCTTTAGGAAACAATCAAGTTTTTTTAATTATAAAATTTTATTTATTTTATGAAGCGAATGGGGTTATTTGATAGTTTTTCTACTAATGCTCTGTAATGTATGGACAATGTCTCAGATAAGCATTAAAAAAAGTCTTTAATTCAAATTTTGTTCTAAGATTAATGGTGTTTCTTGAATTTGATTAAAATAGAATACAAATAAAGTTTAGTTTTTAAGTATTATAAATGAGTTTGTATAATGAAATTGAATAATTTTTTCATAGAACTAAATTAATGAGTGACTGAGGCATTGTCAAGCCAGTTTGTTTCTATATAATCACCAATACAGCATATTTTGTTTAAGAATCATATTGGGAAATTAGAAATAATGTTTTTTTGCTTGAAAATTGCAATGTGGTTCAACGATAACTACTCATTGTAGTTTTTATGATTTATTTGTAGTGGTGTAAAAAACAGTAATATTAAAATCTTAATTATTTCTATAGATATTTTTTTGTATATTATTGTTTTTATTAAGGTAATTGGCTTGTTTATTTATGATCATTAATTTTTTAAATGCTTAGAACCTTATAAAATTGTACAAATTCATATACATAATTTTCATATTCTTTTTTTTTGGGACATAATTAGATATCGCTACTTAAAGATGAATAGTGGTGGATCTAAGTTCATTGAAAATGGCTGAGTATTGATCATGAAAAAATGTTCAACTGTTTTATGTGATTGTATTCTGTTATTTTGTCATCATGGAATATAAACTATTTTTCCAAATAAGAATAAACCTAAAAATTCAAAGTGCATGTTTAGGCATTGTTTATATTAATTTGAATTCAAATTTAAATACCATTTATTTAGAACTATATTAGACTAGCAGTATATTAGTAATGTTAATTCCAAATCAAGATCAAATAGCAATAGCATGCATTTATTATGATGCTATAGCCTTTAGGACCTAGAATGTACCCAATCAGATCCTGTCCAACATGATCTTGGCTTGTTATGCTATCTTGCTATGCTATAGTCGTCAAGGAGTAATCTAAAGATATTTTACATCTTTATCTTCAGGTCACATGTCTCCTCTCCCTAACAAAAAATGCCTCATTGCCATTCTTTCTACTGTGTGCATTACTGTTTTTTTCAAAGCATTTTGTCACTCATTTCAGCAAAACCTTAAATTTTATCAATTATTCTAATAAGTAATATTTAAACAAAATAATTTTTCAAGTTATAATATAGTTTTATGAAACGAATGAGGAGAGGGGAGGAATATCATTGAAGAAAAAAAAGGTTGGCATCTAAGGTCTACATTCAGAAATATATTTATCATTTAGTTTAGTGAGATGTTTAGAGATAATAACTTTCTTATGATTGCTTGCTTGCTTTTAATAATTCCAAATTCACTGTCATCATAATGATTTCAATGAATATGCTTTTAATGGTAAACAGAAATTCATTTAAATTATAATTGTAAATATTTTCAGTCAGAAAAATAGCATGTAATAAATAATGACAATCACATGAGCAATAATAGTACAAAAAATCAAGTTAATTATTATTCATTAAATAATTCTTTGGATTTTTTTGATTTTTACTCATTTGCAAATAATTTTTAAAGATATATGGATTAAACAGAATTATTTTTTCCTATTAACATTTGTTTGAGTTCAATTAACCATCTATTATCATTGTTTTAAGTTTAGTTATTTCTTTGCTATGTTTGAGGTTCTTATAAAAAGTTAAGAATTTTTTTTTTTAAATTCTCAGTTCTTTATTTGATAGTTTTAAGTAGTATTTTGTGTAATACTTAAAATTTGCCAAATCATTGTTATTAATTGTTTGCTGCCTCTATATATTTAAACAGATTCTAAATATTTAGGTAAATAAAAAAAAATCATTTATGAATGTAATCTTGAGTTGAATGAAAGTGTTTATAAAAGCTGTGTGTTGCTGAGCTAATAATATTATGATCAAAATCATAAAATGCTTCTTAAAATATTTATGACCAAAATCATAAAAAAATTAGCTCAAAACAAATTTGCATTGTTCAATAAAATCTTCATTATAAATATTTCAAAATATACTAAGTTTTTTATCAAGACATAAGTGTTAAAAAAAAACCTAGAAATATGCATTCCCATGACATTTTAATCAATCAATTTTCTACATTAAATTAACGCATATTTCAAGTTTTTCCAACTTTTATTAATTTATGAAAATGTTTCTTAAAATACTTAACCCTCTTTTTAAAATGTATTTTAATGATAAGGCATAAATCATATTATTTTTAAATGTTGACAGATTGTCAAGATTCTTTGTAGTTTCAAACATAACCTAGTCTTCCCTCTGATATTAACCTTTGTTTAATTGACATTATGTTCCAAAAAATTGTCTGCTTGCTATTTACTTCAAAAATAATTTCTAATACTCACAGGGAGTAATCTGGCAAGATGTAGTGTTTTAATGTATAGTTAGTTGAAAGCCTTAACAATTTTTTCTATTACTTTAAATAATTAAATTGGTTAAGGTGTTTAACTAATGTATTTTATCCAATAAATTTCAGTTTATTGTGAAATTTAGAGTTAGTGCATAATAATTTATAATATTAATAATAGGCCTAATGTAACTAGGCATAAAATTGACTTATCTAAATAATGACTTCAGTGTTATAATTTTCTTATTTATAAGGAGGTTATAAATTGTGCTATTGTCATAGAATTTGCATTCCTAAAAATTTTAGTTATGTAAAATATAATAGCCATTAAAATTTATTTTCAACTTTCCAATATGATTCTAAGACTTTTTATTTAGCGCACATTATTACTGACAAAGAACAATGCAGTTCTTTTAACAACTTCTAAGCTAGTTTTAAAAGAATCCTGCTGGTAAAAGATTGTAAATAGTCATTAAGTATATTATTTCTAATCACTTTTTTTCCACCTGATTTTTTGTTTAAATTAAAATATTGTTATCTGTGAGAATTTTTGTTAAAATTGAATAAATTATATTGTGTTTAGATTTTTATTAATTTGTATTATTTATTATACTTATAGATCATGCATGAATACCTATTTGCTGCAAATCATGAAAATTAGTGAAATATTAACCCTGCAATACTAATGGTAAGTTGATAGCTGGTTTTACTATACTTTCATTAAATCGACTACCATACTAATACACAAAATTATAAAAATATAACTATAACTCTTTATTAAACATTATAAATAATATTTGAAACGTAACTACATGTTAAAAGTAAAGAAATTTAGTTTGCATCACAATTGTCATAGGCCATTTTGGCATATTAAACACCAGGCCTACCCATTAGGCCCGAACGTCCAACAACTTTCGAGGGGTCCAACTCTTAGCATGACCTGGGTGCCATATAACACTTTTTTAAGTATGCCATTTTAAGTAATTTATTGATTATTTTAAGTAATAATTTGCTAATAATATCAATTGTAAAAAGTTGAGAAATGAACAAAGTCAATATTCAGCTGGGGTATTGGCACTTGTAGGCCCGAGTTAAAACCTGTCGGGTGAGGGAGGAGGGAGGGGAGAAGGAAATTTCTATAGGTCACTCTGTAAATCACAAGTTATATATAATCATTTACAATCTAATCACTTAAAACTACTTGAACTTGAAATAAATTATTTAAGACAAAGTAGAGGTAGTTTCGTGATTAAAATAGCAAAACTAAACTATATGACATATACTTATCAACTGACGTCCGCATGATGGTATAGAAGGATCAATCCCTAATTGCATTTACTTATAGTTAGAATGAATCTAATTTTTTGGAGGAACTATCGATTTTTAACTATGCTCAAGTTAGGTAACCTAAAAAAATAAATATAAAGAAGGATTTTAAAATATAAAATAAGAAAAGATTTTCTACCTTAGAAAGACCTGCTCTAGTAGATTTTTGATGCTGGGAACACATAACAGAAATTTGTTTTAACTCCAATCTTCTCTCTCAGAATCTGATTCTGAATCAACCTTTTCTTCTTCTACACACACCTCAAAATCGTAGTCATTAGATGAAAATTATGTCCGAATCCATTTCATTCATCATTTGCAAGATTTCATCTGGATCCGAGATGTTTTCATGTTCCATTTTGAAACTATTATTTTGCGAAGTTAAAAAAAAAAACTTAGTTACTGCTAAACCTTCATCAATTCGACGATCGAATGACAGTTATTACTAAACTTTCATAGATTTGATAACAGAACATTTAGGCGTATTCTTATAAGTCAGTCGAACCGACAAAGTATGTTTTGTGGAAATGTATCTGAAAGCTGGCACAGATCAGCCCAAGATCTTTTCACTTCGCCAGTAGGTAGGAAATTAACCCCCAGAAGCACTGATCTGCACTTGGCTCTCAAGTACCACAATACATTGGAAGAGAAAAAATATCTAGCGGTTTTCGTTGTTTCGACTACCATTAGTATTCCAGAGTTAATATAGTTTGTTGATGAAGCGACAATAAGCTTTTTCTGGCACTATTCAAAAATGTATTTAGTTATGGGCCAATGTCAGTACATTTCTGCTGTTTTTGTATAAAGTGATCAAGTTTTAAAAATCAAATTTATGCTGGCAAATAGATATAAAACATGAAGCAGACTGGTCAGTAAATTCCTAATTTTAAAATGGCTTACAAAATTATCTTAGTACTTAATTTGGAATCAAAAAGTTAATTTCTGACCAAAAACTATACCTTTCAGCTCTGAAGGTATGAGTTATGTCCCAAAAAAATATAACTAAATAAACTTTTAAAAACCATCTATGAAACTTAATTGCTGTCATCAATGAATTTTAAAGTAAGATATTCTTTTTATTAAAAACATTTTTTTTAATTATTATAATAAATGTATATTTTTTGTTCTCATTTAATTACATTTCATTATGTTATCCCATTAAAGTTTGACTTAATAGACAAATTAATTGCTGGCAGGAAGCACCTTACTCTGTTCCCTCCTTGGACAGTTCAAATTATTTTTTGTTTTTTAATACAAGACAAAAATACCAAATTATAATATATTCTATACCAATCCCATGATGTAGGTCCTTTTTATAGTTTACCACGCTGGTTACCTAATACCGGAGATAGATAGATAAGGAAGGTATTGTAATTAAGACAAATTTTCGATAAACGGTTTTTAACAGATTTTTACATTTCAGAGTCCTTTGAATAAAAAAAAACAAAGTGGTTTTGGCCTTTGGTGTGTCAGCTTTTTCCACAATTATGTCATGAACAGGTGTTCCAATTTCGTTACTTTTTTTTGCAGGGTTTCGGCACTCAATATTTGTGAACCAAATAAACTCTCTGTGTGCAATAGTCAAAAAATGATGATAAAACTTGCTATAAAACTAAGTCCTTCTTAAAGCTCTTTAACTTATAATACTTCCCAGAGAAAAATCACAAAAAAAATTATGGCGAAAAGAAATTTTATTTAGTACATAACTCAAAAAGTATAAAATTTTATGGAAGATTATATACAATTATTACAAAACTAAAAAATAATTGTCTAAACCGGACTAGTATTATCAAAAATACTGCGTATTGGACCTTTTATTCCGTATCATGATTTTTCCGGTTGCAAACAATTCAAGCAGAATTTCTGGTCTTCAAGGAATTCAAGGCGGCTGCTGGACATCCTGTTTACTGTTAATAATGTTTTTAAATTTTTACTGTTAATAATTTTCACATAATAATTTTCAAAATCACTTTGTACGTTATGAATTATTTTTGGAAATGGATTGAAATAGTCCCCAAGTGCTGTTAAAATAGGCTCCAAAATATTTATTTTGTATAGTTTACTATATCTGCAACACAATGTTATAAAAATAATTTTTTATTTTATTTTAGTTTAAACATTTTATTCTACCCTATGTAACCTTATTAAACAATTTTAAGAACAATTATAGCTGTTTGACAAGTTTAAAAAAAAAAACAGGAGAGGAAAGAACTTCCATTATCTTCTATACAGAATAAACAAATAAGATCTTATATACCAACTAATTGACATAAAAATAAATATGGGAGGAAGGGTGAAAAAAATATTACATATTATAAACAGAGAATATACAATATATACAAGTATATATTTAAAATTAAATATAAATATGTTTTTATAACATATACTCATTGATGCATTATTAATTCACATTATAAAAGGTATTTCTAAATGACATTGTATTGAAAAATTAAATAAATAAATGGAGTCTTTAAATAAAAGTAAAGCTACAAAATAAAAGACTACCTTTTTGCTTTAGCTCTTTCTTCTTTTAATTTCCTTTTAATAGCTTTTTCTTCAAGCTCTTCGATTTCTTCATGAAAAACGAGTTTTAATGAAGGATAAAGCAGCTTCAACTTAGGCAGATCACAAAATCGAACCTAAATAAAAGTCAATATTTAATATTATCACTGAAAAAAATAAAATAAAGTAGATGCACAATTATCTGTTTGTGCATAATTCACTCGTTTATTCATCCCTTACCTATATATGCAGTATAGAACAAGGAGAATTATTGTGATCGTTAGAACAAGGAGAATTATTGTGATCGTGAAAATTTTCGGATTCGAGTTTTCAACGGAAATAGCCGTTTTAAAGTCTTCTGAGTCCAAATAACTAAGTCTCACAAAATGATCTGTATGTCAACAGTCTAGCTCAAAAACGAAAAGCAGTACGATACTGAAATTACATATTTAAGGTAGGCACATACATGCATGTGATTATATCATGGATTTTACACTTTTTTACATTTTTCTCGAAAACGGTTCGAACGATTTTGATCAAACTTGCCTAAATTATTCTTCGTAAAAGCCTTTAACTTTTCATTTGTATAGTACATCACCGAGGAAATGCAGGGAAAAAAGTTATGACGAAAAGAATATTTGTTTGTGCATAACTTAAAAAGTATGCATTTTATAGTAAATTATGTATAGAATTATATTCAAAGTAATTAAATTATCTAAAAAAATAAAAAGAATCATCAAAATCGTACCAGTATTAGCAAAGATACAGCGCATTGGATTAACCGGAAGTATCTATTATATCATGAATTTTACAATTTTCTTGTTAACGGCTCCAACAATTTTGATAAAACTTGCCTAATGTCTTTTCCTTGAAGGCCTTTAACTTTTAATGTATGCAGTATATCAACAAAAAAATACAGAAAAAAAGTTATGATGAAACGAATATTTTATTTGCGCTTAACTTAAAAAGCATGCAATTTATAGTAAATGATGTATAGAAAGGTATGAAAGGTTATTAAATTATCTAAAAATCAAAAAAAGAATCATCAAAGTCAGACCAGTATTAGCAAAGATACCCAAGATCATCTGAAAGGAGAAGGATGCGACCGACCCTCCTCTCCCCACCAACCCTCCAATCTGTAGTCAATAATACGCTCTGTATTAATGTAATTTAAGAATACAAAAGCAGAAATTAACTTAATTATTTCTACTTTTATATTATTTAATGGACAAAATGTTCCCATGGAAACTAAACCGAAACTTTTAAAATATATTTTCAACTTGACAAACTTAAAATATATATGTAGTATCCAGAATTGTTGTACTAAAATTGTTTAAAAAACTGTTTTATTGTACTTAAGTGGGAGAAGATGTGAATGCTGCTAAGTTTATTTCAAGTATTGTTTATGTGAACTCTTTAAAATTATATTAAAAAGATAATTATTATAGGACGGTAAGGGATAGTTGTGTGATGCGTGCACTGCACCAGATTTGTTTTCTCTCAATTGGGTCAACACTTTTGTTCAATTTTACAATGCACTTGATATAATTTCATTATTGGATAAATAATACTAACAAGGAGAGTACCAAACTTGGAAATCACAGATTCCGATCACTTTTATATATATGTTATAGAGAGTGTTCCCCTATATTTATGTAAAGTGGCAAGGCGCAATTTTGTTTTAATTTTTGAGAAATATCGATTTGAAATTCTACATGAACATTAAGTAGAAGTGACTGTATCCACTTTATGACAAGATCCATAGCCATGTGGTAAAGCGGTTGCTTTCCAAGCTGAAGGTCATGATTTCAAATCTCAGGTAAAGCAATTTTCTTTCATTGTTTTTTATATCTCTTATGTTTATAAATGTTTAAATATTCGCTTAATTATTTTTTTTTATTCTAATTTAAATTAATATGGATACAAAATTTTCAATTGAGCTATTTTCTGTGGTTATTATTTATTTAATTCTTTTTTACTTTCTTGTACGAAGTAAAGGAAGTATTGTAATCGCGAAAATTTTCGGTTTTCAGATTTCAACGGAAATATCCATTTTGTCCATCACTGAATCCATTTTGACTAGTTCGTGGCGTCTGTACGTGCGTACGTTCGTTCGTATTTCGGATTGTTGTAAAATCTAGTTGTGAACCTCCCTTTTTGGTCACTGCTTAATCACCGGAAGTGGTACTTTACTTGAAGGTCATAATTGATTTCCATCAAAAATGATATTAAAATATTATGCAAAACTTCTCAAATTTAGTATTTATACTTTATATATTGATTTAAATAACATACTAGATTTTGCTCTAAATTGGAAAACCGGAAGAGGTACTTTATTTGAAGGTCATATTAGACTTTCATCAAAAATTATATTAAAATATAATGCAAAACATTTAAAATTTAGTAAATAGGACTTTTATATCAATATAAATGTATTTTCTAGATTTTGGTTAAAATTGGTGAGCCGAAAAGGGTACTTTACTTGAAGGTCATAATAAACACATCAAAAATTATATTAAAATTAAATGGAGAAATCATATGGTTCGGTAATAAAGGTTACAAACGCGATTTTGTTTATATTCTAATTAAACATTTTTATTACTTATTTTAAGTGTTAATATTGGGCATATAATACTGGTTTTCCTCCCCATTTGTGCGATGAACAAATCTGCAGCAGGAGAATAAGATATAAGTTAAGTGGGTTCTTCCGCTTAAAATTTAGAAACTGTCGATTTCTAATGCTTTATCTAGCGATATTGACAGTTTTAATTTTGTCACGGAACACGAAGAAATCTCTTGGAAACTAGTTACCTACTGAAAAAAAAGAAACGACACTTAATAACGGAATGAGACCTCCAGAAACAAGAGTATGTGTGTGTGTCAATAGATGGGTGTCGCGACGCCGAGTTTCGTTTTTGAGATATTGCAATTTTCGGAAATTAGTAACCAAATTGAGGATCACTTTTTGAGCCAACGATTTATAGTTTAATAGGAGTACAAGGAAGTCATGTGTTGTCCACATCAGATATTTTCTTTTACAATAAAATATTCAAAAGTTGAAATCAAATCAAATAAAATAGTAACAATTATCGTTGCAATAGAAGTTCTAATAACTATAATAACAAAGCGATTAGTATCATCAAATATACTTAATTAATTAAAAATTACAGTACTATGTGCATAAAATCGCAATCATTTTTACTCACTTACTCTCCATGTCATCATTAGATTCATTCACAATTATGCATTTATTCGGATGATTATCGTCATAGAAACATTTGAAATATAAAGTTTTGTCACAAACCGCACATTTTATAAAACTATTATTGTTGCATTTATTTTCTTTCTTTTTTTTTTAAATCGGTTAATGAGAAACATAGTTAATTTGCAATAATGAATATTTCTCTTTCATCAATCAAATTGTAGGAGAACTAAGCATATTAGACCATCGCTGTATATTTTGGTGAGGTCAATTGATGCCATATAAGGGAATGAATTTTTATGTTGTCTTCTCTTGATGTTAATTCTCTGTTTTCTATCAGTAACTGGAGCATTTTGGATGTTCTTAACAAATATTTTTTGTTCAAAAAAGTAAACTTCACTTGGCTGGCAAATGGATGTACATTTTGGAAGAATGATCTTTACAATGCAAGAAATTTTCATCATTTTAATTACCATTCAAAAATATCTTCTTACAATGTCATGTCTGTTTGACAACACCAAGGATCTACACTTAAAAGAAACTTATTATGTTGCACATAAGGCAATAGGCAAGTTTTTAAATTATAACAACTCCAATTTTTATGATTATTGTTACTATTTTATTTGATTTAATTTTAATATCAATGTCAAATTTTGAATATTTTATTTTTAAAAAACAATTAGATAACTAATAAATAATGACCATAGAAAAAAGCTCAATTGAAAAATTGTAAGCCATATTAAATTACATTTTAACAAATAATTAATCCAATATTTCAATATTTATAAACATCAGAGATATAAAAAATAATCAAAGAATAGATTAAAAAAAGTCGTTTCACCAAAGATTCGACACCACAACCTTCAGCATAGAAAGAAATCGTTTTACCGTGCATATATATAAACGTCATCACACGGCTGCACTGCTTGTGGCAGAGTGGCAACAGTCACTCATACCTAATCATATAGAATTTCGAATTGATATTTCTCGAAAATGAAAGCATATTGTTTGTGTCTTGCCACTTTACATAAGCATTCTCCCCAATAACATATAAAAGTGATCGAAATCTGTGATTCGCAAGTTTGGTATTCTCCTTGTAAGTGTTTACAATAATTTACCAAAAGAATATATCAAAACCATAAGGAGAGGAAAAAAATGAGAATTTGTTGGCAGAGATGCCACCCCACTACACCACAGAGCTGGGTGAAATAAAAAAAATATATTTACCTCACAGTATTCTCAAATAATTTTTTTTACTTTATTGCTAATTACTATATGTAGGAGAAGTTTGGTTGGGGGTGCGGTCAATGCATAAACTCACAAATAAGATAAAACTTATTATATTGGGTGCCGACAGTTCGGTCTAAGTTTTAGGCCATCGTCGGGGCTAAGAAAAAAAATAAGATAATAATAGATGTAACAATAGTTACAGCAACAGTAACAGTAAACAAAGATAACAAACAGTAAGACTAGATAGCATGATGAAAAAATTAAGTAAAAATAAAAATATGCTAATAAAAATGTGAATAATAAAAAATGAAGAAAATATGTTAATTGATAATGAAAATGAAGAAAATTTAAAATACTGTGAAAATATAATATGAAGAAAGATAATGAATGATATGAAAGGAGAATAAGCAATCTACATATTTTTTTTTATAAAGATCATGTCATTTTGGAATAGGGGCTTCTGGAATTAAGTAGATCGTTAAGGAAAATGTTGGCAATGTCGGGAGCAGAAGGATTTCCCATGGCAAGTTCTGAAATTTGATTTAAGGTCCATGGAAGGCAAGGTAACCGGATTTACAATAAAGCTGTAAGGATTTACAGCAAAGATTTGTTATTTTTTATCTATATTTTCCATATATTTCATTATATCTTTCAAAGAAATCATTTACATTACTTATATTATCATAATTATCTTGATATACTTTTCATTTGTGCCTACCCAACAGTTTTTATCCATGTAGTGTATTTATATTCTATATTAATAATGAAAACCTGTTTCTTTCTCTATTGCATTTTAGCTGTTAAGTTCCTTATTATACTATTGTAGTAATAATATAATATTGACTTTGTAGTCTTTACATCATATTTAAATCTTCATTCTAGTAGCTTTATAATTAGTAGTTTTCATGCATTTTATTATATATTTCATATCATTCACTATCTTTCTTTCTATATTCTCACAATATTTTAAATATCTTTATTTTCATTATCTATCTTTATTTTTCATTATTTCTTATTTTTCACATTATGATTAGCATATTTTTCTTTATACTTTATTTTTTTCAGTTTACTATCTTATTTTACTGTTTGTTATCTTTTTTACTGTTAATATTGCTGTCATTGTAGTTACATTTATTGTTATCTTTATATTTTTCTTAGCTCTAATGATGGCCTTAAACTTAGGGCACACAATATGATAAGTTTTTCTTTTTTGTGTGTTTATTCATTCACCGCACCCCCAACCAAGCTTCTCCTACATATATTTTCTAATCATACTCTCACCATTCTTACTTACTATAATGTGAATCAAAGGGAATCATTCAAGTTATTTTTGTTTGTTAATATGCTAACAAAGGGAGGTGAGTAGCTCAGGGGTAAGGCACTAAGTTACTATACTCCCGGTCCCGGGTTTGAGACCGGCTGTGGCAGATAATTATTTATTCAGTTATCAGCCGTGGATTGACCCTGTGGGATCGGGAGACCCTTCTGGGGACCACCCAGCCTCTATAAAATGGGTACCCTTAATTGGAGGAAAAACCTGGCGGTTGAGCGTGATCTCGACCAAATCACGCATTGGCGTGATTTGCACAACCATTGGCCTAAAAACCGTACAGCCTTAACAAGTACTGAACCCAAGACCCTTCATGGGTTGTAGTGGTTACAGGTAAAAAGTAAATATGTTAACAAATGTTTGTAAACGAGTTTTTCTAAATTATTTTTCAATTATTCCTAGAATATTTGTTAACCATGATTTTAACCCAAAACTAGTAATTTAACAATATGAAAAATATGATTTAAAAATATGAAATCCATTTTTAAACTCAATTTAATCCATAACTTTTTGTGATAGATCATCTCTGTTAGCAGAGTGGCCATCTCTGAAATGGCCACTCTGCTAAGGATTAATCGATTGAAATATGAGTTTGATTTCTAGATCTCTTACGGCTTTTTCTGATAGAAAACAAATGAGCCCACTCAGACAGAAGGATTGCATATGGTTGATCATACACATCTTGCCATCTGTCTGGTTTTTCTTGTCTCTATTACAGGAATTTCGAGACATAAATTATATTTTTAATTTTATAACAGCTCCAATCAATGTGAAATAATATAAATAAATAGCAAAATGGGTGGCATAAAAAAAAAAACAATCTAAAATTCGGCTTTCATATGCTACTAATCTAATGCAATCATATGCAATATCAAATTTACTCATACCTTCATATTATCAAAAGCAACACCAACATTGTTGCCGAAGTTATCTCCTACTATCCTAGGCAATTTCGCATAACGCTGGCTGAAATGAGTCAGAATGATATGCTTTGCTTTCATTTTCTTTCCAACTTCTATTGCTTCTGATGTCGTACAGTGCATTTTTGCTCTTGCCTCATGTACAAGGTCATCTTCCATAGTAGCTTCATGAATTAACACGTCACTCTCCATACCTGCAGATAAAAATATCACTACACACAACAATATTAGGAACAATTGATGGTAGACATATTAAAAACGTGTATACTAAATTTCATATAGATCGGCCAAGTTGTTCTATAGTGCTAATGGAGGCTGATTTATTTTAAAAATACTTTTCACAGACCTATGATCTCATAAGACTTGTCTTCCCATTGAAATTAAAACTTTACAGATTTTGTTAGAAGTTGTTATCAATTTCCTCTCAGCTGAAAAAGGTAAACTGAATTTTATATTTGTAGACAGGCAAGAGGAACAGTGAAATTAGTTAGGGAGAATATCTTTAATTAACTAAGATCATTAACAAACTTATCAACATCTACACAAATCACATCCCATTTCCATCCCCCTATATAGATTCCTTATATTCCATCCCTTTCTGATAATATAAAAAGTCCTTACATTCCTTTAACCACAACCTGTGACTGGCCTTCAAATCTCAAAACAAACTCTCTAGCCTCTAAATCTTTCTAAAAGATCCTATTCCACTTAAACACTGCTCCCATGTCGTATAACAAATCCACCTCTAACTGCAAAATTGGCAAAACCAAAAATCTCAAAGACCGTATCACCCACCATGAATATTGTTATATGAGAATCTTTGAATATGGGAAGAAACAAACTTGAAGATAATCAAAAATATCAAATAGTCACTTAAAATATTCGAAATAATTCATCAAGAAATGGCAATTAATTAGCGATGAAGTGGTTGGGAGGTAATCGATTTAGTCTTCTTCCACATCAATGAGTATTAATAAATAGAATAGTGATCAGCTTGACCAATATTTAAGTATAATTAAATTAACAACCTTAAATTAGTGAAATTATTTATGTGCCAGTAACAATTTAAGGTAACAACAATTTAAGGTTGTTAATTTAATTATACTAAATATCGGTCAAGCTGATCACTATTCTATTTATTAATACTCATTGATGTGCATGAAGACTAAATCGCTTACCTCCCAACCGCTTCACCGCTAATTGATTGCCATTTCTTGATGAATTATTTCGTATATTTTAAGTGACTATTGGTTTTTAAAGAAAAATGAGTGCTGTACATGTTTTATTTGAAGACATTTAATTGCAAATGCTCTTGAATTTCAACTTTTGTGTGAGTAAACGACTTGAAAAAATTGAATTTACTGGTGTTTTTCATCTAAGCCAATTATTTTCTTTATTATTTTACTATACCATTCAGCTTTTTAAAAAAAGTCAATTATGGCGAAATTAAGCCAAAAACTAACTCAAGTCAAATTCATCAATCCACTATCTTTAGATAAGGAGAGACTAGTGTACTTGCTTTCCATATCACCTTTCATGGCATGGTTCTCCAAAACTTCCTTTTATTTTGTTTGCAGAAAATAAACATCCTGAAGACGAAAAAGGACTTCGAAACATTAATAACAGTATTATACAAATTTTTTTTAATAATAAAGATAATTGTCTTAGGAAGTAGTTTTTCACACATATTTAATTCATAATATAAATTGATCTCTCCTGATATCTGAAAATTATATAATATAATATGGTATTAACAATATTTTTTGTGTGGTTGGCAGTCTTTAAGATTTTCAGAATGGATTAAAAAAGAGGTAAAATTGTAGGTTTTCTTGAATAAAATGTCGCCATTTTTAAAGGTAGCGGTTTTGTTTTAATAAGTCTTATTTTACTTAGCATCTCTTACAATTTGTAATTCACATTCCAACCTTCTCCTCATATAAAATGAGTACCTTTTAATTCCTCCTTATAAATCCTCAGAACAGAAAAAAAAAAATGCATACATAAATAATTGTTAATCGAACTTAAATTATTGCACTAATATAAGCTCATTAATGTAATTAAACTAAATGATGTCGGTCAAGATGATAAATATTCCATTAATGAATGCTCATTGATATGGAAGAAGACTGAAGCGCTTATGTCCCTAACACTTCACAGCTAATTAAGTGCATTTTCTGATGAACCATTTTAAAAAGTGACTATTGGTTTTTAAAGATGAATAAGTGCTCTAGACTTTTTATTTGAAGACTTTTTCGTTATTATTGGCCATTTAAATGCAGTGCTCTTGAAATTTCAACTTTCATGTGGACGACTTATTCTATGTCTTATGATTCTCAGGCTATAAAGGACAGTGACAAAAAACAAACTTGAGTAAATGTCATAAGTCCACCATTTTCTGGGAGCATTGACTTATATTTAATCATTAGTCACAATGAACATAACAATGTAAAATTTATAGAGATGTGGAGGATTATAAAAATTGAGCCAGAAAATTGATTATTGAAGAAAATAAAATTTTTCAGTGAGAAATTTAAAGATGGAAGAAATGTTGATGATGAAGAAACCCTTAAAGTACAAATTTGTAGATGGCATAATTGAAGATTTGTGGCTTTAACAGGTCATAATATATGTAGCTAACCTAAGGAGTCACAAATCAAAAGTAGGAAATTATAACATGCATTCCTTTTTTTTATACATAATTTATTATTTTCAGTTAATATCATATGGCAGAAAGTAGAAAAGTTTTAAAAGTAAAAGTAAAAGGAAATGTGAGAAAAGGATGGCAATCACCAAGATCGAACCACCTGGTGAAAGCTTATGGCCTGTAGCACCATGGAAGTAAGAGTCCCCTTGGTTTTAATTAGTTCAGATTAACAAGAGTCAACTATATCTTGTTGTAAATAAATATATAAACATGCATGTATGTATGTATATATATATATATATATATATATATATATATATATATATATATATATGTATATATTCACTAGTTCAACAGACAAGAGAAAAATATTATAGCAAGATGGGTGGGTTGGTTATTATTGCTTGTTACCAACATCTTCTTAAGACTGATAATCATCGGATTGGCATAGTAATTATCAAATAAAAACATTATTGTAAGTAAATTAAAAAAAAAAAAAAAAAAATATATATATATATATATATATATATATATATATATATATATATATACATATATATTTATATAAATAGAGGCGCCGAGGTGATGATCCTACCCCGTTTACCTAAATTGTGAATCGCGGTGTGGTTTTCCAGGACGTAAAATAGCCACCCGGAGGTTTGGTCCATGGACGGTCTGCTTCGGGGAAAGAAATATAGGTCCTCGTGCGCCTGCTGACTCCGAACAACCATAATCCTTGGACTTGACCAGTTTGTCATTGTCCTTGAACCCGAGTGAGTTGGTGGATAGGACACTGCCGAATTGGTTCCAAAGGGACCGGTTATGGAGCTATGGATAGCCTGCCGATGCACCATGGAAACCATTGTATGTAGCAACGTGAGGTTGGGTGATCCCCTCCAGACTGTCCGTTCTCCCACAAGCAATACATGTCTATATGAATTCCACATCGCGCAGCCAAAGATCTCCATGATCTATAATGCCAAACGGAAAAATATATATATATATATATATATATATATATATATATATATATATATATATATATATATATAAATACATTCAGGCATATGTTACATCAGGGGTATCAAACATGTGACGGTGCAGGCCACATCACATTCACAAATTTTCTTAAAATTATATTTTAATGTGAGGATTCAGAAATATTGATAGGATAATTACAACATATCATGTGTTAAGTGATTTTAGGATAATAATTTATAATATGGCGGGCTATATTACTGTCCTATTTTCATTTTATTTCAGAACATCATGGGCACAAAAACAACATTGCCCCTAAACTCATCCTAATGATGCTTTATGGGATTAGGTCATGGCTAGTCTAATAAGATAGCCCTCAAAGGTGTGAATACAGACATTATTAAAATATTTGCGAATGATAATTGTACGTAAAAATTTGAGATTGCTCAAAGTCATGCATAAAAATATTCACTAATAAAAGAGTAAATGGTATTACACAAGTGATGTACTGCTTATATATATTTATATTATTACAAACACTTACCTAATTCTACAAGACCATCACAAGGCATTGTATCACCTGAATAAGTAAGTTTCCAACCATCCCTCGATGTTAAACAAACACCGAAGGCATTAGGACAATGCCGGACATATGCTGTCTGAATAGTTTCTATATTTAACAAACTTTTCAAACTATCTCTGTAGTCCATTCGTAATTTATAATGTGTATAAAACTAAAAAAAAAAGGAAAAAGTTATATACATATATATGTACGTAACAATACCTCAGAAAAGAAATATAGGTATATTCATTTACACATGAATATACTATACTAAATATATATAAATATATATATATATATATATATATATATATATATATATATTTATTTATTATTTAATGACTTTTACAACTTCGGTCATATGTCGTCACCAAATATAAATATTTTCCATCTTCCTCTGTCTTGCCAGTCTCCATCACGCATCCCCCTGTTCACCATTCCTTCCTTGACGCCCTCCAACCAGCTTCTCCTCGGGCGATCCCTCTTCCGTTTTCTCTCTGTTCTCCATTCCAAAATTCTTTTAGGCCATCGTCCCTATTTCATCCTCATCACATGCCCATACCATTTCAGCCTCATTGTTTCAATAGTATGGAGGATGTTCTCCAGTTGTTGAACCTGCCGTCTTATTTCAATATTTGGAACTTTTTGAATTCGTGAGATACCACATGATAGCTTCCAGTAATCCATTTCTAGGGCTGTAAGTCTTTGTGACTCTTTCTTGACTCTCTTTAATTGTCCATGCTTCCGCTGCGTAGAGAATAATACTTTCTAGGAATGATTTATATACAATTGTTTTTTGTTTTTAAGGACACTTTTTTACTCCATAGTACCGAATTTAAGGTTCTAATAACGATCTTCCCGTTGCTTATGCTCATTTCAATGTCCATAGCTGTGGTTCCTAAAGCATTTACCCAGCTTCCTAGATATTTAAAATGCTTTTCAGGTTTCATGATCCATGAGTCCAAATGTAGGTATTCACCTTGACTATTAAAGGTCACATATATTGTTTTTTCTTTGCTAACTTCCAGTCCCCACCATGAGTATTCCTGGAGAATTTTTCTTATCATATACTCTGTATCCTCTGCTTCTGCAGTGATGAGCACCTGGTCGTCAGCAAACTGAAGATTAAAAAGGCAATCATTTCCTATCTTTAAGCCTATACCCCTACATTTCTTCTTCCATTCTCTTAGGACCACATAAATGTTAAAGAGAAGCGGAGACAGTGAACATCCCTGTTTCAGACCTTTGGTTATTGGGAAACTATTACTAACAGAGGCTCTGATTTTAACACAGGCTTTTGCACAGTCATGAAGGCTTTTTATTGCTTTTATAAGGTATGGACTTATATTGAAATCGTCTAGCGTTTCCCACAACTTCTTTAATGGCACAGTATCATACGCTTTTTGTAAATCCACAAATATTAGGTGTAACTCTTCATTGTGTGCCATAGGCTTCTCCAGGAGTTGTCTGACTACAAAGATGTGGTCACTGCACGATCGTCCTGTTCTGAATCCAGCTTGTTCTTCAGGAATTATGTGCGCACACTCTTCTTCCAGTCTTCGCTTAATTATTCTGCCGTATAACCTACTCATACTGTTGGTCACTGTTATTCCACAATAGTTTGAACACACTTTTTTATTGCCTATCTTAAAGATCGGAGTAATATGTCCAACTTTCTACTCTTCCGGTACTTTACCAATGCTTATGCAGTAATTCATGTATCTTGAAAGGGATTGGGTAAGTTCTTCCGGTCCATATTTTATTAGCTCAATTTGGATATCACCCGGACCAGCAGATTTGTGGTTCTTCATTCCTTTGAGAGCGAGAGTTATTTCTTCAACTGATATTGGTAGAAAGCATTCAAGTCCCTCATTTTCTATTATCCTACTTGTTGTTTGAGTGATATACGCCAGTCTCTCTTCCTTCAGTAGGCTTGAAAAATTCTGAACCCAGACATCTTCATTCATGATATCAGACATCTTATTCATGATATATATATATATATATCTATATATATATATATATAAGCAATATTGCCTAGTATAATTCTATAAGTATTACATTATTGTAATTATAAACCATATCATTAATGATGGTAATAATATAAAATTCTAAAAAAAACTAACAAAAGAGCAAAATTTGACTTATGTTTCTTTGACACCTATTTCATTTCCCCCTATCCAAACAATTTTCAGGCATTTTTGTGCCTTTATAATGATAGTAAATATAAATAAACGTAAAAATTATTTAAAAAAATAAATATATTTTAGACGTTTTAGGTTGGCAGATTAGGCCCTTTTTACTCTGATAGTCTGTATACTCGTATCTTCTATAGATGTTTGATATAAATGTATTAAGTCAAAAGGTTATTCGAAAACAGGTGGTTTAATAGATATTTAGGTTTAAAAAATTAAATTATACTTTAAAATTGGTGTCTGAATTGAGATGTTTTAAGTTCCTTCTCAATTCTTGGGATCAATTAATTGTAGAATAATACAAATGAACTGGTATATGAACATATTATTTTATATGCATTACATATGCATAACTCTTTTTTATTTTGTAAACACATTTTATGTAATTACTTATATCTTCATTGCCATGCTAAACTAAGGAATATGAAAATAACTACTTTTTAGGAGAGCTAACAAAGTGATTTTCATATTCGTTAGTTTAGCATGGGAATAATGATTTGGTTTGGTTCAACTCTTTGTGACAGGGAGCAGATGGTCAAAAGATGTAGACATTCCAATAAAAATGTATATGGAACAGTATAATTTTATTTATTAATGACGATATTGTAAGATTGAAATGTATGACAAATAGAAGTAAAGAAAAATTAATGTTCTGATGATGTGGGAAGACCCCGAAATGTCAAAACTGAAATTCTGTATAAGTGATAAATAAACCAATTAAAGAAAGGTCCTGCTCACTAATAAATGTAAAAAAACAAAACATATTAAAACATTTTGCTAAATTACTTATGAAATATTTACAATAACAATACATTCAAAACAATTTACTTACCAAATCTGTATTAGGAATTAAAATGAAAGACTGAAGTATACTTTCAAAATATTCATCATACAATTTAAGCCAAGTCATAATTTGACTAGGAGCAAAAAGAAAAAGTGGTGGAGCATTCTGAGGTCTGTTTTGCAGAATTCCTATTAAACCTAGAACAAAAATAAAAGTTAAAATGTCAAGTTAACAAAACTATGAAAAAGGAAAATAATGTCTGAATATGTTTTTATGCCATTTGGATATTCATACATATTCTAGTGAGAATCAAAATGTCAAGATTTATTACTCATAGACCACATAATATTGGCTTCGACTTTTGACTCAAGTATGCTTAAGTGCCCAAAAAGAAAGGGCCATAGGCCCTAAAACAATAATCTCTCTCTCTCTCTCTCTCTCTCTCTCTCTCTCTCTATATATATATATATATATATATATATATATATATATATATAACTTTTTTTTTGTTGGCACTACATATCATAAAGATCTTTGGCACATGTGATGTGGTCTTTTGACAGGCATTTATAGGAGCCTATAGGTATCCTAGAGTGGATTATTCTGCCTTGCATTGCTGCAAACTAGTTTCCAAGAAGGAGGGGCTCAATTATCATTTCGGTAGTTATCAGTGGATTCTCATAGTACTATTGGCCAAGTGAGATAAAACTTTCTAATAATTTATGCGACTAGATATCTGATTCAACGATAAAATATTTTTATTTTTTATTTGTAGGCCTATTGTATGCCAAGAACTATTATTTATCTGTCAAAACACAATTGGAGCATTAGATTAGTGGATTAATTGATTCACATTGCTTGGGGTCCTATATGTGACCCATGTCTAACATTGTGAACCTTAGACTCATGACCCAATCACACCAGCAAATGATGAGACAGACATCATAGGAGAACTTGTCCGCTTAAGGGTGTACTTATGCTTATTAAGACTAAAGATTATTTAGAGCTGCACTATAGTCTACAACAGCTCTTGAACTTATAGTGGGACTAGTAAGTGCCTCTATCACCATCTAAGTGTAGCTGTAGAATGATATGAGTCTTTCCATTCATTTAATTTAAGACATTTAAAAATTACCAATGTGATGATCTGCATGAAGATGAGAAATATACACTGCACGTAAACTAGCAAAAACTTTGGAAGCTCCTTCTGGCCCAAAATAGCGTACAACTTGCCCAGCAGTACCTTCACCACAGTCCAACATAATTCTGCAGTCATCACTGAAAATAATATATTATAGATTTTAATCAAATAATTAATACGAAATGTACTAGATTCAGAAATGCTTATAATGATTAATTTTTGACAATCAAAACATTTTAGTAACCTCATACTCAGAAGAATTGCTGATGTATTTCTTGTTTTGTTTGGAATGCAAGATCCTGTACCTAAAAATACTATGTTGGGATATTCTTGATCTGAAGGTGGAAATTGGGCTAGTTCCGTTTGAAGTTTGGATACTTCAGCTGAGAACCCCTCAATATCTTTGGCCTCAGCCTCATAGCATTCTGGATCTATTTGAAGTGATTCAGGACTAAAAAAGAGATCAAATTTAAGATTAAGACAAAACATATTCCTTTCCATCTAGGAAGAAGACCAGCACAACTCCGAAACCGGTAGTTTTGAGAAAACGGCAGTTGAAGTTTTCATCATCAAATTTCAATTGATTATTGCAGGTTTCCTTTAAATTGCATAAATATTTTCTTGAACCCATTTGCAAGTATATGCTTGGAGGTAATCTGTGTAAGATATTTTTTTTATTCCAAAAATAATTTTAGACCTACATTTTTTGACTTGTGACAGTTTTGTTTAAAAAAGAACTGCTCTCCTGCTGTCATATGATAATTATTTTTTGTGGCTCTCTTTATCATAAAAAATAATCATCTAGTTGATTATGATTACACAAAAATTGGAAAATCGTAAATTTTTTAGTTGTGCCGATTTTCCTCCAAGGTAGGTACAATATACAGTGATAATCTGAAAACCATTTATAACAAAACATACAAATTTAGTCTAGTTATGTATTATCAAATATCGAAGCTCCATTGCTTTAATTTTACAGAACAACTAAAAATATTTAATTTAAACCTTCCAATGGGTAATAGCTGACCATATGGCGATAACGTGTGTAAAAAAGGTTGTATTTTTTATTTTTAAAGTTCAGTGTGTTACATGGAAAATTTAATTGGGGAAATTTATTTTTAATAAGAATAGAGTAACCCATTAGAACAATTAGAATGCACGAATGTCCATCGACTTTGGAGGATGCTGAAGTCATGGATGAGTTGGAAATCACCACAAATAATAATTTCTGGGATCAAGATGGAGTCTTGAAATTAGTAACAGACCACAAATCCTTCTTCTTCTCTCACTATTTCCTCAGTGCTGCTGAGCGTGGAGTAGCTGTCTCTGACCATCTCGTCCAACAGTCGCTGTCCTGTGCAAGCCTTCTCATCTCCGGCATGGTGCATCCTCTCTCTGTGCCACTCAATCAAGTCTGCATACATGAGCCTTGGCCTGTCTTGAGGTCGCCTTTCTCCTGGTCTTGCCTCTAGAAATCTCCCATTCTGTTAACATGCCCGAACCACTTCAGCTGTCTTTCTTCAATTGTCTCTAGGATGGATCTAACTCCTAGTTCCTCTCCCACCCTCTCCTTCCTTATGCCTGGTTTTTCCTAATATTTTCCACAGGAATCTCATTTCCGCAGATACAGCCCTGCTGGCATGGCGGTTCAGGAGTGTCCAGCTTTCCGATCCGTATAGTAGCACTAGGAGAAAAACTGATTTGAACAGCAGAATCTTCGCTTTCCTGCTCAACTCCTGCTTTCCAATGAGTGTCATGGATATTTGTTAGAATATTCCATTGGCCTTCTGGACTCTATTCATTACCTCCTGGTCTATTCTTCCATCCTTGCAGATCATTGTTCCCAGGTAGCAGTGGGTATCGGTTTGCTCAAGGGTCTCTCCATTGCAAGTGATTCTACAATCTTCGTTCCTTCTTCCAATCTACATAACCTTGCTTTTGGAGGCATTGATCTGCATGCTTCTTAGTTGCAGTTTTTCTTGCCACTCGTCCACAGCGACATGGAGAGATCCAGCAGTATCCGCCTCCAATACCACATCATCTGCGTACAGCAATGCCTGTGCCAACACTGGGGTCATATTCCAGTATCCCACTATTGCTCTGGGTGTCCTTTTACAAAAATTTCCAAATGGCATCCATGAAAATTATGAACAGTAGGGGGCTCATGCTATCACCCTGTTAAACTCCCCTAAAAAAATGGAACGACCTGGACTCAGTACCTGCTAGCCTTATTATTCCCTTTGGGTCTTGGTAAACTGACTTAATTGGTAAACATGGTCGAAAGCCGTCCGTAAATCTAAGAAAGCTAGGTATACTGCTTTACCTCTATCCCATGTCTTCTCTACAATCATTCTCAGGGTGTGATCCTGTGTCTGCCTACCGGGCCTAAAACCTGCCTGTTCCTCTTCCACCAATTTCCTTAATCTTTGTTCCAGGATCCTAGTGTATGCTTTGTATACCACTGATAACAGACATATGGGCGGTAATTATCGCATACACTTTGGCTTCCCTTCTTATGGATTGGGATAATGATGTTATTTACCCATTCTATTGGTATCCTTTTGAGATCCCAAACCTTTTGGAATAGTTTTTGGAGACTCTTGACTAGTTCATTTCCCCCACATTTTATAAATTCGGGTGCAATCCCATCTGGCCCAGCCGCTTTTCCCATTTTTACTTTAGCAATGGCTCCTTCGACTTCCTCCTCTTCTATAGTGTCATCCATGTCGGGGACTTCTGGTTCAGTTATTCTACCTCTCCTACGGCAATCTCGAAAATTCCGCTGCCTTTCTTCCATTCTGAATTTTTCTTGAAAGTATTTCATCCAAACCTATAGTATGTCCTTGTCTTCTGTCACCAGTATGCCATGCTCATCTTTTACACTTCTCACAGGCTTTGCTTTGCCTCAAATCCAAGTTTCATAAAAATCGTTCGAGCTATTTTTGAAAAAAATTTAAATTCAATGATTTAAAATGGCACTTCCGGTAAGTCGAATTTAGCGGAAACGGTTCTAAAGATTTTCATGAAACTCACATTTGTGGTATGTTACTGTGACCCAGACTCCTTCTTGAACATGGAAATTATTATTTGCAGTGGTTATTATGGGTAAGGATAATGTTTGCAATAAACCTCTTAGTTTTTCAAATATTCACAAAAAAAAAAATAAATAAAAATAAATCAGTTTTCTATCATTATCTCCCTTCCCCCATCAAAACCGGAAAACTCTGGAACTTTTTAAAAGTTATTATGGGAAGGAAAAATAACAATTTATGACAAATTTCAGCTTTTTTTGGGGGTATTAATTGGATTAATCCCTAAATTTACTGTATTAATACTGATGATTCTAAAACCTAACAAAGATAAAAAAAATTCATCCTCAAACCGACCCATTAGTTTGCTATAATTTTTTTGAAAACTAATTTACAAATATACACTAACTGAAAAACAAATACTATGTACTGCCAGAACACCAGTTCGGATTTTGTACATTACACTCAATTATACACCAACTATATATAGTCATGGACTACAGTTCAGTTGCCATAGAGAATAGCCTAAAGGTTTACAAACTACGGCCTGCGAGCACCGCCTATCCGGCCCACCATAGTTTATTTTAATTGCATTGTAAAAATTATTATGTAAGTAAATCATAATAATAAATTTATTATGATATCATCATATATTCATGCAAAATAATAACCAATGTTTTTATTTAAAGAGCAGTTAAGAAACACAGGCCACAGAGCATGAAGATCTTTAGCCGTATGATGTGGTCTTGTTTCAGACATTAATCGCTTGCTTGCTGGAGCTGATTCAAGCAGATAGCATGGAGGGGGCCACCAAACTTTAAGTTGCTGTAATCTTGCTACAAAATCTACAAATCTTGATAAACACCTCTTTTAGGATAATTCAGCATTTTTTTTTTTTTTTTTTTTTTTTTTTTTTTTTTTTTACTGAAACTTCTATTAATTGAATTTCTCAAGTAGTTTTCAAGTTTAACATCATCTAATCTAAAGTTTAATTCCTTATTGTAATAAATTATTCATTTTTAATCTTCCATTTTCTATATTAAAACAAACAGTAAAATAAATTAAAATTATAATTGTTTCAGTGTCCTATTATCCTCCAATGAAGAATTATATACAACAGAATAAACATAAATAAGCTTCTTTAAGAAGAAAATTAGAATAATACTTACAGATCCCAAGGTCTTTTTGGTCTAAGCCAAATTTTTGCAGTAGTGTTGCCTTTTAAAATGCAGAACTGAGAGGACAGATCAAATGTTCCAGGATTTCCATTTGGAATGTTTTCTTTAAGTTTATCATATTCCTATAAGAAATCAATACTTAATAAATAATAAAATATAAAAAATCATTAAAAAAAAAAATTCAAAAGGTCATTTTCTAAATATTTAAAAGCAGGTTTCCTCAGGCAGTGTTTATTAGAAGTAATAGTAAATCAGATAACTACTCAGCTCATTTATGAAAATGTATTTTTTTTTTTTAATATTGTGTAATATACCAAATCTGATTTTAGTCAATATAATTTTAAAAGTAAAAAAATAAATACATTTTACTTACTTTCGTCATTTTAATTCAAATTTTTTGTTTTAATTACATAAATAGAAAACCATTATTTTAGAAACTATCAGTACAGATATTTTACAATATTTTATGATACATTGATAAATGTAAGTAAATAGCATTAGTACCTGTGCAAAGCCAGGATCTTTGAGGAGTGGGAAAAATGATGGTTCTATTAGATTTAATTTGTACTGTACTCGGTGGACAGCAGTACTTCCTAGGCATGTGTTTGCTTCATTCACTAGAAGATGGTTTGTTGTTAAACGAAACCCTTCCATCCATTTCTTGTAACTGTATAAAAAATAAATAACATAAATTATTTGCATTAAGACACTGTCATATTACAAATAAAATGTAATTAACTTCAGATTTTTGAGTTTTAATTTAAAAAACTTTGAATTATTTTAAATATTAATCCTTTATTTAAATTATTTATTACATCCTATCTTTGGCCGGTTTATTTAACACAGGTTTTGGCAGAGGTAGCATTCATACATGCATCTATTATGCTACCTCTGCCAATAATCTTCATCTCCATTCATCAACTATGGAAATTGTTCCATCAGCCAGCTCAAAGCAGCCTAACTTGAGGGGGGCAAAGGTTAAAATGCTCTGCTCCCATTTTCACCTTCCACCCTAAGATTAACTCTTCTAGATGCCTGTAATTATCTTCAGTTATGAGGAGAGGAAGGTTGGTTTCAGGCAGGGCATGCGTAGCTCAAAATACCCAGCACTACTCCATTATAAATAGACATTGTTGCCAGGTAATCAATGCCAAGATCACCCTGCTTGCCAAGTATTGCAAGTGAAGCATTATATTGAAATTTCTCCTAAACCTTACTCCCAGGTAAGTATCACCTCACTTGGACGAATTCTTTCATTCTAGATTTGTAAGGTGATAGGGTGAGCCCTGTCAGTTATTTCCTGTAAGGAGGATGGTCTACATTTTAACAGCGGCCATCCTCAGCTTCTTCCCCTTACACCATCTTGTTACTAGGTTGGAGCATCGTTCGGCTTCCACCTTGAGCCTGACTCTGCTGTTTGGGGCTACCAAAGCACGAGAATTGATGTCATTATTCTTAATAACATACTATATTTATCTATTAACTCTACTCAAAGCCATTATGATACACTTCTCCATAAGAGCAACACCAATCTCCTGGTGTTCCTCTGTCCTAATTATAGCCATCCCCCCTTTTAATTTCAGTGCAATGTGTGTCTCAATGAATTTGTATTTTCTTAAGGTATGGACAATCAATTTTCAATGTATACCAAGGATTCCCTTAAACATTTATAAAGAAATAATTGGCTGTTTCCCATAGTCTATAGGTTTTCAAAACAAATAACAAAAGAACAGTGCTGGTATAGCATTTGTATTAAAAAATAAAATTTCATAGACATAAGACTTTTTTCATTTTAAATTAAAAAAATTCCTGGGAGGTGATTTTGTTCTTCTAAGCTGAGTATAACTGAGCAAAAGCTATGTTTACTTCTCATTTTGCTTTTTATGTCTTAGCTGGCTCTTTTTAAAAAGAACCACTGACATATATCCTATTCACCATAATTTATTTGGTATTAAAAAAGTTCAATTACAGGCCCACAATCAATGATGATTTCACTTTCAATTTTTCGCTTTAAACTCAATATCTAAAAAGAGTTATGTTAGGAGATATATGCCATCAGCAAAATCCTGATTCCTCGATATGGCCTGAATTATCTTCGGCTCCAAGCATTCAACTCATTTTATTTGCTTTAGCTGCATCTATAATGAAGCTTATACAAACAAGAAATAGAAGTGTATTCTTGCGATAAAAATAACATTTACAGAGTAAATTATATTATTTAACAGATCATTACACAATTAGATCATATTTAAACTTCCAAAATATAACATACATATACAAAAAAATATAAATAATAATATACTTATTTTTAAATTAGAAATAGAATACCTGACGACATTGTCTGAAAAAGTACAAAACACAAGCAAACGCATTTCATATACTGCTTAGACATTATACATAGCTCCGTACATCTTACTAGGTACACTATGTAAAATGTGTACATCCATATCAAATAATAGTTAATAATAATCAACTTACATTGGATGACACATGATTTCAGGTGGTGTAAAATGAATGATAACAAATGGTTGATTTTCTTCTTTTTCTGGTGGCTGAAAATGACTAAAACTTCTTTCAAGGCATGGCAAAAACTTTTCATTGGGAACTTCAACAACTGTAACAAAAATATTTTATAATTAATATCACATATATAATTTATAATAATAATGAATAGGTAATAAGACAAAAGATGCATTTAAAAAAAATCAATAAATGAAAAAAAAATTATAAGTTGATTTCCACTTATTTATGGACTAGATACATTCATATTTCAAATGAAAATCACAGCACAGTTAAGGTAAAAACCTCATGGAAATATTTATGTTACCTGACATCAGGCTTTTTTTTTTGGTAGTAACTAATGATAGTCTCCTATTTCAGTGAAATTTAGGCAACTTTCATATATGATATATGATAGTATCGTTCAGAACACTTAAATCTCACTTTGCAATATTTGAAGATAGAGAAGACATCAATAAGCGAAACATTCTATTTAAATTTATGGATAAGCGGGTACTTTTTATAAAGTCAGAGTTTCTTTTTATATGGCCGGAGTTACATATTTGGAGACAATATTGGGTTCCTTAGAGTTCTAATAGTCCAATTACTCAACTACTTCCAAATAAGGAACATTGTATTCAATATACACTGTAATTGACTACAAAATTAAATTACCTAGAAACAATGGCCCCGGATCATGGGTTAAAGTAACATCAGTCGAACGAACTATAGTTCCATCATTCAGCACAATATCTTCACCAGCTTTTAATTTTCCTAAGAGAGGACCAGGAGGAACTCCAGCCTCAACACACTTCTGTAAGCACAGAGCTCCAGGTTTTGGTTGCAACTTAACAGCATAACACATCACCACATCTTCTTCAGATAATTTTTTTGGACCTAAAAAAAACAAAATCTATACTTCAGGAAGCTATAGAGTTAGGCTAGGTGCACACAACCAACTTTTAATAGTACGTGATGTCATGCCATTTCTTCCGACTTTTGTCGGCTTCCACTGACTCAATGTAATGCCTCTCAGCGTAGGGGAGGCATAATATCTAGGCGATAAAAAGACAAATATTGAGATCGAAAATGGTGGATTCATCATCCATTAACTAGCCAATGACTGCACAGTGTATTCGGGAAACCCTCCTCACAAACTTCATTAATAATAAAAATAACTCCCAGAGCTTCTTATTCATATTCTTGTTGTGGTACTATAGATGAGGCATGTCTATTCAGTGCCAGATTTAAAGTTTAAATTAATTAGTAATTAAGATTATTAAATAATCTTTAATTATTTAAAGTTAAATTAGGCTATGCCTAACTTGCTAGAGTCTTTGCCACCACCTCTTCCTATCATCAGAGGGGTGAAGCGGTCCGTCCAGCAAGGCAGACTCATGAGCAAACCAATTAAGATAAGACGTATGCAATCGCCCTTCCTAAAGAACATGTTCCATCCCCACTAACAACCATCTGATCAGAAGAAAAATAGAACATCTTTCAATTTCGTTCCTACTTTTTTTTAGGATGTCCATGGAGTCTATTAAAACTACTTCATCTATTTCTTCTGACTCTGTCCAATTTTAATCGGATCGACTATAATTGGAAGTCTGCGGGGGTTTTTAAATATTTATAATAAATGATTCTGCTCAATAGTTGATATTTATCTTCATAAATTTTAGAGAAAACAAAAAATAAACTATTCATAATTTGACTAACCATCATAATTATTTCAATAAACACGTAAAAATATTTTATATTGAACAAAATTTATTAATTTCAACATACAATAAATAAATTTTATTCGATATGAAATAAATCTGTTTGATCTTCACAGACTAACTATCAGTTTACCCTTTAAGGTAATGGAAGTGATAGTGATTAGTGTAAAGTTATAATAAAAAGAAAGTATGTGGAAAGAAAGAGAAAAGGTATTTGTTTGTTTTAAATACAGCAAAACATCTCTTATGGCAGTCAGACAACCAACATCGATTTATGAGTAAGGATATGAACTAAGTATAGAAAGTTTAATGCATTGTGAAGTCAGAGTGCATTCTGTAATTCACATTTTACAAGCAATTAAAGCTGAACAATATTTTGGGTCACTTGTAACCTGGGAATAAGTTTATTTTTTTATGCTTTTATAAGGGATACCATATCCGCTTATTTTCACAGTTCGGGTGACAAAAAAATGATATAACAAAAAAAAATATGATTTTTTTTGCTTAGTTGTACGACTAAAATGAGTCTTTAAAAATTGTATAAGTAAAATATAATGAAAGAAAAATCTATCATCAAAATTTGACAGTAGAAAACATAAGTCTATTAATTGTTAAAACAAGAAAAAATTATGTAAATATTGATTATTGTCGTAATATTAATAATGAAATGTTATTCACACATAAATTAAGAATAATTTTCAATAAAAACAAACCAGGTTCTGCAGATGAACTCCTCCTTCTTTTCTTATCTGATTTCTTTTCATGCTCATAATAATCAATATCATCTTCAACATTAGTTTCATCAATCCTACATACAAGAAACATTTACTACTGAAGAATTTATTCATAATTAATCTTGATTTATATTAAAAAACTCTATTTACACTACAGAATCAGTGGCTGAAACAGGTCTTCTATTTTTTGATGCAGTCAGAGGAATATATTTAACAGTTATGGCATTATCTTCATAAACATCTTTAGGAGTACAACTTGCTGTTTTAATCGACAAATTCTTTAAAATAACAAATCTTCTGGTAGCTGGAAACATGGAATCCTAAAATCAATATTTACACCACAAAATTAAAATAATACAAGAGTATTTATTCTAAAATATAGGTATATCAATATATTCAAATCAATACCACCTATCTCAACATCAACGTCAATATGAGGTATTGAAAGAACTATTATATCTTTGATTAAGTGTTGAATCAAGTCCCATAACTTGTTGGAAATACGCACATCATTGCGATGTGGTAAATGGGAAAAAATCGAAAATTTTGACTTACAAGGTAAGTATTGATTTGAATACATCAATATATATGCACACAGACGTAGATCTAGAAATGCATTTAAACTATTTGAATTTAATCATGGCTAATAACAATGGGAATTGGAAAAGAAACAATTCAAATTATTAAATACAATTAAAAGAGCATACAATGTTTTCTGGGCCATGAAGAACCAGCTGAGGAACACCAACATCTTGAAGAGTGAGTGCCACTCCAGGTAAACCTCCAATGTTTTTCCATGAACCATAAGTTACAAAAATGTGTTCTAATTTGGATAGTTTAATTTTATGCTCATGAGCAAGCCTTTGAGACCCTTCTCCACAGTTGAACAAATATCTACAAACCAGGAAAAACAGTCCTTAAATTAAATGTTATTGAGTGGAAACAAGAGCTCCAAGAATAAAACGTACCTAGATTGGTCAGTGAATAAATATAAAGCTGTTGGAGCTCCTTTAGCACCACTGCCCAAAATTTGTAAATTAACTATACCCGGAGAATATTTACTGCTTTTCTCTTTCATTTTCACCCTTTGCTTTTTAAGAATTTGAGTTTGTGTATAATCTCTGGGCATCTTTAATAATAATTCGTGTAATTTGTTTTGATTTGAAAACCTTGCCTTCAACAAACTGAAGGAAGGTTGTAATCTAAAACTACATAATTGTGAATTTAACACAAATGTCATTCCGGTGATACGCTAAATTTTTTTGTACTATTACACATTTCGTTTAAGAACGGGAATATAATTATGTCATGTCATAGAATTTATAGACTCTCATAATAAACAACAAAAAACTTGGCAAGGTGAAGGTAACTGTACATGTGCCTTAAGGTAGGTTTCATACTGTTAAATATTTGTATCTGCAAATAATCGATTTCGAATTAAGTATTTTTAAGTTCTGAGACAGTACTAAGTGTCCCTTTGAAATTAGCTTGCGTAATTTCTATTACAAAAGTTTTTAAATTAGTTTTGTGTATTGCGGTTTAACTGTCAGATAGTGAGTTCATGAAATTGATACAATAGTATATTGCAAATCTGTTCTCACTATTTTTTCCTCTATTTATTCATGAATTTAGCGTGGCAACTAGCGAATGTATTGTGTAATAAATTATAATACGGCATATCAGGTATGAGGAAGAAAATAATCTAGAGGTATCTTCTCTTTACATGAAGTTAAAACATAAGCCTCTCGAAAGAATCCCACACCCAGCCTTAACAGGGATATCCACCTCATCTTGTACATATTTCTTCGGATGTTCATGTAGATTGAGGTGGACCGTCTAAGTTCTTATGCGATCATGTAGGAACTATGACTGTTCGTAGATTCGTATATAGTTTGGCTGCAGACTTCATATAGTAACTGACTTATGATTCCAAGTATTTTGGATTAGAATGTCTACTCTATAATTTTATTACTTTTTAGCGGTCTATTTGTTAAGCATAGATCCAGATCAGCTTGTATGCAGATGTATTTTTTATGGAATCTACGTCTGTCTAAATTTTTTTTAGATTTTTGTTTAATGTAGAGTTGAAAATAATAGTCTTCATACGATATTTAAGCTTTGGGATTTCATTTTTGAAGTGGACCTCATGCCATCATTCAGTTACAATAGATTTCTAAGTGTTGTACAATATTTCTGGAATAGGCTGGCCGTTTCTATATGCTGTCACAAGTATGATGAAGTGAAGGCTTTTATTTTGTTTCAGAGGCTAAGAGACTGTGTTTAACTTTTTTTTTTTCATAATTTGTTAAAACCAACCTTATAACATAGATAATTGGGATGCTTCATTGTTGCATGTGCAATCACTGATAGACCGTTTATCGATAGTTATGTCTGAATTTGTCTTTTTTAATTCCTTGTACGCAGTAAAGGAAGTATTGTATTTGTGAAAATTTTCGATTTTCAGATTTCACCGGAAATATCCATTTTGACCATCCCTGAGTCCATTAAAACAAGTTTCGTCGAGACGTCTGTACGTACATTCGTTCGTTCGTAACATTCGTTCGTACGTATCTCGCATGACTCAAAAACGGTTAGCTGTAGAAAATTAAAATTTTGTATTTAAGATTATTGTGAAATCTAGTCGTGAACCTCCTTTTTTGGCCACTGCATGATTACCGGAAGTGGTGCTTTACTTGAAGGCATTATTGATTTTCTTAAAAAATTATATTAAAATATGATGCGAAACTTCTCAAATTTGGCATATAAGACTTGCATATTAATATAAATAGCATAATGAATTTTAGTTAAAATTGGCAAACGTGAAGCGGTACTTTACTTGAAGGTCATAATAAACTTTCATCAAAATTATATTGACATTTAATACAGATCATATGGTTCGGTGATAAAGGTTATAAACATGATTTTTCCATTCACTAATTAAACAATTTTATTACTTGTTTTACGTGTTAAAATTGAGTGTAAAATACTTTTCTTTCCTCCCCATTTGTGAGCTGGACAAGTCTGCGCAGGAGAACAAGGTATAAGTTAAGCGGGTTCTTCCGCTTAAAATGATTAAACCGTCGATTTCCAATGCTTTATCTAGTAACATAGACAGTTCTAATGTTGTCCAGGAACAGCAAGAAATCTTGGGAGCTTGTCACCAACTGAAAGAAAACGACATATAATAACGAAATGTGACCTCCAGAAACTAGAGCTTTTGTGTGTGTGTGTGTGTGTGCTATGGATATCGCAACGCCGAGTGTCGTTTTTGAGATAATACTATCTTCGGAATCTAAATTAATAAAATTCTCTTAAATAAAGTAAGATCTTCTATCAAAATCTATTATTACATTTGCCTTGCATGCCATCATATATGGTACTTTAGTTAAGTGAATTGGTAAACGCGACACCCTTGGAAAGGAGTCTATGATATTTATAATATCCCAGCCTAATGCCATGGCAGAAGGTCTGTGGTGTCTAGCCTTTTAAATTAGTATAACTAAATAATCAAGTTGATCGATCAGTTCTCTTGTGGAATCGATATAAATACAGAGTATATTAAATAAGTAAATGCGATTTCTGGAGCCCCCATCTGCCTTAGAAAAACCGATTGTCTGAAACAGCATTTAAAATGGCATCCCTCGTGACGGAAATTTCTACCAATTCACTTAATTAGTACACTAATAATTAGTATCAATGATCAATATTTATAATCATATTATTATGATTTCCACTTGTGGCATTAGTAATTGGTAATTTTATTAATAGAATCATACACTTAAATACTGTCCTGAGAAGAGTAGAAGACGTGGAAGACCTCGGAAGCAGTGGATGGAAGGGGTCAGAGAAGAAATGGCAGCTAGAGGTCTGACGGAGGAAGATTGTTTTGACAGGAGATATTGGAAGGAAGGCGTATTGGGGACCGGGATGTGAGAAAATCGCAAAACCCGATAAATAAATAAATACCATAAGACGAATCATACAATAGTTTTTAATTTTCTTTGACCTAACTTAATGAATTTCATTTGTTTAATTTAATCTAATGACTTCTATGATGAACTTTCTCATTCTCGAAAATTTATTTGAATACTTTCTTGTCTTGCTGTGGGTATTTCAGTGAATAGTAATAGATCTATTGGTTAAATTCAAGAACTCTCACCCTACGTGTACAGATCTTATTAATGAACGGGTTGTAATTTCATTGTAAATCCGATTTTTGGGATATTTGGTTATGGTTCTTTTAGGTATTTTTTGTTCATGTTAGCGCATAACCCCACCATAAAGGCTTTAAAGTAAATAACGTAATAGGGATAAGATACACTGTTCGAAGATGGCTTCGAAGAGAAGGAAATACTACCAGAGCCTAGATGGTCAGAAGAAGATTCTGGTCATGAGACACCCGAAGAACAAACCGATCAGGGGTTAGCTGAAGAAACAGTGATCCCTATGCCCAAGATAACCAACCACAGACCGTGATGAAAACGGAGAGAGACCTTTATGGACAACGATGGAGGAACAGAACGTAATGTTAAAAATCCTTCAGAAAATTCAGGAAGATATGGAACAGGATCGAAGAGATATAAATGAAAGTACAAACAAATTAGAAGCCAAGATCGATGAAGTGGTCCCAAGGTCAAAAAAAAGTTTTGAAAATTTTGAAGCGAAGATTGAGAAAAAGATAGATGGGGTATGCACGGGTTTTGTGACAGGTTGCTTCGAGGATGATGCTAATAGACTGAAATCTCAGGAAATTCCGACTGGAAATAAAAAAGAGAATGAGTCTGAGGAGCTGGGATACCAAGAAATTGAAGACCCTAGAACTAGAATGGAACCTTTGATAAGTGACAACGAAGACATTGGAACCGACATTGGCAGTACCTTCCCTTAATAATCATACAGAAATTGAAAAAGAACCTGTGAACAGTTTTATAATTTACCTCAAAGATGCCAAGGAAGAGTTGCTCCTAATGGAGAAAGGGGGTGAAGAGATCTCAGCTAGGAAAGAAAAATATAAAATTTTAATCAGTTCAGTAAATCTCCGAATTTCCGGAAGAATACTTCCTCAGATAAAAGATAAATTAGTGACATCAAATGGAGCTAATAAGGAATTTCTGTTATTAACTAAGAATTCACTATCCAGATTCAATGAATTTAGGTTTTATAGGAATGTGCCGACTAAAAATATCGCCCATCTTATTTTAGAATATGAATTCTACGGGGAATTTATAGTCTTGGACCATGTTAGGAAAGACCGGTTACTATGTTATATTAACGTACGGCAGTCTTTATCCTTTTCCACGGGTTAAAAAGGGTTATGTAACTTAGCGTTCCCTCCGTTGACGAGCTGAAGGTTCCTGGCGAAAACTTAGCCAGGTTAACTCACTCTGAATAAATGTAAATAATTGTATATAGATGTGTAAATATTAAAGTTTTACTTGCACAGGTAGGATTAAAATCTTAGATATGACGTTTTTAGTTAGAATGGATCCCAGTATTTATAATTGGATTAGTTTTAATTAAATAAAAAAACATGATCTTTTTTAGTTAAAGAGAAAGAATATAAGATACACCCCCTAACTAGTAAATAATAAGGTTAAAAGTCTTTTTATTTTTAATGTAAATTTAATTTTTAAAGGCCTGGTTGTTGTCTGAAATAACCTATTTGGGTAAAATTATAAATTAGCCATAATTAATTACTCAGCAAAAAAGAGTATCCCAATTATAACATCTGAAGGAACGTTTGAGCATTTAATTTTTGTTGTGTTTTTTATCCTGATTGGATTTTTTATAAAGTAATTAGGGATCAAGCTGGAGTAGACGTAGATCCTCCTTACACCCCTAAAGTGATATTGTTGCTTAGCAATTGTTTTATATAAGGGAAAAACCCCTTAATGTGGAGTAGCTGAAGGGCCTCAATATATCCCTGAGGTGGGATTAATATTTTTCCATTGTGAGAAGATATCTTCTCTATACACCCAGAGTACTGCGGTTGTATTTATATTGGTTCAAACGATTAAAATTTAAAAGTCTAATAATTTAATGGGGCTCAATTATTAGTTGTTAAACTTGTGTTTATATCACCATGGCAGAAAAAACAACACTTATTTTTAAAAGTCGTATGTAAAGAACAGATCATTTAGTAATGATAAAAGTATTTTTTGAAGCATTATGTATTTTTGTAAATTCGATTAACTAGCTTAATAACATTTAAAGACAATTTTGAGTATTTAAGGTCGTTGAAGTTTATCTAATTTTTGTACCTGATAGGTGGTAATACTTTAATTTAAATTTTGTTGTTTTGATTTAATTTCCATTGTTCGAAGATCACTCTGAAATAATACAATTTTTTATAGTAAAGCCTGAGATTCATTGCATTAATGAGTTCATTAATTTATAGTAATAAATTGATCCTGATAATTGACGTAACTAAGCTTTCCCAAATATATTTTGAATTACCTCAAGACTATTGAGGTAATTATGAACGGATAAGAATAAATTAGTACGCAGCAATGAAGTAGTGTAATCGCGAACATTTTCGGTTTTCAGATCTCAACGGAAATATCCATTTTGACCTAATCTGAACCCATTTTCACTAGTTTCGTCGAGACGTTCTACTTATCTTCGTTGGTATCACAGATAACTTAAAAACGATTAGGAGTAGAAAGTTAATTTTTATATTTGGGATTGCTATAAAATCTAGTTGTAAACCTCTCTGTTTGGTCAGTGCATGATCACCGGAAGTGGTACTTTACTTGAAGGTGATAAAAGATTTCCATCAAAAATTATATTAAAATATAATGCACTTTTCATCTGTATTATTATTATTTCACGGCGCTACAACCCGGTTACAGGTCTTGGCCTTCTCCAGCCGCTTCCTCCAATCGTCAAGGTGCATCGCCATCCAGTTCCTGTCTCCAAGGATGTTGTAAGCATCTCCTGCTTCACTATCTGACCGTCTCAGCTTTGGTCTTCCTCTCCTCCTTGCCCCATGTATTGGCTGTGTCAGCGATATTTTGGGCATTTCTTCATCCGCCATCCTGGCAATATGCCCTGCATATTTTAAGTGCCTCAACTTTATTGTTCTGACTACATCAGCATCCCCGAAAGCGCTGTTGAGCTCCTGGTTCGTGCGTCGCCTCCAAATTTCTTCAACCTTTACACCGCCAAAAATACGGTGGAGTACTTTTCGGCACTCTTAGATGTTGTTCAACGCTCCGATGAATAAAGAAGTACGGGGCACACCAAAGTATCTGTCAGCTGTTTGACCAGCCCAAAATAACATTTGTTGGCTGCGGGGATCCTCTTTCTTATTTCAATATTGGCATTATTATTCTGGGTGACCACATATCTCAGATAAGTAAATTCCGATACTTTTTCAAAGTTATGAGCTCCAAAAGTAACTGGAGTCTCTTCTGTTACCATGTACTTAGCTTTGGACTCCTTAGCATCAAAGCCAAGTTGCTGGCTGGGCCCTCCAGTGCCAGAAAAACCTCAGTTATTCCTCGCTTCATAATAAGCTTTATCAAGCGGATAAGTTTCTCAGGTATATTAAATTCTCTCAGGGCACTGTACAGCTCTTCACGTTTTATGCTGTCAAACGCGGCTTCAAATCTATGAAAAGATTATGAGTTTTGGTTTTATATTCGTGGCCTCTTTCGATAATGGCCCGCATACGAAAGATCTGGTCTGAGGTGGATCTTTCCTAAATCCACTCTGGTACGAGCCGAGTTCACGTATGGTAAGGGACTAAAATAAATGAATGAATGAATGAAATAAAATGAATAAAATAACGTATGACAGTATCTTATATGCACAGGAGTAGCGAGATACTTCGATAATTGCTGCATTCAAGCCCTTTTTATGTATAGAGCACATAATTGACTAATTCCAGTCACTGTCCATGTCACAAGAAGGAGATCTTGAAGTGCTTTGACAAGCTCATTTCCACCACATTTTAGGAGTTCAGTAGGGAATGCATCAACACCAGGAGCCTTATTATTCTTGAGGTTGCTGATGGCATCAGTAATCTCATCCTCAACAGGGGGCTCGAGATTCTATTTTTGTTCTTC
Organism: Rhaphigaster nebulosa; assembly: GCA_948150685.1. NCBI lineage: Eukaryota > Metazoa > Arthropoda > Insecta > Hemiptera > Pentatomidae > Rhaphigaster > Rhaphigaster nebulosa. The sequence continues at coordinate 157,574,736 of OX411306.1, forward strand.
CAGTTCTTATGTTGATACTATCTCTGCTGTCTTCATATTACTATCAATCAGCACGATATCAGGTCTGTTGTGGGTCACGGAATGGTCTGTTATAAATGACTGATTCCAATACAATTTTATCCCTACCCTCTGGACGAGATCTTTAGGATTGTACTTATAATATGGCATCAAGTAATTTAATAATTTTCTTTTTAGTCCTATCGCCTGGTGATAGATTTTGGCAACATCGTCATGCCTCTTGACGTATTCTGTGCCAGCCAACGCACCGCATCCTCCAGTTATGTGCTGAATAGACTCGTATGTGCTGGCACAGAGCCTACACTTGTCTGATACGTTCTGTTGTTTCAAGACGTGTCGCCAGTAAGACCTAGTCATAGCAACTAGGTCATAGCAACTAGGACTTACTGGCGACACGTCTTGAAACAACAGAACGTATCAGACAAGTGTAGGCTCTGTGCCAGCACATACGAGTCTATTCAGCACATAACTGGAGGATGCGGTGCGTTGGCTGGCACAGAATACGTCAAGAGGCATGACGATGTTGCCAAAATCTATCACCAGGCGATAGGACTAAAAAGAAAATTATTAAATTACTTGATGCCATATTATAAGTACAATCCTAAAGATCTCGTCCAGAGGGTAGGGATAAAATTGTATTGGAATCAGTCATTTATAACAGACCATTCCGTGACCCACAACAGACCTGATATCGTGCTGATTGATAGTAATATGAAGACAGCAGAGATAATAGATATTGCTGTGCCGAATGATGGAAACACTAATTCAGTATGTGCAGAAAAAAATCGAAAATATCAAGATCTAGCAGCTGAACTAAAAGATCTGTACAGATTGGATAAAGTGATTGTGGGGGCTATAGTGTTCTCCAGCAATGGTCTGATACCAGTGTCCACTGTGGAAGCGACTGAACGGCTGGGCCTCTCGACGGCTGTTATAAATGAAGCCCAGAAAGCTGTGCTGTGAATACCTCAAGGATTGTAAGGAGTTTTCTAAATATACAATAAAAACGACCAAACAAACAGTGACCTGAGTGGTTGGAGTTGATTCTCCCCCTCTCCAGGAAAAAAACTTATTCGAAAGTGTCGAAAATTAAAAAAAAAAATAATAATAATAGTAATTTTGTTTTTATTGAAAACATCCATCTCCAGTTCTAAAAACACGAAAATTCATTAATTAATTAAATATACCGACAATTCTGAAGTTCTAGCAGAATGGAGGAATTACTTCAATAACCTTCTCACCAATAGAGACGAAGGCGCTGGTGAAGAAGTAAGAATCCAAAAAGAATCCACGATGGAGGCCAGAATTGCATCAGGAAATCGTTGCTTTATTGCAATTCGTAAAGTTGTAAATTACAAAGATCTTCCTAGGAGAGCTAAGGTTATCATCTACAAGACAATTATTCGCACAACAGTCACCTATGACAGTGAGACTTGGGTTCTGACAAAGGAGATGGAGAAAAGACTACGTGCATGGGAAAGAAAAATGCTCAGAAAAATATATGGTCCAATCCACTCTGAGGGACAGTGGAAAATTAGAAAGAATGAAGATTTGAGAGCATTATATGATCAGCCGGACATAGTAAGTGTTGTAAAAAAGGGTAGGCTAAGGTGGCTCGAGCATGTGGAAGAAAATCGTCTACCAAGGAAGCTGCTTTTTGGAAAGCCAGGCGGTACCCGAAGATATGGACGTCCTCGAATGAGAGGGTTAGACGATGTTAAAGCGGACCTGAGACAACTTGGAGTGAGGGGATGAAAAGCGGTTGCGGCTGATAAAACAGCCTGGCATGCAATCTGTGATGAGGCTCATACCCTACAGGGGTAGTAGCGCCAAATATAATAATAATAATAACCCCGCAAGGGCAGCTGATGAACGCAGTTGTTGGGGTTTTACGTTCCCCCGGGCTCCTGAGTACATCATACCGTTCACAAACTCACACATTACAGGGCACAATAAAATTTACACTGACACAGTAGCCAGTTTCAGTACATACCCTAGGGCAACCTTACCTAGGAAGACCTGACAGAAGGTCTAAAATGCAACCACCCACTAAAAATGGAGTTAAGAAATCGACGTATAGCCTCGGACGAACCTGGGAATGAAGCTGCACCAGGTGGAAATCTTCGACAGCTTCCTTCAGGGGATGGCGGAGCGAGTGGAGTCACCCTGCCGCAACGGACCACAAGACTGCAAGAACCGGCCACTAGTTCGAGTTCGGGCTTGGGCGAGACTATTTCTCCTCCCGCACGAACCCGACCACCGAGACCAAGAGGTGCCCGAAGGATGAAATGGACGGCAGAAATGAACGAGGCTGTCATCCAGGCATATCTTTTGGCAACAAAATTAGAAACAGACGAGACAGGATACCTTAGCAGGATTAAACAGTATTGGCAGGAATAATACCCACAGATGACTATGAGTACGCAAAGGTTGAGTGATCAAGTTAGAGTTATCCGATCTAGAAAATTTCTCTCTGCTCTGGAAATGGAAAATATTAAAGCAATGATATCTGAGCGATTAGGGTTAGTATCTACTGGAAATAAAGAGCAACCAACTGAACCTCAACAATTAGAAATATCATTGGCACTAGAGGCAGCTCCTTATGAAGAAGAAGATGAAAATATTCAAAAACTAATGCAATCATTGTTATACCAGCATGTGCTTTATGAAGGAATGCCACATGATGTAAGACCATCCCTATTAAGTGTCCTTTATAGCTTTAATACACGAACAACTATGAAACAGGTTAATGAAGCTTTAAGTAAACTTGTAAGTAGTTACCCAGAAATGGATCTTGAAGCTATTTGTCACTGGGCGTATGTTGCAGCAAGGGTCGTTATTATTGAACTTGGCTTGGAAGAACAAGAACCAAAGAAAGATAAATGTAAATCAACCATACCACGCTGGCAGAAAAGATTAGAAAATAAAATAGGCTCGCTCAGAGCGAATATTGGGGCAATCACAAGTTATATCAAGAATCCGGATGGAGCAAGTACAAGATTAAAAAGAAAGATTGATGAAATAGTTGTACTACAATTAGGGATGGTGTTGGAATCTGAGCTTACCGAAAAATTGGCTTTTCATGCTGATGTGCTGAAGCAAAAACTTGCAGTTTATTCAAACAGAATAAGAAGATACAAAAAGTCGATGCTTCGTAAACAGCAGAACAAAAGGTTCATAAACAATGAGAGGCATTTTTATCGGAACTTGGAGAGTGGTAAACAGGGATATGTGAATGTTTCACTGACAGAAAATATAACTGATTATTGGAAAAAGCTGGGGACCTGCTTCAACAGGATTGTCTGAACCTCTTCATGGCCAGCTGCTCGGTTACCATTTGTTCTTCTCAGAATGGCTTTCAGCTGTTTAGGGCTGACGAACATGAAATTGTTCCCCTCGTCCATGTCTGGAGTGGAGTTTGTGATGGTCCGAGACATTATATCTTGATTGTAGTAATCTGCGAGCAACTCCGCTTGTTGTGAGGGTGTTAGAAGCCGATCACCGTCGTGTAATCGAATGGTCGATGACTTCTTCGTCGCGCTCTTTGTTAACTTCCAGAACTTCCAGACGTCTCCATGCGTGGCCCTCAGCTGCTCGTGCCAAATCGCTGTCTTCCACTGCCGCAGGAGATTTTTGATCTGGGTGGTGATGGCGTTAACTGCTCTCTTGACTCGTTGATCCCTGGTGCGGTACCACCTGTTTTTGAGGGTGTGCCGACTCGCTATGAGAGCTAGAATGTGTGGTGAGGGTGGTCGGAGATGTGGTGGGATTGGCCGGTAGGAGGGGATGGACTGTGCTGCCACCTCGAGTAGAACTGAGTCAAACTGGTTTATGTACTCATCCACCTGTTCTCTGGTGTGAAGTATTGGCATAGCCGGTAGTCTTTGGTACACCTCCTTCTTATATTTCTCCCAATCAGCTTCTTGATATTTAAACTTTTTCGACATCGGCTATTCTTTTCTTCCATTGATGGTGTATTGGACTGATCGATGGTCCGACGAGAGAAAGTTCAGAGCGGAGCAACCTGTGATACGGTGTGGCTGCCTCGTGAGGAGGAGGTCTAGAGTTGAGGTTGTCCCAATACCAACGTGACGGAAAGTTAAGTGTCTGGATGTACTACTGTGTATGCCGTTTTTACTACCAGTTTGCCATCTCGGAGTTGTGCCAGATACCGTGTCGTGCGTTAAAATCTCCGACCAGCCAGTGGTTAGTTTTAGCTTCGCAGATATCGAGATATTGCCGTAGTTCGCGCAGTGATCCTTGAGGTCGTCCGTAGAAGCCCGTAATATAGGTGGGCTGGTTCATTAGAACTTGGACTGTGAGATGGCTGATTTTCTTATCTCGAGTGATCATGGGCGCCGGCATCTTTTTCCACTGGACACCATGTCTCACTGCGATCAGTACACCTCCGTGCGGATCGTGTGCGTCGTCGGTTGCTACGGAATAACCTCGAAATCTGGTCGGTTGTCCTTGCAGCCTGGTGTCGGTGATGATGGCCACCGTCGGTTGTGTACTAGCCAATAGTGCTTCTACCTCTTCAATCTTGTTGTGTATGCCACATCAGTTGTAGTTTACTATGGAGAGGGTATTCATGGCTGGTTTTGTGCCGATATGATCTGGACTAGGGCAGCTACCTGGTTCGCTAGGTTGAACATAAGCTGCATGAGTTGGTCCATAGTGACTGGTGGTTTGGTGCCGACTGGTATCTCGTTGTCTGCCGGCTGGGTAGTAGAAGAGGTGGGGGTATTCGGTGGTGGTGGGGATTCAACGACGTCCTCTATTGGTGGAGGAGTGGGGGTCGGAGTAGGGAGTAATAGGTAGTGTCCTCACTAGTCATCCTGTTTTGTCTGGTGGTGGGGGGATTTGCTGGCTTCTGGTTGGTTGCCGTCTTCTCCTTTTTCTTCTGCTCAGCTATCTTTACTATTTCTTGACGAGCCTTGCACTGTCTGTAGGACGCGACATGATCTCCGCCGCAATTGGTGCATTTAGGGGTTCCTGTTCTGGGGCATTTTTGTATATTGTGGTTTTCCCCGCATCTGACACAGATTTCCTTATATCCACAATAGTTCTTTGTGTGCCCAAATCTTTGGCATTTTTAGCACTGCTGTGGACCTACGTCTTTCCTGGGTGCATAGGCGGTGACGTGGAATATGCATTTGTTTACATGCTTGATTTTTCTGATGTCATCGATGGTGACGGAGATGGGTACCGTGATGACGACTGGATTCAGAGGGGTCTTCTTCCCAGTTTCGTCCGTGCGGTGTAGTCTCCTCACGTCTGTTACGTCTAGGGGTTTAAACGCTTCTCTGATGTCCTCATCCGGCGTGGTGGTCTCTAGATTTTTAATGACAAATTTGTTCATAGTTTTTCCTGCTTTTGGAGCGTATGTGTGATGCCTTATGTCGAGGATCATGAAGCCTGACAACACTTTCTGGCGTTCCTGTAGACATTCCAGGTGGATTTGAATGCCTCCCTTCGTCTGTCTCAGGAGATATTTTTCGGTTTTTATTTTGGCCAGAAAAGTTTTTACCATCGTTATGGAATATTTACTGGCCATTACGATGGGTGGTACGGGCGCTGCCTTCTTTGGTACTTCAGATGAGGACTCCTGAGCCAATCCTGACAGAGCACTAAACTGATTGGAGGTGGGCACTGTTATAACCTCCGTCGTGGCCCGGTCGTCTATGCTCTTAAGTTGGCCTCTTGTTCGGCGTGTAAAAGTGCCTCCCGTGGCCTCTGTGGCAGTAACTGGAACCTGCGGTTTTCGCCGTGCCATAATTAATTGTCCTTTCACTATCTTGCACTGTCCGACCTTAGTGGACAGACCGAAACGACCGCACTCGCGACTGTCACAACGCACTCACTACTGTCACCGGCGCACTCTACTGTTCTGAGTGCGAAACTGCTACTACTAGGTACTACACTGCCTTACTAGAGCGACGCTGCCCATACCCTTACGGGTAGCTGACAAGATTGGATCCAAGGGATAAGTTTGGACCTTGACAGCTTGAGGGTGCTAATCTAAGCAAGGTGTGAAGGGCTAGCAATATCACTGGGAAATCACAGTAGATCACTCTAATAGGTGTTGTCACCTCGAAGGCTCGCACTGAACTGTTCTGAGTTGGTTGATATTCCTAAAAATTTCTGTCAGGGCATTATAGTACTTATTCCTAAAAAAAAAAAAAAAACAGGAAAACCGATTGGAACCGCAAGACTTTCGACCAATAACCTGCGAGAACGGAGTTTATAAGATTTTAACCTCCATTCTCACTAGCAAAATTGAATTTCATCTGCGATCCAATAATTCGAGCAACTCGGTTGTAGGAAAGGAGCCCAGGGATGTAAAGAATTACTCATCATCGACTCGTTCATTGCAGGCCAAACGACCATAAATAAAAGAAATCTGTCATTAGCATGGATTGATTACAGAAAGGCATTTGACTCAGTCTCTCACAGCTGGCTGTTAAAAGTCCTGGATATCTATAAAATACATCCACATGTTAAAGATCTTCTGAGGAAACTCATGAGCAGCTGGAAAACAAGATTGAGGATGGGACATGATCAGTTGTCCGACCTTTTGGAGTACATTACCATTTCGAGAGGTATACACCAGAGAGATTGCCTCAGCCCCCTTTGGTTTTGTCTTTCGATGGCTCCTTTATCGATTTTATTAAATCGAGAGGGAAACGGATACAAAATAAAATTTAATGAATCAACTGCAGTAATCAGCCATAGCTTTTACATGGACGATTTGAAGCTTTATGCAAAGAATAAATCTCAGTTACAGTCTATGATAAAAACAGTTATCCAGTTTAGTGATTCAATACAGATGTCGCTTGGTATTGAGAAATGCGCTGTTCTTCATGTGATAAAAGGAAAACCAGTTATTTCTGAAAGTATGTTTGATGATGAACTGCGGATTAAGCATCTTCAAAAAGGAGAAATGTACAAGTATCTTGGGATAGAACAACATGTTAAAATTGCGAGGAAGGATGTAAAGATGAGATGGAATCATTAAAGAAGAGATTGAAGATTATCCTTGCAACATATCTATCCTCAGGATCGAAAATAAAAGCTATAAATACCTGGGTTATACCAGCCATATCATACAGCTTCGGAGTCCTAAAATGGTCTACAACATCTCTCCAAGAATTAGATAGACTAATACGAACGAGTATGACTGAGCCCAGAATGCATCATCCGACTGCATCCATCGCAAGGCTTTATCTGCCTAGAAAGGAAGGAGGGAGGGGTCTCACAAACATTGAAGAGGCATGCCGAAAGCAAGAAATGGCCCTAGGACAGTACTTCAAACAAAGCGAAGTGCCATTGCATAAAATAATATGCAGTCTTGACCGGAGGCACACTGCCTTGTAATTAGTCTCTCAAAAAGTTGCGTCCAACATTATTACCAACAGCGAACGCCTGGAAGAATGGAAATCGAAAGCATTACATGGGAGATTTTATCACCAGCTTCAGCAAACTGAAATAGTATGACCCAGTCATACTCGTTCGTATTAGTCTATCTAATTCTTGGAGAGATGTTGTAGACCATTTTAGGACTCCGAAGCTGTATGATATGGCTGGTATAACCCAGGTATTTATAGCTTTTATTTTCGATCCTGAGGATAGATATGTTGCAAGGATAATCTTCAATCTCTTCTTTAATGATTCCATCTCATCTTTACATCCTTCCTCGCAATTTTAACATGTTGTTCTATCCCAAGATACTTGTACATTTCTCCTTTTTGAAGATGCTTAATCCGCAGTTCATCATCAAACATACTTTCAGAAATAACTGGTTTTCCTTTTATCACATGAAGAACAGCGCATTTCTCAATACCAAGCGACATCTGTATTGAATCACTAAACTGGATAACTGTTTTTATCATAGACTGTAACTGAGATTTATTCTTTGCATAAAGCTTCAAATCGTCCATGTAAAAGCTATGGCTGATTACTGCAGTTGATTCATTAAATTTTATTTTGTATCCGTTTCCCTCTCGATTTAATAAAATCGATAAAGGAGCCATCGAAAGACAAAACCAAAGGGGGCTGAGGCAATCTCTCTGGTGTATACCTCTCGAAATGGTAATGTACTCCAAAAGGTCGGACAACTGATCATGTCCCATCCTCAATCTTGTTTTCCAGCTGCTCATGAGTTTCCTCAGAAGATCTTTAACATGTGGATGTATTTTATAGATATCCAGGACTTTTAACAGCCAGCTGTGAGAGACTGAGTCAAATGCCTTTCTGTAATCAATCCATGCTAATGACAGATTTCTTTTATTTATGGTCGTTTGGCCTGCAATGAACGAGTCGATGATGAGTAATTCTTTACATCCCTGGGCTCCTTTCCTACAACCGAGTTGCTCGAATTATTGGATCGCAGATGAAATTCAATTTTGCTAGTGAGAATGGAGGTTAAAATCTTATAAACTCCGTTCTCGCAGGTTATTGGTCGAAAGTCTTGCGGTTCCAATCGGTTTTCCTGTTTTTTTTTTTTTTTTAGGAATAAGTACTATAATGCCCTGACAGAAATTTTTAGGAATATCAACCAACTCAGAACAGTTCAGTGCGAGCCTTCGAGGTGACAACACCTATTAGAGTGATCTACTGTGATTTCCCAGTGATATTGCTAGCCCTTCACATCTTGCTTAGATTAGCACCCTCAAGCTGTCAAGGTCCAAACTTATCCCTTGGATCCAATCTTGTCAGCTACCCGTAAGGGTATGGGCAGCGTCGCTCTAGTAAGGCAGTGTAGTACCTAGTAGTAGCAGTTTCGCACTCAGAACAGTAGAGTGCGCCGGTGACAGTAGTGAGTGCGTTGTGACAGTCGCGAGTGCGGTCGTTTCGGTCTGTCCACTAAGGTCGGACAGTGCAAGATAGTGAAAGGACAATTAATTATGGCACGGCGAAAACCGCAGGTTCCAGTTACTGCCACAGAGGCCACGGGAGGCACTTTTACACGCCGAACAAGAGGCCAACTTAAGAGCATAGACGACCGGGCCACGACGGAGGTTATAACAGTGCCCACCTCCAATCAGTTTAGTGCTCTGTCAGGATTGGCTCAGGAGTCCTCATCTGAAGTACCAAAGAAGGCAGCGCCCGTACCACCCATCGTAATGGCCAGTAAATATTCCATAACGATGGTAAAAACTTTTCTGGCCAAAATAAAAACCGAAAAATATCTCCTGAGACAGACGAAGGGAGGCATTCAAATCCACCTGGAATGTCTACAGGAACGCCAGAAAGTGTTGTCAGGCTTCATGATCCTCGACATAAGGCATCACACATACGCTCCAAAAGCAGGAAAAACTATGAACAAATTTGTCATTAAAAATCTAGAGACCACCACGCCGGATGAGGACATCAGAGAAGCGTTTAAACCCCTAGACGTAACAGACGTGAGGAGACTACACCGCACGGACGAAACTGGGAAGAAGACCCCTCTGAATCCAGTCGTCATCACGGTACCCATCTCCGTCACCATCGATGACATCAGAAAAATCAAGCATGTAAACAAATGCATATTCCACGTCACCGCCTATGCACCCAGGAAAGACGTAGGTCCACAGCAGTGCTAAAAATGCCAAAGATTTGGGCACACAAAGAACTATTGTGGATATAAGGAAATCTGTGTCAGATGCGGGGAAAACCACAATATACAAAAATGCCCCAGAACAGGAACCCCTAAATGCACCAATTGCGGCGGAGATCATGTCGCGTCCTACAGACAGTGCAAGGCTCGTCAAGAAATAGTAAAGATAGCCGAGCAGAAGAAAAAGGAGAAGACGGCAACCAACCAGAAGCCAGCAAATCCCCCCACCACCAGACAAAACAGGATGACTAGTGAGGACACTACCTATTACTCCCTACTCCGACCCCCACTCCTCCACCAATAGAGGACGTCGTTGAATCCCCACCACCACCGAATACCCCCACCTCTTCTACTACCCAGCCGGCAGACAACGAGATACCAGTCGGCACCAAACCACCAGTCACTATGGACCAACTCATGCAGCTTATGTTCAACCTAGCGAACCAGGTAGCTGCCCTAGTCCAGATATCGGCATATCCCCATATCGGCACAAAACCAGCCATGAATACCCTCTCCATAGTAAACTACAACTGATGTGGCATACACAACAAGATTGAAGAGGTAGAAGCACTATTGGCTAGTACACAACCGACGGTGGCCATCATCACCGACACCAGGCTGCAAGGACAACCGACCAGATTTCGAGGTTATTCCGTAGCAACCGACGACGCACACGATCCGCACGGAGGTGTACTGATCGCAGTGAGACATGGTGTCCAGTGGAAAAAGATGCCGGCGCCCATGATCACTCGAGATAAGAAAATCAGCCATCTCACAGTCCAAGTTCTAATGAACCAGCCCACCTATATTACGGGCTTCTACGGACGACCTCAAGGATCACTGCGCGAACTACGGCAATATCTCGATATCTGCGAAGCTAAAACTAACCACTGGCTGGTCGGAGATTTTAACGCACGACACGGTATCTGGCACAACTCCGAGTTGGCAAACTGGTAGTAAAAACGGCATACACAGTAGTACATCCAGACACTTAACTTTCCGTCACGTTGGTATTGGGACAACCTCAACTCTAGACCTCCTCCTCACGAGGCAGCCACACCGTATCACAGGTTGCTCCGCTCTGAACTTTCTCTCGTCGGACCATCGATCAGTCCAATACACCATCAATGGAAGAAAAGAATAGCCGATGTCGAAAAAGTTTAAATATCAAGAAGCTGATTGGGAGAAATATAAGAAGGAGGTGTACCAAAGACTACCGGCTATGCCAATACTTCACACCAGAGAACAGGTGGATGAGTACATAAACCAGTTTGACTCAGTTCTACTCGAGGTGGCAGCACAGTCCATCCCCTCCTACCGGCCAATCCCACCACATCTCCGACCACCCTCACCACACATTCTAGCTCTCATAGCGAGTCGGCACACCCTCAAAAACAGGTGGTACCGCACCAGGGATCAACGAGTCAAGAGAGCAGTTAACGCCATCACCACCCAGATCAAAAATCTCCTGCGGCAGTGGAAGACAGCGATTTGGCACGAGCAGCTGAGGGCCACGCATGGAGACGTCTGGAAGTTCTGGAAGTTAACAAAGAGCGCGACGAAGAAGTCATCGACCATTCGATTACACGACGGTGATCGGCTTCTAACACCCTCACAACAAGCGGAGTTGCTCGCAGATTACTACAATCAAGATATAATGTCTCGGACCATCACAAACTCCACTCCAGACATGGACGAGGGGAACAATTTCATGTTCGTCAGCCCTAAACAGCTGAAAGCCATTCTGAGAAGAACAAATGGTAACCGAGCAGCTGGCCATGAAGAGGTTCAGACAATCCTGTTGAAGCAGGTCCCCAGCTTTTTCCAATAATCAGTTATATTTTCTGTCAGTGAAACATTCACATATCCCTGTTTACCACTCTCCAAGTTCCGATAAAAATGCCTCTCATTGTTTATGAACCTTTTGTTCTGCTGTTTACGAAGCATCGACTTTTTGTATCTTCTTATTCTGTTTGAATAAACTGCAAGTTTTTGCTTCAGCACATCAGCATGAAAAGCCAATTTTTCGGTAAGCTCAGATTCCAACACCATCCCTAATTGTAGTACAACTATTTCATCAATCTTTCTTTTTAATCTTGTACTTGCTCCATCCGGATTCTTGATATAACTTGTGATTGCCCCAATATTCGCTCTGAGCGAGCCTATTTTATTTTCTAATCTTTTCTGCCAGCGTGGTATGGTTGATTTACATTTATCTTTCTTTGGTTCTTGTTCTTCCAAGCCAAGTTCAATAATAACGACCCTTGCTGCAACATACGCCCAGTGACAAATAGCTTCAAGATCCATTTCTGGGTAACTACTTACAAGTTTACTTAAAGCTTCATTAACCTGTTTCATAGTTGTTCGTGTATTAAAGCTATAAAGGACACTTAATAGGGATGGTCTTACATCATGTGGCATTCCTTCATAAAGCACATGCTGGTATAACAATGATTGCATTAGTTTTTGAATATTTTCATCTTCTTCTTCATAAGGAGCTGCCTCTAGTGCCAATGATATTTCTAATTGTTGAGGTTCAGTTGGTTGCTCTTTATTTCCAGTAGATACTAACCCTAATCGCTCAGATATCATTGCTTTAATATTTTCCATTTCCAGAGCAGAGAGAAATTTTCTAGATCGGATAACTCTAACTTGATCACTCAACCTTTGCGTACTCATAGTCATCTGTGGGTATTATTCCTGCCAATACTGTTTAATCCTGCTAAGGTATCCTGTCTCGTCTGTTTCTAATTTTGTTGCCAAAAGATATGCCTGGATGACAGCCTCGTTCATTTCTGCCGTCCATTTCATCCTTCGGGCACCTCTTGGTCTCGGTGGTCGGGTTCGTGCGGGAGGAGAAATAGTCTCGCCCAAGCCCGAACTCGAACTAGTGGCCGGTTCTTGCAGTCTTGTGGTCCGTTGCGGCAGGGTGACTCCACTCGCTCCGCCATCCCCTGAAGGAAGCTGTCGAAGATTTCCACCTGGTGCAGCTTCATTCCCAGGTTCGTCCGAGGCTATACGTCGATTTCTTAACTCCATTTTTAGTGGGTGGTTGCATTTTAGACCTTCTGTCAGGTCTTCCTAGGTAAGGTTGCCCTAGGGTATGTACTGAAACTGGCTACTGTGTCAGTGTAAATTTTATTGTGCCCTGTAATGTGTGAGTTTGTGAACGGTATGATGTACTCAGGAGCCCGGGGGAACGTAAAACCCCAACAACTGCGTTCATCAGCTGCCCTTGCGGGGTTATTATTATTATTATATTTGGCGCTACTACCCCTGTAGGGTATGAGCCTCATCACAGATTGCATGCCAGGCTGTTTTATCAGCCGCAACCGCTTTTCATCCCCTCACTCCAAGTTGTCTCAGGTCCGCTTTAACATCGTCTAACCCTCTCATTCGAGGACGTCCATATCTTCGGGTACCGCCTGGCTTTCCAAAAAGCAGCTTCCTTGGTAGACGATTTTCTTCCACATGCTCGAGCCACCTTAGCCTACCCTTTTTTACAACACTTACTATGTCCGGCTGATCATATAATGCTCTCAAATCTTCATTCTTTCTAATTTTCCACTGTCCCTCAGAGTGGATTGGACCATATATTTTTCTGAGCATTTTTCTTTCCCATGCACGTAGTCTTTTCTCCATCTCCTTTGTCAGAACCCAAGTCTCACTGTCATAGGTGACTGTTGTGCGAATAATTGTCTTGTAGATGATAACCTTAGCTCTCCTAGGAAGATCTTTGTAATTTACAACTTTACGAATTGCAATAAAGCAACGATTTCCTGATGCAATTCTGGCCTCCATCTCTTTACATATTTCACTGTTTTCAGTGACCAGCGCTCCAAGATATTTGAAAGCCCTACAAACTGGGAAGTTATGACCATTGATACTAATCGTATGCGGTTGTTTCGGTGTAGGGTTATAGGTGCTCTTCATGTATTCCGTCTTCTTCTCGTTGATCTGGAGACCTCTTCTGTTTGCTTCTCGCTCCATCTCTTCTAACGCTCCGGCGAGAGCCTGCAGTGTTCTGGCTACCAGGTGGTCATCATCGGCATAGGCCAATACCTGTGTGTATCTGTTATAAATAGTGTCTCCAGGATTGGTTCTTATTCCTCGTACTGCTCCCTCCATAGAAAAATTAAAGAGAATTGCCGACAGAGGATCTCCTTGCCTAAGTCCATTGTTGAATGGAAACACCTGTCCCAATGTGCCCTGGGATTTAGAATTGGTCATTGTCAATCGAACCAGACGTACTAACTTCTTGGAGACTCCAAAACTTCTTAAATCTTGCAAAAGGTTTACTCTGTTAACGCGGTCATAGGCTTGCTGGAAATCGATGAAGAGATGATGAAGAGTGACATCAAATTCATGCGCCTTTTCCAAGAGCTGTCTCAGAGCAAACATGCAGGCCGTTGTCGACCTTCCTTGTCTAAATCCGTTTTGATAGTCGCTAACAATTTTCTCCATGTACGCCTTCAGTCTTTTACAAATTAAGGACGATAGAACTTTGTAGGCTACATTAAGTAGGGCTATGCCTCTGTAATTTTCGCACTCTAGTCTGTCTCCCTTCTTATGTATGGGACATAAAAGAGCTGTAGTCCAATTCATCGGTATTTTTTCATTTATCCAGACATCGAAAATTACTTCATACAATTCGCCGAGTACTGCTCTTCCGCCGTACTTCAGCAGTTCTACTGGTATACAGTCGACCCCCAGAGCTTTATAATTCTTTATGCTGTGGAGTACTTCCCATATCTCCTCCTTCTCAGGTGGAGTTTCCACATCGTCGTCCATGTCATTTTCTAGTGTCCGATTCAGGTCGAATTTCTGCTGTATTACATCTTCGTTAAATTCTTCTTCCTTGTTCAGTAGTTCCTGGAAATGTCTTGTCCATCTATTCATGACATCGTCCCTGCCCGTCAGAACATCGCCTTTTTCGTCCTTCATAACGTTATGTCGTGGTTTGTATCCCTGTCTGATCTGTCCTTTCTTCCCCCAAAGAAACCTCGTACATCCTTATTTTCATATTGGCATTTTATGAGCTCATATTTCTTTCTTTCGTACTCTCTTCTTTCACGTCGCCAAAGTACACTAGCCAATTTCCTCTTATTGCTATAAAGATAGTAAGCCTGCCTCGTCTTCTTTTTCAGATAGTTCATCCTGGCTTCATTTCTTTCCTGCATTAATCTAATACAGTCCTCATCGAACCATTCTGTCCTTTCTTGTTTCTTTCGATAGCCAAGAACCTCCTCAGCAGATGATCTTATTATTCATTCTATGTTTGTCCATCTTGTACAGGCGTCCATACCATCACGACAGTCAGAGATTTTCTTGTTGATGCTATCATTGATGTCTAACGTCTTCATCCTTGAGTTTAATGACATTGTACGGGATGATCTTTTCTCCTGTTTCTCTACTGGGGTTCGCTATTTTTTGTTTGTATTTGATGATGCTGAGAAAGTGCAATCTGCTCCTCTATACGCCGGACATCTCTAATATGTGTTGCATGCGTACAATCCACTAATACGTGGTCAATTTTGTTTCTTGTCTGTCCATCCGGGGAGACCTATGTTTCCTTATATATGTTCTTGTGAGGGAAATGCGTGGTGCTAATTGACAGCCCTCTTCCAATTGCGAAATCAACTAGTCTTCGACCGTTCTCATTGGATTCTTGGTGTCTGCTGTGCCTACCTACTCAGTTAGTAACTCAGTTTTTATTTTTAATGTAAATTTAATTTTTAATGTAATAGGTTTTTAATAATAATATTCCACATATTCGTTTAAAATCATAAATTTGCCATAAGAAATCAGTTAGCACCAAGAGGAACCCAATAATAACATCTAGAGAAACGATGGACCAATTAATTTTTGTTTTTTTTATCCTAGTTGGATTTTGGTACAACTACAGAGGAGCGGCGCACTATCAGAAGAGTCTAGAGACTGAATCGAGTGTCGTCTCACTAGCGATCTCTGGGTCCATTCTTGTTAACTACGTGCCTCCTTTTTCAGCACATTCTTATAAATTGGTTTTATGCTCACCGCTTAAAGCTGTTTCACAGTTTGCAAATTGATTCTTATTTGGATATAACTGTTTGTTTGTTTTTTTAAAGAAAAAAGTTACTTTTTATTTTAATGTACTTAACATCTTTCCCCTTTTCACATAAGTATTTCACTTATTTTTATACAATTAAATAATAATTAATCAAGTAATGTTTTTTTTAAATGATCTTCATAATTCAAGGCCATGATTAATAAACATTTGTAATAATTAATTTCATTAATTTAGTTCTAATTTAATTATCTAAAAATAAGGTAAATAAATATGTTCATAATTAAAAACCATGAAATTACCACTTTACTATCGCAATTGAATTTTTTAAATAATTAATTTAATTTTCTACAAAAATAAATACTGTTAATATTATCCATTTTGATTATAAATGATTAAATTCATAATTAAAAAACATGAAATTACCCATTGACTATCATAAATAGGTGCAAACTAGAATCTAAAAAAATTAAATCACAATGGGTGTAGCAACTCGGAATAAAATTTGTGCGACGTAATAAAGCGGGGTAAAATATTTTTTTTAGGGAGAGACAAAATTGATATTCGTTTTTTGCACCCTCCAAAACTACTAAACACGAATTTTCATAGCAATCGAAAAATTGCTTGTAAAAAAACAGCTTTAAGTGGTGAGCATAAAATCAAATTTATAAGAAAGTCTGGAAAAAGGAGGCACGTAGTTAACAATCATGGACCCAGAGATCGCTAGTGAGACGACACTCGCTTCAGTCTCTAGACTCTTCTGATAGTGCGCAGCTCCTCTGTAGTTGTACCTGCATGAGTATCCTCTTTTCTACGGGATCAGATTAGATACATTGAGGAATGGTTTTTAGTTTCGTTTTTCGACTGCTGTCGATTTCATAAGTTGTTTAGCATTACTTTTTGTATTGTAGTTCATAACTTTAGATATAAGAATTTTGTATTTGTTTTTATTATTGTATTATGTTTCATATTTTTTGGGTGTTTACATGACAAAGTAGTATTTTTCTTTTGTTTTTGTTTTTTTTGCTGTTTTGTGTGTTCAGAGTGTGTTATAGGAGTGAAGTTTACGAAAAGTGTTCGTAAACTGGCGGGGGGGAGTTAAGGTACACAGTGTAGCTGTATACAACTTAATCCCAACTCTAAGATGTAAACACTCTCTGAGACTATATATAGAGGATTACTAAGGCAATAAAGTCAGTCTTTTCTTAACAAGTGTGCGTGTCATTTCGTTCCCTTTTTCCTTTTTTTTATTTTAATTCCTCGGAACGAACATAAGTTTATATATATATATATATATATATATATATATATATATATATATATATATATATATATATATACATATATATATATATATATATATATATATATTAATTTATTTTTTATTTATTTATTTTTTTATATATAATAAGGAAAAGGAAGATCTAAAACAACAAATTTGTATAAAAAACATGTTTGTTTATTTATATAAATATAGTATGTATGTGCATAGTGAAAAAACCAGCGTCATAAAGTACATATAAATTGTTTAACTTAGTCACATGTACATTATGAAATGAACAAAAATATGTATTTACGTGTTTGCAAAAAAATAATCAAAGTGTATCTAATCAAAGCTTTATCAAAATTAATGCTGTGACATATAAAATGCCATGATCAAATTAATTAAAATTAAAAATAACGTTCCAATAATCGAACTTTCGGATAACTGACGTTCGGATAATCGACGCTCCACTGTACTTACATTCTAACAAGATATTAAAAATGTTATTGATACTTTATACATACAAATACAAAACTAGTTATCAAAAAAAAACTTTAAAAAAAAGAGGAGGTCTTTCTGAAAATATATTATTCATCGCTTATTATATTTATATTTTATCGAACAGGACCCTGCCAGTAACTAACCTTATCTCGAAGCGATAGCAACAAAGGCCGACTGAAATTGCATACTTACAAAACAAACAGTGTTCCTAGAAGACATGTTTGTTTTTGGATGTTGGTCATAGGATCGGAATGTTGATGCTTCAGCTTTGCTTGAGGTCTATATCCTATTCTTCTTCTTAACTATGGTGCATAGTTATATCTTAATAGTAACTTTAAAAAATAATATAAATTCTGTTCGATTTATTATGTGGATATTGTTTGTTGAAACAAGATTCAATGATTATGGTTGTATTATTTATGTTATTATGCATCTATGAATTAAATATATTATATAACAGTGAATAGAGAGATTGTAGTGAAGGTTTTTCGTACTAATAACTATTTAAAAAGTGATTTCGGCGAAGGTGAGTGACGACCTCTCTACTCCAAGATGGAGAAACAATATTTCTATGCTACATGTAGTGTGAACTACAACCAGTCAGTTTAAATCACATAATTAGGTTTGATTACTCAACCACTTGATCTTCCAGCCTCATCAATACTCGGAAATTCATGCTCAAATCCATCAAATTATAGAATACAGATTGTTTTAAGCCCATCCGAGAGGAAGATGGATAGATGAAATAAACAAAGATGAGAGCTACATGTAGAGAATTCGAAATCTAGATACACAAATGTTGAGCAGTCTATTTTTCTTAAAGGTGAGCAAAAAATCTTACAGGTCTGAGAAGACAACTGAGACCTACGACATATCCAGTTCAGATATAAATACAGGAAAGAAAGAGAAAAAGAACGCCAGAAGAGGAGACTATACTTCTAACAAAATGAATAAATAAAAGATCAAGAAGATCGGAAACTTTTTCGCAAACACTCGACGCAAAATTTAGTGCAACTCTAAAGACATTTTTTAAAATTAATTTTTAGTTATTTATTTATGTTATTTTCTTTTATTTCTTATTATTTTCAGTTTACAATTTGTTAACTTTCCTTTTCTTAAATTAATGTGCTAGATAATAATAATTAATTCTTTATTTATTCCGGGACATATCCCTTTAGAATAATATTACATGTAAAATCAGTAGAGCTTTAGAGCCTTAGAGTAGAACAAAAAAGGATATGATATTGAGTAAATAATAGCATAAATAAAAAAATAAGAAAAAAAAATGAAATTACAATAAATAATAATGACATAACTTTTAAACCTTTAAGGAAAAATAAATTTTCTATTTTAATACATTAAAAATAAAGCCAAAAAAAATACAGTGAAAGAGAATGAATTTGTATTAATAATAAAAGTAAAAATAAGGCATTAATACATTAATGGGTGCAAATTTTAGTTGAAAATAAGGAGTACCTGTTTACAAATCTTTTGGAACCTCATGGACATGAAATAACTGAATAGACGGGATTTAAAGGTGGGAAGAGTATTGAAGCAACGGATGGAAGAAGGAATGGAATTCCATAAGGATGAGGATCGGATAAGAAAAGATCTGTCAAAACCTGTGGGTCGGTGGGCCGTTATATATAAATCTGAAGACCGTGAACGGGTATTGCGGGAATGGACAGAGGATTTGAATTGAAGGAGGTCGAAGATGTATGATGGACGGCGTGATTGGATGACTTGGTAGAGGAAGGATGCCAGGAAGTACTTACGACGGTAGAAAGGGTACAGCCACTTCAAGTCTTCATAGAATCGAGAGATATAGGCGTCCCTCGGGACCCCGAAGATAAATCTTACGAAGCAG
Organism: Rhaphigaster nebulosa; assembly: GCA_948150685.1. Taxonomy (NCBI): domain Eukaryota; kingdom Metazoa; phylum Arthropoda; class Insecta; order Hemiptera; family Pentatomidae; genus Rhaphigaster; species Rhaphigaster nebulosa. The sequence continues at coordinate 157,594,033 of OX411306.1, forward strand.
TTTATCAATCATTTTATTTTTGCCTCGAGGTCCCCAGAGATGCCCCCGTACATCCTATAACAGTAATCAAAGTGGGGGAATATATAATATAATAGGAGGTAAATAGGAGTTTTCGGGTTTCAAATGGGAATAGGTGATGAAGGTAATTTAGTCGCTTTAAGGTGGAAACGGTACGACGAGAAATATCAGAGACATGGTTTTTCCAGAAAAGAATTTGGTCAAAAGTGATTCCAAGATTTTTTATGATTGGATGTAACTTAATGGGATAATTATTTAGGAACAAGGTTGGAATATGAGGAACAGTTTTAAGGAAGTGATGGGAACCTATTACAATTGTCTTTGTCTTCTCTGCATTCAACTTCAGTTTGTTAGCAACAGCCCAGTGACTTATTCGATTCAAGTCCTCCTGGAGTCTTTTTGTGGCTAGTAATAGGTCCGAGGGAGGGAAGGACAGGTATATTTGGAAATCGTCAGCATAGATATGAGTGATGGATAAGAAGGATCATTAATATAAATAGCAAATAGAGTATGAGACTAAGAGGACACCTGAGGGACACCAGAGGAGAGGGACTGTGTCTTGGAAGGAGGTTGACCTGGAACGACTACATACTGCGCCCGATCTGAGAGGAAGAATTGGAACCAGCGCATAACACTGTTGGATAAAGGAAGACTTTGTAGTTTCTTAAGGAGGATGTTATGGTCAACTGTGTCGAAAGCTTTGGAGAAATCTAAAAGGATGAGAATGGTCAGGTTTTGGTGTTCAATGGCGGTTTGGAGGTCGTGGGTTATTTTCAGTAGAGCGGATTGTGTTGAGTAGCAAGGACGAAAGCCAGATTGGAGAGGGTTAATGAGGGAACGTTGTTCTAGGAAGTTTGAAAGTTGAATTTGTACAAGGTTTTCCAGTGGTTTTGAGAGGTTAGAGAGGAGAGAAATAGGACGGATGTCATGGTGTGAGGAAGGATTTGTAATTTTATTTAACAGTCGGACTAGGGCAGTTTTCCATGAAGAGGGGAATATGGAATTTTGTAGAGAAAAGTTGTAAATATGATAGAGAAGGGGCATCAGGGTTGGGAGACAGGAGTTTATTAGCTTTACTGGGATATTGTCAGGAATCATAGGTGTGGGATTTTAGGATAGTGGAAAATAATTCGTCATATGGTACGAAAAGAGGATGGGAGAATTGAAGAAGTTGTCTGGGCTGAAGGTATGATGTTCAATATCAGCAGTAGGTGAAGGACTACAAGCAGAGGATAAGAAATAGTCATTGAGATCGTCTGGGGTGACTGGGAAAGAACTCGGGTTTTTAGATTCTGGTACGGATAGTTTTCGAAGGATTTTCCATCTGGATTTGGAATCAGGAGCATTGGAAAGGACAGAACGGATGTGAAGGGATTTCGCACGTCGGACTGCGGATTGAAAAATGTAAAGTGAAAGACGCAAAATCACCTGAAAAACGAATATGACGAAATTTGCGTCTTGCTGCTTCTCTTTTTCTTATCATTTGCTTTATTTCATGGGTTATCCAAGGAGCAGTGGGACGGCGTAAGGTTCGGGTTTTAAGGGGAGCATGAATGTCTAATACGGATTGTAGATTTGAGGTAAGGGTGGACACCTTGGGATCTATAGAATTATAGGAATATATGATGTCCCAGCGGAAAGTATCCAGGTCAGGTTGAAGGAATTCATATGAAAGAAGATCCAAACTACGACATGAAACAACTTTTGGAGTAAAAGATTTGACGGGTTGGTCGTATACTAGGGAAGAAGGGATAAAAGGTTTTAACCAGGTTTTCGATACAGCTATTATGTGATAAAAATTATCAAGGAAATATTGTTGAAATTCATCATAGTGGGCAATAAGGGATTATGCATTAAGGAGAAGGATCGAGGTTGAGGAATAGGATATAACAACTTTTTATACACTATTCAATTTTAAGATATGATGAAGGTTAATATACATTAAGAATTAAAACAAGAATATTGATGAATTTCTAGTATGAAAAGAATATAAAAATAGATTTTCAAAGAAAAAAAAAATTATATGAAAAGAAAAAAATATGAATAACATTGATTAGAAAAATAAAAAGTAAATAAAAAAAGGCTACGAGTAAACAAAAAATAGCATCTTATCTGTGTCAATAAAATAACAATACAGGAAGTAAATAAAAATAAATAAAATATCTTCAATATGAAAATGTAAAATATCCTCCATACAAAGAAATAAATAAAGCATCTTTAAAATAAAAAAATAATATGTAGTCGAAAAAAAAAAATATATATATCTTCAAAGTAAACCAATAGAATGTCTTCATTAAAAAAAAAACAGGACAATTTCAATATTGAAAAATAAAATGTTTATATCATTGAGGTGACGTGCAGACCAGGCTCACTTGAAGACGTCCAAATCGCCAGGCTTAGCAATAATTACTGCCGGCTAACTATCGGATTGCCTGCACCTGACTCTACCTCCACTGAACTATACATATTTAATTTTCGATTTTAACTTTTTCTGTCTTGCCAGCCAGTAGAGGTGCTTATTAGTGGGGGTCATCGCTTCACTGACGAAGACGCGGTGCGATTCGTTATCTGTCCAGCCCATGTGACGTGTAGAGAAGTCCTTTTTGATTTTTTTCTGTTGGACGAGCTCGTCCCTTTTGGTCTGTCTCACAAATCGTGCGATTATAGGACCAGGGGTTCCTTCTTGTTCAGGCCTGAGCCTTATGATGTGGTCCAAATCGCTCGGGCTCAACTTAACCCCCAGGCCTGCACTGACGCTGAGTATTGTGTCTACAACAGTCTCCGCGATATTGGAGTACTGCCCGACTTCTCCAGGATACCTCTTATTTCTATAGTATTACTCAGCTGATTTTGCTCAGCGTGGTTTTGACGGCCCTCTAAGTCAGAAATTTTCGATTTTATATAATTATTTTCTAGTGTCAATTTTTCCACTTTGCAATTTTGCTCATCTAAGAGAGTTTCTATTTTTTGCAATCTTTCCATATTTTCATAGGAAAGCTCCGACTGTTTATGAAGGGTTTGTTTTATCTCTCTGAGCTCACCTATCCGTTGAATTCATTTATGTATGGATATAAATATATATATTTTTTTTTTCAAAAAAGTATCGACCAAATAGGATTTGGTGACAAATCTTGAAGGTCACTTTTGTATAAAAAATAAATAAATAAATAAGACAACTGAAAAAAGTATAAAAATATTTAAACACTTTGCCTTATGCCGGCTCCACACCAGTGGCCATTCGTTTGTCAAACCTGGCCAATGTTTGTGAAGTTTGAAATGCGAAAGTACAAATATACAAATGGGGCATCCACACCCATGGCGAACCATTTGGCCAATCGTTCTCTAAATGTTTGTAAATATGCTTAAGAAGGTACTGAAAGGAAAGCTCAAGCAAAACTGTTGCGTAAGAGAGGAAGGGATTGTGAAATTTTCCTAGAATTTCAGAAACGTGAAACAATCTGAGTTGTTGAATATGGTTTAGAGCTTCTCTTCCAGAAATATTATTTTATTAGGAGCTGAGGATTAACATTTTTATTTTTTAATTCTATAACTATTTACTCTTTGAGAGAAAAGAACTTGCTCTCCATTGTATTGAATAAAAGAGATGAGATTGATCTATATATATATATATATATATATATATATATATATATATATATATATATATATATATATATATATACATATATATACACACATATATATATATATATGTGTGTGTGTATATATATATATATATACACACACACACACACATTTTACTTTCCTGTCCGTTATAGGAGTAGCTTTTTATTTTTTTATTTAACAGCAATATCTTGTGAGATTCCAAGATCGGGAACTGAATTACGAAAATTAGCTGATTTTTAGGAATTGGTTTACAAATATTGGACTAATATCGCAGTACGAATAAATCCAATTAGTAACCAAAGGTTATCAAGTTAAGTTATGAATCGCTGATTACTTCAATATCAACTTTAAAGTAACAACAATTATAAAATCCAATATTTAGGTAAAATTGAGGACCCCTTGTGCAAACAGTTCGTCACTTGTATGGATGGAACACAATGGCAATGACCAATCCCTTTGGTGTGTGAAAGAAAACCGCTTGGGAAAGGCCAACGCCAACATCGGCCAGTACATTTACCTATGCTCCAACATTCACAAATATCTCGATCCACATCAGTGGCCAACGAATTGCCAAACGATTTGGCACTGGTATGGAGCCGGAGTAACAGATAATAGATCAATTAAGACAATCGACATTGCAGGTCAAGGTAACATGCTTATAACATTAAACATTACTGAATATGCAGTCATTAGTTACTAAATAATCCTTGATTTAAATCCCGCTAAATAGTTAATTCCTAGTTGAGATTAATATCCTATTTCGGAAATGTCCTCAAACAATAGATCCATATAATATTAATGCATTATTAATAAAGGTCTTGAGACTAACCTATACTGATTACTCTCTGTATTAGCCATTGGCTCTTGCTAGAGTGTTAGTCATGTCAAGGATAACTTCTCAGGAATTGAGGTCAAACGGCTTATACTAAAATATTTGGAAATGAATTATTCGATTAAAATTATGTTTTGAACTTGTTTCAGTTTCAGTTCAGATAGAAATAGAAAGTTTTTAGATACAGAGGTTTGTCAAGTTTAAATAATGATATACTTATCAGTTCGATGTAGGTATATATTTTAAAAACTCATATTGTATGAATTAGTTTCTCTTCCCACCCCTCTCTGTTAGATTTACAGACCTTTCAATCTTTCTCCCACCTTGTCCATTCTATTCCTATTTATTTTGGGATATTCCTTTCCGATTATCTGCCATGTAATATCAAGGATTTGTATATTATTTTTAAATGTCTCGTTTTAGTTAAGACACACTTAATCCAACTACTGTGGTGTCTGTTGTATGGAGATACTAATAATTTTTTTTAAACTATAGATCTCATCCATCCCAACTTCCTTAGCAGCTGCCGTGTTCTCCCAAGTGATTCCTTGTTTGTCTTTCTTGCCAATCTTCTAAATCACTGATTGCGGGTCGCTCCAGTATTAATGCACAGAACCTTTCTTTAGAATCTCTGAATTCTTCTATCTTGAATGTCATTAAGAGAAGATTAAACAAAGAAGTCTTAAACATTTTACATATCGCGAAAAGGCTTTATTTGAAATAATTTCGCACTCCCTCAGTTATTTTTAGAAGGAAGAAAGGGTCCATTTGTGCTAGTATGATAATTTTTTTTTTAGAAACTTGCGGAGGTAAAACATTTCAGTTTGCTTCTATCTAACCGTTCTTGGAAATCGTGTATATTGTTTTATCCGCTATCATGGATTTTGAATTATTTTCATTTGGATGTAAGCCGATTAGCTCTTTTTTATTCCCATAATCAGGCCCGGATTCATCACTAAGTCTACAAGGCTCCGACCAAAAGGCCGCACAATGACAGGAGTCGTACGCTACGAAAATATAATTTGTTTAAATAACAAAGAAAATGTTAATGATGCGTTAAGAGAAATCTTCATTTTCATAAGGGATATTATTATACGATAAAATTAAAATTTTTATCATAAAGATTATTTTCTTGAGAAAAATTGTCGGGTCAGGAAGTTTCCTTATATCCTGTTGCTATGGTTCAAGCAATGTTTTTATTTCAATTTTAAACCTAGAACACAGTATTATATTCAACTTCAAACGATTCGTTTATAGGTAGATATATGATATTTTGAATAGTTTAAGGATACTCTCTCCAATCTTGCCATCCCATTCTCGACAGCTTGAAAATTTATAAATAGAAATATAAATTTATAATCTTTTTGAAAATTTTAAAGGAATGAACTTTTATATTTGCGTTGGTATTTTATCTTCATAGAATGTTAGCTTGGAATTAATATTGAATTCATGTTTTAATAAAACAAGAGAATGTTTTGAATTTCTAAAGAGAGAGCTCAGGACTTTGGTCCATTATTATCAGGAAGTGGTAATAATGTTATCAAATGGATGGGTATGATACACCAAGATACCAGAAAGATCCGTGTAGTAGATTGGAAGCTCAAATGTGGAGCAGACTTGCCGAGGTGACTAAAGATCTGAAGGCCTTTTGGTGAAAGTCTCGATTGATGATAAAGCCATTAGAATAAGTGTGCAACATATAAATTAATTGGTAAATTCTTCTTAAACAAATAAAATAAACTCCATACATTAAATAATTTAATATTAATGTTTAATACTTAGTCTTTGTTGTAATGAAGAGAATAAATACAGTCCCAAAAAACTTGTATTTTACTGATTATCCTGCAGGTTACTAACCTATTTCAGCCACAATGAGAAAGACGATATTTGTTACGTGGATCCGTCACGAAATAAAAGCCAACCCTCACAAGACAAAATAAAATAATTTATAAACCCTTAATATTATTCGAATTGGTATACATTTTTTTCGTTTTGAAAGTCATGCAAAAGATAGATTCAAAGTCTGAATCAACTCAGCTTAATCAATCTCTCCCGACGGCACTGGACTTTTGCTAAAAGGTCGAGAAATGCAAAAACAAATGCGAAAAAAATGTCATTACCTGAAGAAAACTTTGATAGCAATTTTTTAAATCCTTATAGTATTGACATCCAAAAAATCTGGCAGTCGGATCATGCTACCTGAAAAAATGGTGGTGAAAAAACACCGAAATTAAAGGACTATTTTTTGTTTTTCAGCTATAATTCCTAAACAATGCATTCTATCGAAAAAGCTATGGTGTATTAACCTAAAAACATTTTTTTTGCGTCTAATGTGTACCACAACATAATAATTTGGTTAACTAGTTAGGTTGAAAACCAGGGTTATAAACGACGATTTTTTAAAAAACTGAGACAGAGTACTATATATGGGTCTGCAGCTCTGGAATGAGTTCTCTAACAGAAAAAGTAATAGCATAAAAGTTGCAGAACATCAAATTCTGCGTCAATTGAGCAATACAATTTTAAATTCGGTCAAATAAATCTCTCGAAATTGGCAATCTCCCGATCTTCGGCAATTGGCATTTTAGCCCTGTTTGGTTTGCAAAGTAAAAATCTAAATTTTGGTCCTCCTTCTTCTTGTGCGTTTTTAGCAAAATTGAAAAATTCCTAAGAAGAATCTTTTTTCCAAAATAACTTGCTTCCAGTGCATTTAAGGAAAAAAATCGTCATAACCTATTTTAAAGAACTTTAAATTTCCTGCAAGTTTGTATATATTTTTATAATATAATTCAGTTGTATCAGAAGTATCCTTCCGTTTGTGAATAGCTAAAATGATTCTTTATGCACCATGATAGAGAGGAACGAATTTTCTCAAGTCATTGATTGTAAAGATTGACCTACCAACGAGATTCCATGTTCGTTTATCAAAATTAGAAAGTAAATAATTGTTAAGAAGTAAATCTGTCCGGGAACCTCAGCAAATTATTATTTTACTTCTGGATTCACTTTTTCAATTACACCTTTCTGTAGAAGATACATTACTATTTAACGATTTATACATTGAAAATTGTTATTATTAGTGCTTATTTGCTTTCTAACCATAAAATGACCATTTATAAAGAAAACAATGATCCCTTATTGATTGGGCCTATCTTTATTACTTCGGAAAAAGTTATAATTCATATTTGCCTAAATTATTATTTCAAAATATATACACATGTATTCAAACATACATAACCATTAAACCGTCTTAAAATTCTGCTGGTAAACTTCAATATATTTTTTTATGCTCTCAAGTAATTTCGATCTTGAAAAATCCATACCGTTCAGCACCCGATTCATTGAAATCAGAACAAAAAAATATATAAACCTGAAGTCTTTGAAAGTTAGAACTGAACTGAGGAAGAACTGAAAGTACAGTTGAAATGGTCTATTGCGTCAGTGATTCGCCCGGAAAGGCCGCGTAGGATGTAACGTAAGCTTTCCAGAACATTCTAAGCGTCTTTCCTTCCTTCACAATGAACCCAATTACACCAATTGATGAAAAAAAATTACTAAAAACAAAAGCTTATTGGTATATTTTTATGTATGTATTTATAATATATAGGTATATATTTGAGAAGCCGAAATGTTGCATATTAAATAAAATAAACAGTTGATGAAATATTTTAGCCTTTATATATTTAGGTATTATATTTATCCTTTATATATTTAGTTATTATATTTAGCCTTTATATTTATGTAAATAGTTTAAATGTCAAAGGATTCTGAGGTTTTTTTTATTTCCTTATACGAAAAAAATTGAACAATTCATATTTGTAGAACTTAAGATTTACGATACTTTTTGGTGGAATTATCTTTCAGTTCTGATCGTTTGGCCCATTTTGAGTTCATATTTCAATAAGGGATTATGTATTAGGTGAAAACCATGAGTTGATAACAAAATAACAAGTTATTATCACGACAACTGTTACTATACGAACTCTTTTTTTGCACGATAAATTTACAATTTTTGTGCTTAATCAGGTTGTAAAAAAGACAACAAAAAAAACCCGTACACCATGAAGAGTCTTGGGTTCAGTACTTTGTAAGGACCGTACTGTTTCTAAGCCAACAGTTGTGCAAAAAGGTGATATGGCCGGTATCAGGTTGTAAGGTGATAAATGTAATATGATATGTAATTGTAATATGATATCAGATTATAAGGTTTTTTAATTTACTTCACTTTAAATATTAATGCGGAATGTTGTTTTTTATGGCATCCGTCAGTTAATTTATGTTCAAAAATGATTAAACATAAATTTTCCAAAAAAACTAGTCCACTTTAGATCTGTAATTACTAAAAAAATAAAAGAAACTGAACTCAGTGTTTTAATGGATGCGATATTTTTTTTTTTTGTGAAGTTCCCTTACTCTTCACAATTTAATATTTAAATTTGTAATTATTAATTGAAATTAGTTTTATTTCATATATTTATCTGTTTTTGCAATCAATTTCTTCTTTATTTTTATGTTAATCATTATTACTTCGTTTATTCTTTATTTCCTTTTCAATTGTTTGTTTTCAAATGTATTTTATCTATCATGTAATACTAATGCGAATTATGAGTTATGCATATCTTATTCCATAGGATTTACTTTGAAAGTGAATGATATTTTAAAATATTAAATCAAACTTTACTTTAAATTTCGGTTGTTTTTTTTTCTGGATTTTTTTGTTGGTTGATGTGTTTTTGGTCCCATCGTAATGCCTCCATACTCTCCCTCTCCCCCCTATCCACAGCTTTCCACTCATGACACAACCCTTCTCCTTGGCCTAGATGTATTATTCATTGGTATTGAACAAAGCCTATTTGTTATATCCACTATCTAAAACAATCTTCAGCTAGCTAATGTAGCTCTTATAACGGTATGACGTCTGAAACCCATCCTCATTTCTTTCCCAATGATTAGCGGTAGACATCAAAGCCTTCGATGATATCTTCGTCATTACAGTTGGGAAGGAAAAAAAAAATGCAGATACGTTTATTACAGCTAAGATTATTAATCTGGGATTATCAATTTGCTTATGGCTGACCTGTTTCTTGTTTCAGAACATTTTTTTCATAAGTTTAATAAAGATAAAAATATTTTTTATAAAATGTAGTCACGTGCTTATCAAAATATTTGAAGACACGTGCAACAAAATACGCATCTACCGCCAAATTCCATAATAGTCCGAAGGTTTCATAAATGTGAGCTTTCTATTCTTTACAGCTGTCTTTACTACTCAGCTGAGCCACTACTCTTCGTATAAACTAGGGCTTAAAACAAAATTTATAAAACGCTTTTACTATAACAAAAATAAATGGGGTTTTGTTAGGATAGGTTAAAGTATGGATACCCTACGTCTTGGGTCAATTTTTTATATCAATCAATTATATTCTTTTAGGAATTTAATTATTATTCCTATTCTGGTCCTATCACTCAGCATTGCTTGGAGGTTTCTTTCTATTCTTAAATACTGCTATTAGCAGTAATGTGTCTTATAAAATCTGGCAGATGGTCAACTGCACATTGCAAATAACACGCTTTGGAAGATAATCTTTATTAGGTATAAGTGAGTTTGTCGTTATTTGAGTTTGTAATTTGTTGAACTACGCCCGTGAGGAAGTGGTATCTTAGTACACCAACCCACGGCCTGTCCCAAGCCAGGATGGAGGAGGAACATCTCTTAAAAAAAACTTAGGCATAGAAAAACTCCAGCTGTTAGTACCCTGTAAGATTCCCCGTCTATGGGTGACTAGATCGAGCAGGAAGCGCTCGTCAGCCGTGGTGAAGGCAGGCCTCCCAGAGAGGAGGACCCCGAAGTCCACCTGGTAGCGATGGACAGCAGCATTGCTAGTATCTTGGTAAGGCTGAAGATAAAGGACATCGAAAAGGCTTACCTAGGGTACTACTTGCAGGGAAACCTGTACTGCGGGACTACAAGTACACTGAATCAGAAGTGTCATGATCCTCTATTCAGCAAAATGTATCGTGGTGAAGCCTAATCAGCTTTTCTAGTTTTCTTAAATTAATAACTATAATGATAATGACTAACAATAGATAAGCCTAAGCCTATAACCCGGAGCACTCACTGTGCTCCTAGCACGGTTAGATAGATATTCTATAGACATAATCCGTCCAGGAGATGCGCTGGATAGGATCTGGAAGCATAGAAAAGAGGAATCATGTAATTTATTATAGCTGTCATGATAGAAACCATGTATTTGGTACAGGATTCATTGTCGGCAGGAGATTCAGACGTCTCATTTTGGACTTTAAAACTATAAATCACAGATTGTGCATCATTCGAATCAAGGGTAAATCTAAAAATTATTCTATAGCAAGTGTGCATGCGCCCATAGAGGATGTAACCGATGCTGAGAAGAATGAATTTTATGAAACCCTTGATCGAGCAATGGCCCACGTTATGTCATCAAAATAATAGCTGGGGACTTTAATGCTAAGCTGAGTCGAGAAGGCTACTATTTTCCAACAATTGGGTCACATAGTTTCCATCAGGTCACTAATGATAATGGACAAAGGCTCGTTGGGTTGGCTGCTTCTCATGACATGACAATCGGAAGCACATTATTTCCTCGCAAAGATATATACAAAGGAACCTGGAGATCCCTACACGGACAAACAGAAAACCAAATTGACCACTTCTTAGGATCATCCAGAAACCGGTCAAATCTCCTTAAAGTCCGTACATATCGAGGAGCCAATATGGACTCCGACCATCACCAAGTAGTAGCATTCCTAAAGGACAGAATCTCCTTAGTGAAGAAATATAGACCAAAACTGGAAGGATGGAGTTGCCTATGATGCAAGGATCCTACCTGGCATTCGTAATTGGATGGTTGCTGCACAGGATCGTGATAAGTGGCGGAGGCTGATCTAGGAGCCCGTGGCCTAGAAATAGGTTGTGAGCCAATAAAGAAGAAGAGTTTGTCGTGTGATCTCGAGGTTTGTTAATATTTATTTCTAAAATGAATATTTCGTATCCTATGAAACTTATTTCATAGGATACGAAATATTCATTTTAGAAATAAATATTAACAAACCTCGAGATCACACGACAAACTCTTTAGGACTTATCCTTAACATCCTTATTAACATCATTTATTGAAAATTGATGTTTTGGTTATTCTCTATTTTCACGGATGGAAATCGTTCCAAAACTTATAAATATAAATTATTTATAAAAAATTCAAATTACTTTATTTTAATCCCCTGGGACTGATGTCACGTCCTGGTATGATAATGTGCATTGGAACGCCGACAGGTATCAACGAGATATGATAGAAAATGACATAGTTTGAAGAGCAATATGGTTAAAAAAAATATCCAATGATTTGAACAAAAATCCTGGAATGACCAACATAGAAAATACATTTTGGAGAAGATGAACGTGTGAAGATTGCTGAGTTTAGACCGTGATTGGGATGCTGGAAAAATATCGATATATCAAAATCGAGCATCGTAAAACAATATTTAAAAAAAATAATATTTACATATGTATATATATATATATATATATATATATATATATATATATATATATATATATATATATATATTTTTTTTTTTTTTAAGGTTACCCCAAAGAAGAAGAGTTTATTGATTACTATGTTACATGTCCCATGTCTATTAAATTAGGCCTACTGCACGCTATACATGTTACATTTTTATATTACATAGTAAAGTTACATTCTAATTTTTATCAACATGATTAAATTAGGTCATATAAAAAAGAAAAATGAAAATAATAATAAGCAATATAAGTTACAATAAAAGAGAAAGTACATATGGTATATATATATATATATATATATATATATATATATATATATATATATATATATATATAAATTAACGTGTTTGAGACACAAAAAATAAAAGGTTTAAAGAAAAGCACACTCAGAGAGATCGGTTATAACTGACTTTATTTAGAAAGTAATCCTCTTTATATAAGGTCTAGGAGTTATTTACACTCATGAGAGGGATTAAGCTCTGTTATTACCCAGCTCTGACTCTTAACTCCCCCCCTCCAGTTTCCAGACACTTTTTAAAGGAAACTTAAAGGAGTGACCAGTCTGAGTAATGCACAGCGTTTACCCCTGTACAACGTTACAGCTCCTAGAAACAACCAAATCCACAAACTAAATACATACAATTTTCTTCTATATAAAAAAAAAGAAGTATTCAAACAGAAAACACAACTAAACCACGATCACTGTTGCACAATAATAAGCACTAGCCTGTAAATAACATAAAACTAAGAAATACAATTTAAATAAAAAATATAATACAAACAACAAAACAAAAAAAAATACACTCTCGTCTACAATATTTCCTCCGGTTGCACAGGCGAAGGCACTTCAGACCCCAAAGGAAACTTCAGTTGCTCGATGTGGACTGTTCGCCGCCTCTTAGGGTTCCCAATAATTTCGATCGTTACCACGTTATGTTCGCGTATTACGACGAAGCGGGATGGCCCCTCGTATCTCCGCGGTTCTTTTCCCCTGTTAGATCCAATCCGCCGGTATACTACTGACCCGATATTTACTTCCCCGCGATCCCGTACCTTTGCGTTTTCCTTACCTACCCTGGTTCGTTTCTCCTTTATTATTCTTTTCCTCGCTTTTTCCCACGACTCCCGCAATCGGACGTGGTTTGCCATGATTTCCCGACCGTTCGTAATGTTCCCTATCGTCGCCTCACAATCCCTACTGGGCCCTCGAACCCCAAATAGTACTTCGAACGACGCAAATCCTGTAACTGAGTGGATTGAATGATTGTACGCTGCAATCGCCTTCCGCATCGCTATGTTCGGGATCCACCCCTGTTCCACGTGATACACTCTGAGGTGGTCGCTTAGGGTGCTATGTAAGCGTTCTACACCTCCACTACCCTTCGGGTGTCCCGGAGTGTTAAAGTGCCACCTGACTTCTAATTTGCGCATTTCTTCGCTCAGGATCGCGTTTTCGAACTCCCTCCCTTTATCGGATGTTATGAACCGCAACCCAACCGGGTACTCCGTAAAACATGAACCAGGTCTGTAAGGCTAATAGGACCGATTCCGCAGCTTTGCTTTGTAATAGATGAGCCATCGCCACTTTACTGAACACGTCTATAGCCGTCATCCATGTAAATCCTCTCCACGTGAACGTGTCCACTTGAAGATTCCGGAGTGGTAATGTAACTGTTGACGTCTCTTCTTGTACTGCTTGCGGTGGGTGGCGATCATACTTCAGTAGTCATGCAGACCTCGCATGCTCCGATGACTTCTTGAATGGTCCGCCGTATCCCTGACCAATAGTACCGTCTCTTGAGTGCTTGTAGCGTTTCACTGACCCCTCGGCGGTTGGTCTTCCCCCCCGTGGTACGCCCCGGTTAACTCCTTCTGTCGTTCGACGTCTCTGATGGCTTCAACCATTATCCTACATCGAATGAAGACTCGATCTGGAATTTGATCCGTCTTCCACAACTGTTTGATTTTATCCCAGATGGTGGCGTTATCCACATATATGTGGTGTGTCTGACCCGGTTTAGACGCGTCTTTTAGTGCTTTACAGACAAGATCTAATCGTACCCCTGGCTGTGACGAAATAACATTTATGCGTGACCTTCCGTAACGCAAGTACTCAATAGTGAGCATACCCGATGTCTTTGTCTTCCAGATTACCTGGCGCGATTTGTCATTAATGATCTCGATATACCGGATGTGTCCCTGGGAGTTCCACCTCGTCTGGACGAGTACCTTCTTTTTCGGACCTCCTGTGCATTCACTGCATTGGCTGCCAAGTCTTCTTCTCCGTCGTGGACGGTTTTTCTCTGATGAATGCCCTCCTCCACGGAGTCGCAGAAGTTCTTGGTCGATTGGCGGGAACCTTAGTCCATTCGGGTTCATCCACTTCCATCCTGCTACTCTCTTCTTCTCGGGCCGCTGTATCGACCAGGGTCTGGGCGCACTCGAGAAACGTCTTCTCGGCGGGAAATCCTTCCTTTTTTCCTATCTGCCTTGCTAGCTGCACCTTCCATACTGTGGACAGAAACAACATGCGAGCATCTGTTTCCTCCGCGGATACGATCTCTCTCATCTTTGCATTCAGTTTTTGGTATCGCTGTAGCATGATTGCCGCGAACTGCCCCGGTGTCTGCCTGCTTTGCCTCCTTTCACAGAACATCTGGAAAATGTCCTCCTCGATCGTCCATCTTCCTCCTCCGTACACCTTTTTCAACCTCTCCTTCACTATTTCCCAAGAGGTTTCTTCGTCCGCTTGAATTTGGTTCAGAATACTTCTTCTGACCCTGCCGATGAGGTTCGCTCTTAGTGACTCGGCATCGCGCGGGTCCAATAAATTTTCGGCTTCTTTCGCAGCTAGCCTTGTTGTAAAACGGTCGCCTCCCTTGATGAAGTGGTTCAGTTCCCCTAATTCGCCAGTGAACTCCCTCAGGCTGGAAACGTCCTTCCGCAGCTCCTGGGCTGTCGCCACCTTCACCTTTATCCAGGCCAACGCGTTGTTTCCGTTATCTCCTGACAGATTCAGTGTAGCGGGTCTCACGATGCTATTACCAACACCGTCCGTCATTTTGTACAATGCGTGAGCAAAAGCAAAAAAAACTAGGCCAAAAAAAAATTCAATCACGTTCTGTTTTATACCGGCCGGTCCCGAGTTTCGGCACCAATTAACGTGTTTGAGACACAAAAATAAAAAATAAAAGGTTTAAAGAAAAGCACACTCAGAGAGATCGGTTACAACTGACTTTATTTAGAAAGTAATCCTCATTATATAAGGTCTAGGAGTTGTTTACACTCATGAGAGGGATTAAGCTCTGTTATTACCCAGCTCTGGCTCTTAACTTATATATATATATATATATATATATATATATATATATATATATATATATATATATATATAAAACTTAAGAGCTTTGCCACGCAAAACATAAAAAAAGAAGAAATTGGGAGAATAAGAACACGCATGAAGGCTGGTTAAACACTGACTTTATTCAGATTATAATCCTCTATATATACTATTTACAATGTTTACAATGCTAGTTTGGAATTAGTGGCTATACTAATGTAAGTCCCAACTTAACTCCTCCCTGCCAGTTTACGGACATCCTCGTAAACTCAAAAAACAAAACAAAAAAGAATCAATTGTACAACAAAAATAAACTGTAAAAAAAAATAAATAACTAAAAATTACAGCTTAGTCTATATACAAAAACTAACTTAATACTACTCAGTCTGCTTCACATAGTACACAAAGTATAAACTAAGGTAATTCATCGACACTCTATATACAAAAACTAAAAATACACTTTTTATTCTAGAAAAACGTATAATACACATACACGTATAATACACCTTCTTAAGTTGCTCAATATGTACCGTCCTCCGTTTCCTGAGCTCCGCCAGACTCTGAATAGTGACGATATTGTGCTTCCTAATCGTAATCATCTTGAATGGACCCTCATACCTAAGAACTTTCTTTGCGCGATTTGACATAATTTTTCTATAAACAATAGTGGCTATCTTAATATTACCTATAATATCCTTTACACCTTCGTTCCCCCGCGCTACTCTCTTATTTTTTTCCGCGACCATTCGCCCATGCGCTTTCCCTCACATTCTCTCGAGTTCCACTCTATTCGTGGCTAGTTTTTCCGCCATGTCCTCATCCACAGCCTTATCTCGCTCGTCCCTCCTTCGTGCGCGTAAACCAAAAAGGGCCTCGAAAGGGGAAAACCCAGTAGCCATGTGTATGGAATGGTTATACGCTGCTATGGCTCGGGGCATCGCCTCATCAGCTTCCAACCCCTTATCTGCGTGGAATACCCGGAGATGTTCACCCAGAGTATTATGGAGCCGTTCAATCCCCCCTCCCTACTTTTTGGATGTCCAGCCGTATTCCAGTGCCATGAAATTCGCTGGGGCCTTTTCGTCTCCTGTCGTAACTGGGCGTTGTCGAATTCCCTACCGCCGTCCGAGGTGATCGTATCTGGCACTCCATAAAACTGGAACCATGTTTGGAGGGCGCTACTAACCGCTGTCGCCGATTTCTCACCAGGTGGGCCATTGCTGTTTTGCTAAAGATGTCCACTACTGTCACCCATTTAAATCCTCTCCACGTAAAAGTATCAACTTGAAGGTCCGTTAACGGTACCGTAGGCGTCCTCGTCTCGGTTTGTAATCCTACGGGGGGATGTCGGTCATATTTAGCCGTGTGGCAAATGTGGCAGTTCCTCATAACATCTTCTACCGTCTTCCGCATCCCTACCCAATAATATCTTCTTTTCAATGACGCCAACGTCTCGTTGATTCCCCGGTGGTTCGTCTTCCCTTGGTGGTAAGCGATCGTCACGTCTTTTTGCTGTTCGGGATCGCGGATAGTCTCCACAATAGAGCGGCATCGGATAAAGGTTCTGTCTATCCCTATTTTTTCATTCCTCCACAAGTTACGGATCTTATCCCACACCGTTGCGTTGCCGACATGTAAATAATGGGTCGCGCCTACCTTTGATGCGTCTTTCAACACTCGGCAGATCTGCTCCTCCTTGACTCCCGGTTGAGACCAAATAGTGACGATGGTATGTCTTTGATATTTGGAAAAGTCCATTTTTACAAGTCCCGTAGTCCTTGTTTTCCATAAGACCTGTCGAGCCTTGTCGTTAATTATGTCGTCCAGCTCCTCCATCTCTGCTGGTCTCTCGTCCCCTGACTCGTCATCCGAGGGGTCCCCATTGACTTGGCGGTCGGCCGCGGGTTCTCCTTCCCCGTCTGGCGACCATTCCCGCACGAACCTTTGTAGGTCCCCCGATGCTTCACCAACCTCTGTTTTCATCATATTTACCTGTAAAGCGCGAGATAACCAGTCAGATACAACATTATCTTTGCCTGGTTTATAAACTACTTCCAGATTGTACTGACTTAGAATCTCCTTCCACCGTGTGACTCCAGCTGAGGTCTCCTTCAGATTGCCCACCCACAACAGAGGACGATGATCCGTATGTACTTTAAACCTTCTACCGAATACATACGGCCGAAAGTGTTGCACTGCCCATACAATTCCTAGAAATTCTCGTTCCAGTGCGCTATACCGGGGTTCCGCGTCCGTAAGCCTCCTGCTAGTATAAGCCACAGGTCTTTCCCCACTCTCACCTTCCTGCGATAGAACTGCCCCCAGTGCATATTCGCTGGCATCCGTGGTGATTGAAAATGGTTTGGAAAAGTCTGGGAATGCGAGGACTGGCTCCGTTTGTAACCACAACATGCATTTTCTGATATTCGCCTCAATCTCTGGCGTAATCCTAACCGTGTGTCCCTTCTTTAACAGTTCGTTCAGAGGTACCAGATTTTCAGACATCTTCGGAACAAATCGACGGTAGTAGTTTAAAGTTCCCAACAATCTCCTGATCCCCTTCACATCGCTAGGCATTGCCATTTTCCCAATTGCCTCTACTTTCTTTCCGTCTGGTCGTACCCCTTCAGCAGAAATCACATGTCCCATAAAATTAATCTGTTTTTGACCCAATGTCGATTTTTCCTGCGATAGTTTCAGCCCAAACTGTCGTATTCTAGTGAAGACTTGTCGCAGATCTATACATCTATATGACTCGCCTCTGTTTTACTAAAAACCAGGAGGTCGTCCATGTATACCTGGCACATGGTTTCATCCCGACCACGCAAAAATTCGTCCATCAGTCTTTGGAACGTTATGGGTGCATTCTTTAATTAAGCCGAACGGCATACGGGTAAATTCATAATGCCCCCTTTCGAAAGTGAACTCTGTTTTGGCCTGGCCTCTGGGGTGCATGCGAATTTGATGGCACCCTGATTTCAGATCGAGTGTACTAAACACCGATGCTCCACCCAGTCTATCCAAGATGTCCTCCAATCTAGGAATGGAGTACTTTTCATCGAGCGTGTTCTCATTTAATTGCCGAAAGTCTACAACTACCCTATAACGCTCCTTTGTTTCTCCATCGACGATTTTCTTCTTAACTGCCCATAGTGGACTATTAAAAGGCGAGGTACTATCCACGATGATCCTTTGACGTTTTAGATCCTCGATTTCCTCGCGAATGTGTCCCCTCAATGCTTGTGGGTATCTCCGTTCCTTCACGTAGGTAACCTTATCCGACTTCAAATTAATTTCGTGTAGAGTTTCCTCCGTCGCACTCAATGGGTCTCCTTCGCGAAAAAAAATGTCTACGAACTCCTCCCTTATACCTTGTCTCCAATCCGCCCCTTTGTTGATTGCCCCAACACACCTAACGCTCCCTTTCACGTCTTGCACCGTTTCATACTTCTTTTTCCCGATATTAATTGCCCATCGGCCTCCTGAATTCCGGATATTCGCACCTAGTTTGCTAAACAAATCACACCCCAAAATTCCCTCATACTCGCGCGGCATGATTTCTACAACATGCAACGTCATCACCTCTCCCTCCTTTCCCAACTTCTCTAAGGCTAGATCTATTTCTCCCTCTATCGTACAGGGCCCATTCAAAGTGACTACTTTACATTGACATGGTCTCACGCCTGGCTTAACCTTTCCTTTAAATAGTACCTCCAACTTATCTCTACTCACTAATGTATAGGAACTTCCTCTGTCCACCAAACACTTCCACCCTTTACAAAACTCTATAACAGGCAACCGATCACACTATTTTCACAAAAAAGGTTGCCCCACCGTTCACACGATCCTCATTCTCTCTTTACCTGCTCTATTCGCCGCCCTGCACTCTGTTGCTTGCTCCTTCCTCCAGGGGTTCCTCTGCCGCCAGGTTCGCTGCTCTCCGTCTCGGACCCTGAAGTCTCTGAAGATCTGGCCGATTCCGACGGTATTCTGCTCCTCCGCCACATTCTTTGAGCGTTGACCTCCATCGGTTCTCCTCGGTCGTGCTCCCGGCGCCGTACATATGGGCATTGTCTGGCCATACGTACCTCGTTATGGCATTCAAAACACCGCGTACGCGGGCACTGAGCTACCAAGTGCCCTGTCTTGCCACATTCATGGCACTTCCTTTCCTCTCTTCTGCCACTCTTCCTATCCACAAATTTCCTTCTTTCTCTTGGTCCTTTTTCTCTTCTCCCAAACTATCCCTCTCTCCTTCTTCCTAGGTCCTGTCTTACTCTATTCCTTCCTGCCTCGTTCCTCCGGTAAAAAACTTTACTCCACCCTGGTTCGAACTCTTCTCTCTCTTCCTCATCGCGGGCACTCACGTCCACCATTTCCTGTGCACATTCAATGAATGATTTGTCTCTGGGTAGACCGTCCTTCCTCCCCGTATCTCTGGCTAACTGTACCTTCAGGACCGTGGTCATAAATATCATCCACGCCTCGACTGCACTTGTATCCATTACCTTTCGCAATTTCTCGTTTATCTTGTTTAGCTTCGCAAGTAGGCCTGCAGCGTACTGACCGTTTGTCTGGTTCATTTTTTTCATATCCCGGAACATTTGGAGCATATCTTCTTCTGGGGCCCATCGCCCCCCTCCATAGGCTTTTTTCAGTCTTTCCTTGATTACCTGCCACGAGGTGTCCTCATCCGTTTGAATCAGGTTTAGGACGCTCCTTCTGACCCGACGTGCTAGGGCCACCCGTAATCTTTTGGCATCTGATTCCTCGAGTAGGTCCACAGCTGCCTGAGATTGTATGCTGCTCATAATTCCGTCTTTGGACCTTTGAGGAAATGATTCAATTCATCCACCTCTCCGTTGAATTTCTCTAAATCCGAAATTTCCCTTCTGATGTCTTGTGCATTCGCCTTTTTCAACTTCATTTTTTCTAATTCATTCGTTTTCTGTGCGATTCTATTCGCTTCCTGCGCAGCTAAGTCCGCCCGCGCCATTGTTAGAGTTGTTGATGACAATGGCGGGAATTCGGGATTCACCGGTTTCGGCTGTGAAGGCTCCAGCGTTAACGTTGCTGGCCTGAGGATTTCTCTCTGTCCTTGTTCATTCATAATAGTACACTTTTTTTTTCAAATGCGATAAAAATAAAAATAAAAATTGATACGTACCAAAATCAAAATATTCTTCCGTAAAAAAAAGAGAAAAAGAAAAAAAAATCTCACTGTGAACTGCTAAAAAAGTTCCCGGGTTTCGGCACCACTTAAGAGCTTTGCCACGCAAAACACACACAAAAAAAGAAGAAATTGGGAGAATAAGAACATGCATGAAGGCTGGTTAAACACTGAATTTATTCATTGATTCATTTATTAATCCTCTATATATACTATTTACAATGTTTACAATGCTAGTTTGGAATTAGTGGCTATACTAATGTAAGTTCCAATTTAACTTATATATATATATATATATATATATATATATATATATATATATATATATATATATGTATATACAACTTAACGAGTCCGGGTTAGATAACTTTAAAAAAAAGAAGATTTTTTAAATAATAACGCAACGAGAGATGGTTAATAACTGACTTTATTCACCAAATAATCCTACTTATATACTCTTAGGGAGTTGTTTATATTCCTAGTAGGATTCTATTATTAGCTGGCTCTTAACTCCCCGCTCCCAGTTTCGGACACTGCCGGAAACTCAAAAAATCGGCAAACTAGGCAACTGTTAGCCTGTAACTTTGCAAGGGTGTCTTCTCTTTCATTCTATTTCTGAGTGTCCCCTAATTCACACTATTTTTATGTTTTTATAAGTGCTTCAACTTTAAAATTATTGCAAGCAATGCATAACCAAGGACCATCGCCATAACCATCGCCTCTGCAATGGTGTATTTAGGAGGATTCCAGTCGAAAGCTTGTATATAGAGAGCGATGAGCCTTCTTTAGAAACAAAGAGAAAATATTTGACCTGTGTATCTGAATTGTTTAAAATAGAAATCTTTGTATCATGCTAATAAAAAACAACAATTAACTAGTCATAGTTAGTGACTGATTTTCATTTGAAGCCCAAAAAAATGATCGTTGGATATTTTTTCCTTTTTTTAAATTAAGTTGTGAAAGTGGTTTAGGAAACTACAAAAAAAAAAGTTGTAAAATACTTGGATACTTGGTTGAAACATAAACGTTTGATTTACCTTATTGATTGTGACGAATAAAGAAAAAAACATATTCAGTAATCCACCAGAACCCGTGTTTCAGTATATCAACCGTTTGAAAAAAAAAGAAATATGCCAAAAAAAAACTACTAAAAATTCTTAAGGCAATAAAAATACAGTGACTGAAGAGCATTTGCGACATTCAATTTGAATAATATTTGAGTTCTATACCTTATAATTAATCTATTTATAAAAAATAATATTTAATCAAAAAACTAGAAAAAAGGATCATCTACAAAAAGATAAAAATGACTGAAATAACTTTGGAAAACGATTAAAATATAAAAAAAAATCGGAGGCTGTGCGCGCATCAAACAACTTTCCCTTACCACCCTATAGTAATAATCTTTTTAACATAATTTTAAAGAGTTTACATAAACATTACTTGAAATAAACTCAGCAGAATGAACTTCTTCAATTTTTCTCTCACAAAAGTAAAATATATTATTTTGTTAAACAATTTCATAGACTTATGGTTCAATTGTAAATCTAAAATATCTTAATTCACAAAAATCCTAGATCGATTACAAAACTCGTTCAAAAATTGCAATAATGAGGTATTAGTCATTTAATAATTTCATCTGACAATTTCTATATGATTAATTGTTAGAAGGAATATTTTTCGTCTTTTGTTGCCATGATCATGCACATCGCTGTCTTCGAGGTTTGAGTGAACCATTCTCCAAAGAGTTCACAGGAGTTTGCCATTTCCTTTTGTATAACACTGATGGGATGTAATGAAATGAGTTGTTGATATTGCGGTGGGATCTATTCGAATTCAGGGATTAAATAAATTCAGTATTCACATTAATGGATCAGTATGTTGTTTTAAAACATAATTCAACAACATTTTTTCTACTGATTTATTGTCCATGACTTGATAAAATGGACTAACGATCATTCTCAGAAATGGCTTATCTTATCTCTAATGTTAGTCTCTAGCTGTGTAAAAAACTAATGAAATGGTTGAAGTATCGACGAAATGATTTATGCCTTTTTTTCATTTTCACTTTATAAGGTATGAAGAATTAACATATTTAGTACCACTACTGATATTTGATAATCCCTGCTAAAAATTAGTGATCAATGATTTGCCTAACATCTTTGAATTCGAAATTTTCGCTTGAATAAAAAAATAATGCAAATTGGTAAAATGGTAAAAAAAAAATAAAATTGTATTTCTATTAATTTATAAATGGCGAAAAAGCAGAGGGAATGCTTAATTCCCTCAAGTTGAGCTTTAATATTTTAATAAAAACAAAAAACTGGTCTACAAATCATTGGTAAAAAGTGTAATGTTGTATGGATCGGAGACATGGCCCCTCAGCATGACCCAAGTAAAACAATTCCTAGAAGTAGAAATGGATTTTTGGAGGAGAGCAACAAGGATATCAAAAACCGAAAGGGTCAGAAATATCGTTATACAGGGAAAAAAGGAAGTAAGACAGATTGCCTTAGAGGCATAGGTGCAGACTTAGGTGAGGCGAGGGGAACGATCGCTCTAAATAAAATATCTGATGTGGGCAACACATGTCTTCCTTGTACGCCTATTAAATTATAAATCCATGGCTCAAAAAGTGATACTGAATTTTGTTACTAGTTTCCGAAGATTGCAGTAAAAACGACACTCGGCGTCCCGTCGTCCATCTATTGACAAACACACACACAAACACACACTCTTGTCACTGGAGGTATCATTCCGTTATTATACGTCGTTTTCCTTCAGTAGGCAACTAGTTTCCATGATATTTCTTCATGTTCCATGACAACAATAAAACTGTCAATATCACTGGATTAGAAATGGACAGTTTCGACATATTAAGCGGAAAAACCCACTTAACTAATATCTTAATCGCATGATGAAGACTTGTTGATCTCACAAATGGGAAAGAAAACTAGTATTTAAGACTCAATTTTAAAACTTAAAATAAGTAATAAAGCGCTGCAAATTATTACACAATGATTTATTATTTCCATTTAGTAATCTTTCAAAAATTTCTATTCTGTCCAAGAAAAAAAATTAAGCAGTAGTCACCAAAGGGAAAGAAATTTGAAGCTTTTCACAAGATGATCGACGTGAGAGTGCTGAGCTGGGAATGTTAATTTAAAAACTCGGTCAGTTCAAGTAGGCTGTGATATAAAATGATACAGAGGAAATATTTGATGTGCACTTCAGAAGGAAACAAAAAAAAGGAAAGACTAAGGAAGCAAAAGGAAGTAAAGAAATAATCCAAGATTTCATTAAATTAAACCAAATAATTTCATTGGCTTTCGTTTAAATACAATAAAAGCTCCAAAACGGTTTGCTAACGGATTTTTTCCGTTTTTGTCGTACAAGGAAGTAAAAAAAAAAATTTTGCGGACGGATTTTTTTTATTCGATATTTGGATTCTACGTATCTTGAAACGTAAAACCTCAAATTTTGAGAGGGGGGGGTTACAAAAATATTCTATTGAAAGTCTAATGTCTGACCTTCAAGTAAAGTACCACTTCCGGTTTTCCAATTTAGACTAAAATCTAGTATGTTATTTAAATCAATATAAAAGTTATAAATACTAAATTTGAGAAGTTTTGCATAGTATTTTAATATAATTTTTGATGGAAATCTATTATGACCTTCAAGTAAAGTACCACTTCCGGTGATCAAGCAGTGACCAAAAAGGGAGGTTCACAACTAGATTTTACAACAATCCTAAATACAAAATTCACTTTCTACGGCAAACCGTTTTTGAGTTATGCGAATTAACGAACACACAACAGTGAAGACTTTAAGATATACTTTTATTGTCTAAACAAAATGTTACAATGACATTTTAAATGCTTCTTACAAACTAAGTTACAATATCTTAGCTATCTTACATCATGGCTAACTCTGATATGGAATGTCCTATAGTAAATTTAGAGAAGGCTTTATAGGGATGAGAAAGGGAGAGGGGATGAAGTTGCAAGGAGCAGAGGGAGGGAGATAATTTCCTCTACACCTAAATTCTGGGTGGCCTATTTAGGAACAATTCTTGGAAGCTCATGTGAACTTCTTGTGAAGGCTGTTCTGAAGGTTCAGTTAAAGTATACAATTGACATCTGAACTAGAATATGGTAGCAATAAACTGTTGAATATAAGAGAGAGCTTGACAGGCTTTCCGGTAGGAGACAAGATATCTTTGGGGAATGGTCAGTCGACACTGACAGTGACAAGGTGTTACCACATGCTAAGGATTCCCATATGTATGGTCTAAGACATTAGAGAACGCTGAGAAAGACAGTTTACTGATATTAAACTAATGTTTAAATTTATAGTTATAAAGTTGTTAAATATAATAGTCGTCTAATAATTCGTCCCTCCCCTCAAAAGCAAGGTCCTCCGAAGCTATTAATAATATATTAAATCCCGAGACATTAATTCATCTTTGGATAGTGTTTCTTAAGCTCTACTATCAAAATGTGAGGAAATATCAATCAGGTTCCTGAGGTTAGGATCGGGTATGCAGACATTTTTGTCTATAGCTGTGCTTACATTGGTTATAAATTATAACTTTTGTGAAATAGAATTCCTTAAAGATAGATTACAATAATGGTTACTCTTTACATCCATGAATCCTTTCTTTATAAGTTACAGTCATTAGTTTCTATTTTATGATACAGGTATAGTAGTATTTTACTAACATACTGATGTTTTATATATTATTATTATGTTTTATATACTATACAAATAATAATTTACTTATATTTATAATTATTCTAGAGGATATTAATTGTTTAACTTTATCATCTTTTATAGTGGATAATCTTAACTTCGACATTATTATAACATACGAGTGGTAAATAAACACAAATGAATTAGGATAACTTAATACAATAAATATATACATACAGTAAACAATTATACCTTCTTATTAACTTATTATTCTAATATTTAACATATGTTTATACACTATTAATACATAATATGTATTAACTTAGTTTCATTTCTAAGTTTGTTAATTAATCGGAAAAATAGTATCTAGTTCCCTTTTTTATTATTCATAAATTTTTTGTTTGTTTTTTTTACGAAGCTTTTAGCATATTAAGATGATATAGTTTAATATTTTTCTTTTATTAATATCTTTTATTTTAAATGCAATAGTGATTAATCGCTAAATAATATTTTATTCTTTTTCATACATATTTCTCCTCAATCAATTAATCATATTACTAAATATATGTTGATATAATTTCTTAGGTAAACCAATTATATAATTATACAATTTATAAAGTATCAAACTATAATTGTTTCTTCATTTTCGAAAATAAAATCAATATTGATAAATTTTATATACAATATTAATTTTTTCTAACACAATAAGAGAAAATACATTATATTCATATAACTATCGGAATCAGGAAGTAACAATGTTTTCCTTTTCTTTTTCAGTAATACAGCAATAAATGCAATTTTAAGCATTAAAATTTTATTCTGTCATAATATGACGTAATTGGCTAAATGTTGATGGAAAACATCAATAAAATAAAATAGTGGTTACTATTTACATATTGGTGTGAAATGTTGAAATACGTCATCATTCCTGTTATATTTAATGAATATACCTGAATAAATGATAAATGATAGGATCTATTAACGTTCTTTAATATAGAGAAAATTATTTTAGCACTTTAACCGATTTGATTCAGAATTTTGAGGCTATGGGCTACTTTGTTTTGTTTTTAAGGAGTTAAAACTTATATCAAACGGTTTTTCAAATTGAGAATTTAATTGTATCAACCACTCAAGTTGTTTCATTCGGGAATTCGTGGATTCGGGATCCACACTTTTTATCCTGGCTTTAGTTCCTTTAAGGATCATGCCTCTTGTCATAACTGGCTTTATATCTCAGTCTCCGCAGGTTGTCTCTCTTCAAAAAGTCTTGGTCGTGCTTCTTCCATAGCAAGGCAGGATAAGTTGAGACAGTGTCGCGGAGTTGGTGACCCGTTAACAACAGGTCTGATGACTATTTACACATTGAAATTATATTTCTCGGTCAGGGAATCTTCTCATTATTTAGAGGTGAGGCTCCTCTTCTTCTTGTATATTAAAAACAAAATATCCTACTCCTAAAAAAACTATATACATTATTAATAAAAATAATATTTACAATATTTACAGGGTTATATTTGCAAGGATGGATATGTGAGAGCGGGGCTGGGGTGGGACCTGGGAGTTGGTAGGACGGGGCGATGGGAGAGGATATAGGTGGTGAGGGTGCTTTAGAAGCGGATTAAAGGATAGTTTTTGACAGGGTTGAATGGTCCCTTTCGGCCCTGGTATCTGGCAGGAAGGGGAGATGGGATGATGGAGCAGAATAGTGGGTTAAATGAGCCAGGGAGGTTGTCGAAGAGCTTAACGTGTCTTCTTGAGATGTGCTGTTGAACAGTGTCGAGTAACGTTCGTTTGCTGATTTTTTGTAGGACGCTGTTTTGGAATGTTTGGGGCTGAGGGGTATAGATAGTGCAGGAGGGTCCACTGTGAAGCAGTGTAGGCCTGAGGATGGCTTTGTAAATGGGGATCTTGAGTCTGAGTGACAGCCCTGGTGAGTAGAGTAAGTGATTTAGTTGGTGTGTTGTGGCTTTGGCTATATGTATTCTGTGCTTTGAGTGAGCGGTGAATGAAAAGTGTGATTCTATTGAATATATATATATATATATATATATATATATATATATATATATATATATATATATATATATGAATGGTTTGCCCATTCAGTTTTGGTGGTTGTTTTAGAGTTTTCTTGTATGAAAATGTGATGGCATCTGTTTTTTGTGTGTTTATGTGGATATTTATGTTTTTGAGTTGTTCTGTGATATGTTGGGCTGCTGTTTGGGCCTTGCACATGGCGTGATCTGCATTCATGCTTGCTGTGTATATGGGCTGACGTAGAACCGCCTCAAGTCCTTTCATTGACGTATCACAGGACAGAATTACTGACTTATTGGGGTCATAGAGAGCTAGGACATTATCTTTACGTAAAATGTCTTTAATTTATTTAAAACATTTTTGCTGGTCTGGACCTCACAACTATTCATTTTTTGCGCTCATAAGATCAAACATGGGTTTCATTAAGTTTGTGAATGAATTTAAGGGAATGAATTTCAAAATAAATCCAACTGTACCAATAAATCTTCTCAGTTCTGTTGCTTTATATAATCTTCTTTAAGTTACTTCAGCGCTAAGATGACTCTTATTCTTTCCGGATTTGGTGCGACCCCTTTAGAGGAAATTATATTTCCAAGAAAATTAATTGAATTTTGACAGATGATTGATTTATCCTTATTAAGGGTTATGTCCTCACTTTGCAAAGTGTTCAATATACCTTCCAAGCAAACATCATGTTTCTCACGTGTAGTCCCCCAAACCAGAATATCATCAATATGGTTCATTGTGTTTTTCTTGCCTTCAAGCAGCTTGAAAATTTTCTTCTGCTCGGAGGGCGAACTTATCCCAAATGGGAAACGTAGGAATCTGAATCTGCCAAAGAGGGTAAGAAAGGTGGTCAGATCTCTGGATTCTTCCTCTAGTTCCACTTGCCGGAAACCGTTATTGGCATCCAGTTTAGGAAAATAAGTATTAGTATTAGTATTAGTTTAGGATAATAAGTAGGGGCTAAGTCCCTACTAGCAATCCCAACTCGTAATCTACGTTGGGTAAAGGGTGTGCCTGTCGCTTTACATTACGGTTCAGTTCTGAGAGGTCCACACAGATGCGCACAACTCCTGACTTTTTTGACACAATCACCATTGGTGCGCACCATTTGCTTGCCTTGTCGACTTTCTATGATCCCTCCGTTAACCATGTGATCCAACTCCTCTGCATTTCTAAGAGGAATTGAAATTCGCCTAGGAACAGTAATTGTATATGGTTTTTCCCCCAGTTTTAATTCAATTTTATATTTATCTTTGATTCGGTCCAATCCACTGAACAGTCTAGGAAACCTAACGAACCACTGGGCTGAAGACGATTCCAACCCTATCTCATTGATCCTTTTGAATATTTTAAGTTTTTCAATAGCTGGTTTTCCTAATAGCGGGACCTTAAGACCGTCGGCATAATATATGTTTTAATATTTTTATAGCGGATTTCAGCTTTTTCATACCGATAACACCAAGGCTCTTTTGACCAGCGGCCCAGAGTTTGGTGTTTGGAGGGTCAATCTTCTGCAATGAGTCCATGGACTGAGACGGAAAGATCTGCCCCCGAATCTATTTGCCATTCACAGAGAGCTTAATGCTCCACTTCTTGTCTTCTAACATCCTGGTATCGTGGATATCTCTAATAAAGTCATCCGAATTACCATCGCTGTCAGCCTCACCCCCTGGCCAAACCTGTCGCACATTTTTGTCTTTTGATTTATTAGGCTGTTGACGACCTTCTGGTGATTTTTGACGGATGAATCGGCACTGTGATGGTATGTGACCTCTGAAGTTACATTTGGTGCATTTAATATCCTTTGCTGGACATCTTACCTTAGGATGATAAGGAATTTCTCCGCATCTTGGGCACCTGCCACTATTTTGAGTGAAATAGAGGGAGGGTTATAAAATTCATTCTATTTGCAATATGCGCGTCCATAACACATTAAGCAGACATGTTGACTAAATTATAAATTAAATTGAATTATAAATTTAAATGATATATTAAATTGGGACAGGAGGTCACTCACCTATGTAACGTCAGTCACCTAGGTACATCATCTGTAAGGTTTTAACGATTGTAGTCTCTACCTAGTTTTAGTAGGTGAGTTTGAATAGTAAATCTGGAATATATCAAAAGGTATGTCGACATTTAATACAGAGATCAGATGGTTCGGTGATAAAGGTTATAATTTTTTTTTCCACTCTAATTAAACAATTTAATTACTTTTTTTAAGTGTTGAAATACTTCTTTTTCCTCTCCATTTGTGGGCTGAAAAAGTCTGCAGCAGGAGAATAAGATATAAGTTAAAAGGGTTCTTCCGCTTAAAATGTTGAAACCGTCGTCTTATTCCTCCTCCAGAAACTATAAGACTCGTTCTATAAGACCTCCAGAAACAAGAGCTTATGCGTTGTCTGTATTTGTCAATAGATGGACGTCGCGAAGCAGAATGTTGTTTTTGAGATACAGCTATCTTCGTAAACTAGTAAGGCAACCAAATTCAGGGTCACTTTTATAGTCTAATAGGCGTAAAGGAAGCCATGGGGTGTCTACATCAGATATTTTCTTAAACTTACAATTATTTTTTTCACTGGTATTTAATTTATTTTTATTTGCTTTAATAACTTTTAGGAAGGACCACAGCCCATGAGCTATTATTATACCTAACATGTTAGCTATAATACTCAAATATTATGCTTTAAAGAATTTGGCATGTTCTCTAAAATATTATGAAGATCTTTGCTCTTCAATCACTGTATTACCCAACGAATTTTTTGTAGTTTTTTTTTCTAAACGGTTGTTTTGATATATGTGCCCATAATTATGAAAGTGGTCTTAGTCAAAATTTAAAAAAAATGAATTTATCACTTATTTCACACTACGTGATTTTAAACTAAATTTATTCAATGCAATTTTTACGATATCGTCAAAAATGAACCTTTAGATAGTAGTTTTAATTACAACGTTATGCGGAATTCATTTAGTGTTAATTATGAAAGTGGTTTAAGTCAACAATTTAAAGAAATTATATAAACATAACTTATAAACCTAAAAGAGGAAGACCAAAAATATACGAAAATATTCAATTACTTCCATTATACAACACCACTAGACCAGTAACGGAAGAAATAAATAAAGATCTTATGTGTTTACTACCATACATCCTTCCATTCTTTCAGGAACATTTTAAACATCTTAAAAACTCGAATTTATGATAAAAATGGATTACTTGTTAAAAATGATTAATAAATGTTTATGAATTATTTCGTTAAAGTTGTTGTTTGGTATATGTTCCCATAATTATGAAAGTGGTCTTAGTCAAAATTAAAAAAAAATGAATTTATCACTTATTTCACACTACATGATTTTAAACTAAATTTATTCAATGTAATTTTTACGATATCATCAAAAATGAACCTTTAGATAGTAGTTGTAATTACAACGTTATGCGGAATTCATTTAGTGTTAATCATGAAAGTGGTTTAAGTCAACTTGTTAAATTGATTACTTGTTAAAAATGATTAATAAATGTTTATGAATTATTTCGTTAAAGTTGTTGTTTCAAATAAAAATCACAATTTTTTATTACTTTAAGTCAATTATAGGACATTCAGTTAATTTTGAAAATGGTCTAAGTCAATTCAAGCTTTAAAAACAACATTTTCCTATGAAATTCACATCTATAATAAATTTCCTCTAATCATGACTAATAAAATTATAAATTGAAATGTCGCATAATATAAAAATATTTTTTAATTTATTCAAATGCGATTCATTAAATATCTCGAAACAAGAAATATATGACTTAGACCACTTTCATAATTATGGGCACATATATATCAAAACAACCGTTTAAAAAAAAATTCTTTATATATATATATATATATATA
Organism: Rhaphigaster nebulosa; assembly: GCA_948150685.1. Lineage (NCBI taxonomy): Eukaryota > Metazoa > Arthropoda > Insecta > Hemiptera > Pentatomidae > Rhaphigaster > Rhaphigaster nebulosa. Next base: position 157,625,194 of record OX411306.1, read on the forward strand.
TATATATATATATATATATATATATATATATATACAAATAATTGATCCTGATAGATGTCATGTACTTTTTTTGTGATCGAGTCTGTGAAATTAATGCAAAATATTTACGTATCGGGTGATACGTAACATAAACTGGGAGCTTTGGTGCGTCAAGGATATTTTCAATCTTTGCAAGTCATGGATCGTAAATTCTTCACTACTCTCAAGTTCAGTCTATATTAAATATAACTGAATGTTTTAGTTTGAATATATTCATTCAAAATTAATTTATATGTGGCAAGCGATCATTTTAGCCTGAATTTAATTTTAAAATATAACAGGAATATTGTACTGAAGTTTCAGTTGTTTAAAAAATATAATATTGTAACACTTTTCGATGATGCCGTCGAAAATGAACTACATCGCCAACCATTCTATATTAGTTTTGGTTTAAGAACATTTTCTGAACAGCTGTAATGTACACATTGTAGTGAATTATGGTGCTTTGTTTTTTTTAAGAAAACATACTACAATAGCCTCTGGAAGTTGTATAAATTGTTGCTGTTTCAGTACTTACAGTAAATTAACGTTTAATAGTATCTCTAAAAACAATAGTTGGGAAATCAATAAGGAATCCCACGATCCCCTAGAATCCTAAGCAAGGTAGTGCAATGAAAAGCGATTCATTTCGAGCTCTTCTAAATGAATTAATATATTCTAATCTGATGAACTAAAGAGATTTAATGTTGTTTAAATTTGATGTCCTTGCAGATATTCGTATGTTTCATCTGAGTACTATTTTCTATGGTGCCCTTAAATCTTCGCATCTCCTAATTGCATGAAACTGGTTTAGAAAAGTTATACACATATGTGAAGGTCGGACCACTTACCTCGATTCTGATTACGGAAGCAGGGAAGCTTGGCCTAGAAACAAATAACGAAAAACCGAGAGTCTCATCATCAGCTAAAGTTATAACAGTTTAGGCTCTATAAAGTGGACAGATCTGACAATTAGAAAATATTTCTAACTTCCAAGAACATACTATTGTCCGAGATCGGGCCAAGAACTAAAATAAACAAACCGTGCATATTTCATCGAGCCATCTGCTCGAATTCGATTTATTTAAAGAATCTCAAAACATCACTGTATAGAGTTCTCAATAAACCAGGCTTGGCTGTATTTGTATTAAGTATCCTTGTGGAAATTCTTTTAACGTAGAATATATAATATTCTATGTAATGGATATATAATTATATATATTTATAAATATATATGGGACGGAGTGGCCGAGCAGGTTAACGGCCTTACAAAAGTGCATCTACATACAAACCCAAAAGTTGTCAGTTCGAAACCCGGTCCCCCAATTGCCAGTCCAGGCAACTCATGCAGACAGGGCGTAGGAGTGATGACCCAACTCTTTGTACCTAAATTGTGAATCGCATTGTGGTTTTCCAGGATGTAAAATAGCCACCATAGTTTGGTCTATGGACGCTCTACGTCGGGAAAAGAAATGCAGGTCCTCGCCTGCTGACCCTTAACAGCCATAAGCCGTGGATCTATACCGATTTTTCACTGTCCTTGAACCCTAGTGAGTCGGTGGGATAGACACTACCAAATTGGCACCAAAGGGACCGGCTATGGAGCTATAGGTAACCTGCCGCTGCTTCATGGAATCATGGTTCCTAGGAAGGTGAGGTTGGGTGGACCTCCTCTAGGCTATCTGTGCTCCGGCAAGCTATAAATGCCTGTAAGAATACCATATCGCTAGGCCAAAGACCTTCATGGTCTATAATAAACAGACAGTCTAGACTGCACAAGAACTTTGGAGCGTAGGAGGACATTAAATGAACTTGGCTGCCTAGACTTGCAGTTAAATTTCAATGGGTTCTCAGTCATGTTAACTTACATGGTAATGAAATGGCCGACAAATTGGCAGAGATGGGAACCTCTACCTCAGCCATTCAGCACACCTTCCCTCGACTCAGCCTAAGTTTATAAGTTTGGCCAAAGTAACTTAGCAATGTACAATTGATTCCAAATGGGTATTTAGAATAAAGAGAGATTCTTCTAGAAAAATCATTCGATACAATGCAAGACTCTGCAAGAGGGTGTAAACAAAAAGTGGATATTGATTATCAAGAAACTTTCCCACCAACAACAAGATATATTTCTATTGGAATCTTGTTGGCTATCGCAGCAAAACAAAAATATAAAATAGTTCCATATTAAAACTGCTTTCTTATAAGGAGAACTAGAAGAAGACATTTTTATGGCTCCACCTCTTGATGTAGAAGTCAAAACTGGAAAGATTTATAAATTTAAAAAATCTTTGTATGGGCTTAAACAAGCTCCTCGAAAATGAGAGATTTGATAATTTTGTTAAAGCTATGGTTTTCAACAATATTTAGCTGATAACTGTGTTTATACAAGAGGCAATAATCGAGATTTGTTATTTTTGGTACTATATGTCGATGATGGCCTGATATTTTCCAATAATGGTAATGAAGTTGAATTATTTTCAAACAAGTCGAAAAGTACTTTTTTGTGAAATTAAAATTAATAATGATGATTATTATGCTAGCTTATAAATAATGATAATGTCCGTTATTTTTCCAAGTTTTTGTGTTCAAAGTAATTAGCGTTTTGGGTAATTTTGAATCTAAAATTAACAGTAAAAGTTCTCTCTTTTTTAATCAATATGTGGGCTATTTCCTGAGCCCTATTTCATAATAAAGTACAAAAGTACAAAGTACAAGTGAGAAAAGTGCAAATGGAAAGGTTCGTGTTGAGAAGTTACAAGTTACTTATCATCATTAGATAATTTTTTTTTTAATTGACTGTTTTTACTTCCTTGTACGAAGTAAAGGAAGTATTGTAATCGCGAAAATTTTCGGTTTTCAGATTTTAACGGAAATATCCATTTTGACCATCTCTGAATCCATTTTGACTAGTTTCGTCGTGGCGTCTGTACGTACGTTCGTATTCCGCATAAATCAAAAACGGTTAGCCGTAGAAAGTTCAAATTTTGTATTTAGGATTATTGTAAAATCTAGTTATGAACCTCCCTTTTTGGTCACAGCTTGATTTCCGGAAGTGGTACTTTACTTGAAGGTCATTATTGATTTCCATCAAAAATTATATTAAAACATAATGTAAAACTTCTCAAATTTAGTATTTATACTTTATATATTGATTTAAATAACATAATAGATTTTGCTCTAAATTGTAAAACCGGAAGAGGTACTTTATTTGAAGGTCATATTAGACTCATCAAAAATTATATTAAAATATAATGTAAAACATCTCAAATTTGGTAAATAGAACTTTTATATCAATATGAACATATTTACTAAATTTTGGTTAAAATTGGTGGGCCCAAAAATTATATATTGAAATTATATACATATACATATATACATATATATATATACATATATCTATATACATAGATCATATGGTTCCTTAATAAAGGTTACCAACGCGATTTTGTTTATACTCTAATTAAACATTTTTATTACTTATTTTAAGTGTTAATATTGGGCATATAATACTGGTTTTCCTCCCCATTTGTGCGATGAACAAGTCTGCAGCAGGAGAATAAGATATAAGTTAAGTGGGTTCTTCCGCTTAAAATTTAGAAACTGTCGATTTCTAATGCTTTATCTAGTGATATTGACAGTTTTAATGTTGTCACGGAACACGAAGAAATCTCTTGGAAACTAGTTACCTACTGAAAAAAAAACGACATTTAATAACGGAATGAAACCTCCAAAAACAAGAGTATGTGTGTTTGTTTCAATAGATTGGTGTCCCGACGCCGAATTTCGTTTTTTGATATTGCAATTTTCGGAAATTAGTAAGGATCACTTTTTGAGCCAACGATTTATAGTTTAATAGGAGTACAAGGAAGTCATGTGTTGTCCACATCAGATATTTTAATATAACTATATTAAATTGTATCGTGTTTCAACATTATAACAATATTTTAACAATATATAACATCTTGTACTTTAATTTATAGACATCTCCTGTTTCATAATAATGCACATAAGTACAAGTACAAGTTAGCCCATGACTTACTGTGCCTATGACTAACACTGTAAAATGTTTAAATACGATAACATTTAAAATAGTTATATTAAAAATAGTAAATTTAAAAAAAACATTGAATAAAATTATCATTATCTAAAGGCGATAAATAATCTTTATCCTCTAAAAACAAATGTTTCTATTAGTATTTTTACCACTTATACTTTTACTTTTGTATGGTATTATGAAATAGCGTCCTGGTTATGTTTTTTGCAAACAAGATGGTGGGTGAAACCTACATTTGTACCTAGTCATTACCGTTGAAATCATGAAGATTCTGTTAAGGATTTATTACAATTAAAACCATGTGAATATAAGTGAGCAGAATATGTAATGAAAAGTCCAAAATTTTGTTCCATATTGCATTCGCGAGTCACCATCAATGTGCTAAATTGAAAATTAGTTAGAAGTAACTGTGATTAATTAGAATCTCGGATTAGGACATTTATTTTTGTCAGAACCGTTCAAGACTAATATTATTTCATCCAACCAACTACTGCTTCCGGCCTTGTGCAGAATCCCTGTTTAGCTACTTTTGTTAGCTCAATTTAAATATGGAATCTTTTTCGTCAATAGAAGCCTTGAGACTAGAACACCTTGAATAATAACATAAATGTACGGAGTATCTCGGAAAAATATTTTTTAACTATCAATGCAAACGTGATTCAAGTACATATAAGTACATTTCTTAAAGTTTATGTGAATATAAAATTTGAAATAAGTTGATGTAACAATAAAATTAAAAAATAATAAAAATGCGAGATAAAATTAAGAAAGTTTGACCAGAATTGACTACGATTTTAAATATTCAGTATCAAAATAATTGTAGACAATTTGAATGACAATATAACACGGATCTAATAATATAATGATGTGGGAAAAAGATTGTAAGCCCATAGGGTGGTCCAAATGTCATTAAATAGAATCGGAGGACCAATAAATAAAAGAAAGACTGCTTGAAACGTAAAATATGTGATGTTAAAATAAAGTACAAAAACGTATATCCACTGGATTTTTTATGACTTCTGCTATATTCCTCTCCTGTAAGAAACTATGTAGGAAATAAAGGAAGCAGGAATAGTGAAAAATGGATCAAATTACGGTAGATCTGGCACTCGGGACAAACTTAAAGATTGCCGCCCCCAGGACCGGAACTAGAGGAGAGGGCAAAGGGGACACTAGTCATAAGCGGCAGAAACTAGAGGGCGGCAAATTTCAGATGAATGCTTATTTTTAAGTTAAGTAAAAAATATTTGCTTCTTATTTTTGATAGTTTGGAGCTTAATTCTGTCTATAAAACGAGTTACGAGATGATGATATTTATATCGAAATATATTATCTAAAGTACTGTTATAAAACTGTTGACTATTATTGGAGAGGAAGAAAGAAGGGGCGGCAAAATTCAGCTTTCCCTCTCCCTAAGCAAAAATCATATTTTCACCCCTGCCTCAATTTCTTATTATCTGCGTCGTGGAATATACCGACAAAGTATCGATATCGCCATTCATTTTAGCACTTATATCAAATACTCGATAAGATTAAGACATCGAAAGGAATATTGAATCAGTGTTATCGAGACAAAAACTACTTGATATTGAAAGGAAAGTATGAATACCTGAATTGAATTGGTAAGTTCCTATCTGCTTATTGTACACATTATTTCATGATTACTAATTTAAACATATATTCGACTTAAATCCAATAAATCTTCTAATCGAACCCTAAAAAAGATGGGAGGGAGGACATTCTTGGCATTTTGGCGCTCCCTTTCGGTGATACTGCTCAAATAGATACTGCTCAAATAAAGTGGCATTTTATGACTGTAAAATATTAACATTAAATGGATGAATAAGAGAAATTATAATATATATGACAACAAATTCAAGTAGAAACGCATTGATGGCATTCCAAAATTAGACAGGCTTACACAATTCACGAAAGTGGCTAGAGAGGGAAGCAATGCCTAGTGTATTTAAGATCGATTTATTGATCGATTTCTGACTGGGACAAAGCTTTTATATAACATTTTATATACACGTAGAAAGGCGAATATTTTCTAATAAATATTCAGTTTAGGAGCCATTCATTATATCAAGCTGATTGGTCCCATTCATAAGCATTGTCAAATAACAAGGAAGGAGAGTCAATGACTTTAAACCCTTTCCTACCAACCTAAAATATTTCTTGATGAGAAAACTTTCAAAATACAGGTATACTGGAGACTAAGTTATGCCGAAGACTCCATAAAAGTCAGTTTTGCAAAGCATCTCTTATTATCTTGTTTAGAAGATTGAAAAATCTTTACAGCGATGAGAAAAGAGGTAAACGCTAAAGAAAGAAGGCCAAATAAAGGAAGAAAAGGTGTTCAAATCAGAATACTAATAAATTTGGAAGTGAATGGAACTACTAAAATGGCGTATATATTCAAACCCTATTTTTTACCATCTCGATATTATATATCGATAATGCCGATAATCGATAAAATACGTATTCCACTGATGTCAATATATGTTGTTTACTAATCTATTATTAAGGTATGTGGGCACTATCGACAAGTGCACTACATGCTCAGGAGTCTAAGTTGCCCAGCTGAGGATCGATTTGGTAAGTCTCGCTCTGAAACCGCCTTGTGCTAGGATGATTTGCAATATCCAGAAAGCCCATTTTACAGCTTATCTTGACTGAGTGGTTAGAGTGCAATATTGTCTGGGATGGTCCGAATAGATGGAGGATGTGGTGAATAAAATATACACTTTTTTTCCTTCAAATAATCGTAATTTATGGGATAACTTGTTCTAACCAAAAATAAAGAAAATTAAGTTTTATAAAAAAAAAAAAGCAATATTCATTTTATCTACGACGACTTCATAGTTTACGAGATAATCATATTTAAAAATGAAGAAAATTGTCTAAGGTCACATCAGCGCCAGAGAGCAATTTAACGGCACTTGCATTGTGCCTACTATTCTTATACGAGCTTTAATTAATGTTGTGGTCAGGTGAACGAAAGAATGAACAATAACTTCAAGATATTTTTTATTAACTAAAACCATTCGGAAATGAAAAATACAGTAATATGTAAATCATCCCTCTCATCTTGCTTGGGATTTCATAGTATATTGAATTTAATTTGAATACTTAAGACCGTGTTCAAAGTATGATCCAGAAATAGTGAATTTTAGAACGATACAATATATTAAAACGAAATAATTGAATTTTAGGTTGGTTCGAAGTGTTTATTGACTCAATCACACACTTTTTATTCAATTTTTTTCTCAAAACTGGCGTCAGATTTGGTTTTAGCACTTTAAAAAAATCTAGATAAAAATATACACAAAATTCACTAACTGGACTTATTGAATTTTGCTTGAACACATGAAATATTTGAGAAACGAACTATTTTCTCAGGATGTCTCTAGGTAACGCTGATAAACCGGACCGAATACCCAGAAAAAGATTTGAAACTGAATTTGGACATTGTTGAAGATGTACCGGGACTGAATTAGTACTCTTCGCTATCTTATTAGATATGCCGCGACTCAATTCGGATACATCCGTTTGATTGTGTACTCTCGACTTTAACAGCGATCTACAGATAATAATTATGATGATGCTTTAATAACTCTACCGAAAGTAGAATAGAATATTATAGAAAAAAAAACTTTATTCTGGGACTTGGTCCCTTAACAATAACAAGTATGTACAAGTAAAAAAGATAACAGAAAAATTGTCTGCCAAAAGACTACATCAATGTAAGTAAATTAATATTTACAATAATCTCAATTAAAACATAAGTAACGAAAAAAGAGGATTCTTCTAGGAAAAAATATAATAAATATAATTGTACTAACAAAAAAATGAATTGGAAAAAAAAGAAAGAAAAACGTAGAAAATAAAAATATAAAAATAATGAAACAATCCAGAATTAAAACAACGTTAAAAAAAAATTCTCACTTCTAAACAGAATTTTATGATTGGAGCATATAAAAATGATTCACAGAGTTAAAACTTTGTATGACAGTTAAAGCAATTATTTACAACTAATCAAGATACCTTGAAAAAAAAAAAACCATGATTAGACATCGTCTTTTATATAATAGTTATATAATATATAACTATAGAATACGCCTGTCTGTTATTTAATTCATCAGTTCTAAAGGAACATTTGGCAAATATAAGTACAAATTTGTCTTTCTTGTCCAAGACAATCACAAAATTAGAAACGAAACATTTTGCTCTTACAGAAAATTTGGGTAGCCAATAATATTGCAGATGACAGGCAATAAAAAACAGAAAAAAGATAGACATAGAGATAATGCAGAGCTGATGTTCGCCAGGACATTATATTTCTGAAATAATAACAAAATATTTTGGATTTGGTACAACTTTACAATAGGGGCGCGTTATCACTGGTTCCGCCCGAACTTACCCGAAGGTCGCCGGACAAGCACACTCCAGCTCCATTTGTGCAAACCAATTGCTTTGTATTCTATTGTAACATTCGTATTCATTGTAATTTTTAAAATTATTACTGCCTTAATTACATATTATTTAAAATTGTTAGTGCTAACGACTTCCGGTGATCTGATTAAGTTGTAGTAATAATTTAAAGGAGTGATAATTTAAATTACGGTTAGGATCCGACCTCAACTGAAAAGAAACTTTTGGGGTTTGTTTATTTCTTGAACGAGCGTAGCGAGCGGAAGTCGACAGCTGTGATCTAATTAAAGCAGTAATAATTGAAATTATAGTAAGACCCCGACATCGACTGAAAAGGATCCGTTGGTGTTTTGTTTATTTATTGGGCGAATGTAATGAGCGGAAGTCGACAGCACTAATAATTTTAAATAATATCTAATTAAAGCAGTAATAATTTTAATAATTCCAATGAATACGAATGTTACAATTGAATGCAAAGCAGTTAGCGCAAATGGCGCTAGTCCGGCGACCTTCAGGTAAATTCGGGAAGAACTGATAATGCGCCCCTATTGTAAAGTTCTGCCTTTGAATTTTACCACATTTAAATCCTAATCCTACTAATAACAAATTGCAAAATTCATTAATGACTGAAGATTATATTCTAAGAATTCCCGTACGACAATTCAAGCGGTCAGATAGTCGTTAACGACACAACCGGGAGTAGTCATTATGGAAACGGTGCTCTATGATTGTTGTTTCCATATCAACTAATACAAGATTAAGACAGTCGCACCGAGGAACACATAGTTCTCGATAGTCGTGATAGTCGCACGGAAGAAAATTTACCTTAACTTGTACATTTCTGTTATTTTTTATTGTATTGTTATTGTTATATTTTAGTGGACTAGATTATTTTTTCACTCATTTATTCGTTAAAAAAAAGTGCGGAAATGATTAAACTAAATATTTAAGTAGATGATACTAATACAACTAATAAAAGGAACAATAGAATACTTAGTTGAATAATAAAAGGTTTAATGTTTAATTAAGAAAATCGTTATTATAATTTGTTTTTTATGATGATGAAGCCATTTAATTATGGATCGTTTTAAAATTTATTGTCCCTGCTATGCAAAAAAAAAAAAATTTCTGAAATATAAGGACTACCTATTTTTTTTAGAAAATACAGGGTTACATAAAATTGTAAATATGCAAGTGAAAATGCATTTGTAACTGACTGTGATGTAAGAACAGTGCCAAAGACCGTTTTATTTTGCGTATTGAGTTCAACTTACAATTAGAATTAGGTGGTTGTAAAACTGCACCTATGCAGTTTATGCATCTATGCATAAAACTGTACCAATAATGATTTTGTTTCAATTGTTATTTGGATATTACTAGACCAAGTGTATCTACCACTTTCACTTGTACCATTTTCATGTAATTTTGGTGATGCCACTCCTCTGGTTACGCATCCAGATTTCACATTCATAATCATATAAATATCATATAAAAATAATCATATACAGTTAGTCGGAAAAGGCGATAATCCGTTATGGCGACGTCAGAGCTACAGGAAGTAGGATCAAATATGCAAGCTCCCTCGCGTATTTCACCAGGGCCAAACGTGAAAGATTTTGTGGAGCTAGTTGCCTTGTTGAAATATTGGTTATGTTTGAAGTGGGCTATTTAACTTTTAAAAAGTTATACATCCTAATCGAGTGGGTGAGAATAAAATTCAGATTTCATCTTCCTGATATCTGGAACAAACTTCTAAATGCCTGCCAGAACCAAATTAAAACAAAATATGAATCAATTTAAAAAAAAAAAGACTCAGACTTTTGTAACTCTGTACAAAAGGAGTCTGCAAACATTTGTGTGTGTATGTATGTGGAGAACATTTGTGGATATGCAAGTTTGTTATTTATTAGGGATCAATAAATTATTTGCCACTTCTATAATTTTGTTTTGTATTGAAAACTAGTTTCAAATGTTATACATTTATCTTCAGTTCTAAAACAAACAAAAATTCGAAAATAAGCAATTTAAAATACGGTTTGGTATTATTATACATATTAAATTATATGTCGTCAAAATACATACACTTATACATATTAAATTAAATGTAATATAAATTATTATTATAAAATATTTATGAATTTAATTCAGACAAGAGATCAAATATAACTGGTTATATCAAACAAACAAGATTACCTTGGTTCGTTCTAGCACTGAACTAGTAATGGAAATGACTGTAATGAAAGAAATTTTAGAAGTTTGTAGGTAAATGGAGAAGAATCAGGGTTTTCTGTTATGGATGGGAATAAATTTGAGTATTGGAGATATTTATTTGGTCATTTACGCAAAAGCGAATTGTTTTTACTTCCTTGTACGCTAGAAAGGAAGTATTGTAATCGCGAAAATTTTCGGATTTCAAATTTCAACGGAAATGTCCATTTTGACCATCTCGTTCGTACGTTTCTCGTATAACTCAAAAACTGTTAGTTGTAGAAAGTTAAAATTTTGTGTTTAGAATAATTGTAAAATCTAGTTATGAACCTTCCTTTTTGGTTACTGCATGATTGCCGGAAGTGGTAATTTACTTGAAGGTCATTATTGATTTTCATCAAAAATTACATTAAAATATAATGCAAAACTTCTCAAATTTGGTAAATAAAATTTTTATATCAATATAAATAATATGATAGATTTTGGTTGAAACTGATTAGCCGTAAGCTTGCCATAACAAACTTACATCAAAAGGCATACAATATATATATATATATATATATAAGACATTTAATACAGAAATCTTATGGTTCGGTAATAAAAGTTACAAACGCGATTTTGTTTCCAATCCAATTAAACGTTTTTATTACTTGTTTTAAGTGCTAAAATTGAGTATAAAATACTGGTTTTCCTCCCCATATGTGAGATGAACAAGTCTGCAGCAGCAGAATAAGATATAAGATATGCGGGTTCTTCCGCTTAAAATGTTTAAACCGTCGATTTTCAATGCTTTATCTAGTGACATAGATAGTTCTACTATTGTCAAGGAACAATAAGAAATCTCTTGGGAACTTGCTACCTACTGAAAGAAAATGACATATAATAACGGAATGAGATCTCCAGAAACAAGAGCTCATGTGTTTGTATGTATGTCTGTCTGTTTGTGTAAACAGATGGACGTCGCGACGCCGAGTGTCGTTTTTTAGATACTGCTATCTTCGGAAATTAGTAATTAAATTTAGGGTCACTTTTTGAAGGATCGATTAATAATTTAATAGGCGTACAAGGAAATCATGGGGTGTCCACATCAGATATTTTACTTTCTTGTACGAAGTAAAGGAAGTATTGTAATCGCGAAAATTTTCGGTTTTCAGATTTCGACGGAAATATCCATTTTGACCATCCCTGAATCCATTTTGACTAGTTTCGTCGTGGCGTATGTGCGTACGTTCGTATTTCGCATAACTCAAAAACGGTTTGCCATAGAAAGTTGAAATTTTGTATTTAGGATTGTTGTAAAATCTAGTAGTGAACCTCCCTTTTTGGTCACTGTTTGATCACCGGAAGTGGTACTTTACTTGAAGGTCATAATTAATTTCCATCAAAAATTATATTAAAATACTATGTAAAACTTCTCAAATTTAGTATTTATAACTTATATATTGATTTAAATTACATACTAGATTTTAGTCTAAATTGTCCGCAATTTTTTTTTTTTTTTTACTTCCTTGTACGAAGTAAAGGAAAGGAAGTATTGTGATCGCGAAAATTTTCGGTTTTCAGATTTCGACGGAAATATCCATTTTGACCATCCCTGAATCCATTTTGACTAGTTTCGTCGTGGCGTCTGTACGCACGTTCGTACGTTCGTATTTCGCATAACTCAAAAATGGTTTGCCGTAGAAAGTTGAAATTTTGTATTTAGGATTGTTGTAAAATCTAGTTGTGAACCTCCTTTTTTGGTCACTGCTTGATCACCGGAAGTGGTACTTTACTTGAAGGTCATAATTGGTTTCCATCAAAAATTATATTAAAATACTATGCAAAACTTCTCAAATTTAGTATTTATATCTTATATATTGATTTAAATAACATACTAGATTTTAGTCTAAATTGGAAAACCGGAAGTGGTACTTTACTTGAAGGTCAGACATTAGACTTTAAATATAAAATTTTTGTAACCCTCCCCCCTCAAAATTTGAGGTTTTACGTTTCAAGATGCGTAGAATCCAAATATCGAATTTTCAAAAAATCCGTCCGCAAAATTTTTTTTTTACTTCCTTATACGAAGTTCAGAATTGATTTACAGCAAATTTTGAAATTTGCAAATTTGAATGAAATTCCCGACAAAACGAAATAAAAATCATTTAAATCGGACCATTATTAGCTGAGATATTGCGTAAGGAACTTCTGAGACTGATTCTCCTGGCGGCTAGTCATCCTCTTCCTGACTTATCTATTGGGCTTCTGATTTGCTTGGATTATTTCTTTATTTCCTTTAGCTTCCTTAGTCCTTTTTTTTGTTTCCTCCTGAAGTGCACATCAAATATTTCCTCTGAATCATTTTGCATCACAGCCTACTTGCATTGACAGAGTTTTTAAATTAACACTCCCAGTTCAGCACTCTCACGTCGATCATCTTGTGAAAAGCTTTAAATTTCTTTCCCTTTGGTGCCTACTGCTTAATTTTTTTAACTTGGACAGAATAGAAATTTTTGAAATATTACTTAGTGGAAATAATAAACCATTGTGTAATAATTTGCAGCGTTTTATTACTTGTTTTAAGTTTTAAAATTGAGTCTAAAATACTAGTTTTCCTCCCCATTTGTGAGATCAACAAGTCTTCATCATGAGAATAAGATATTAGTTAAGTGGGTTTTTCCGCTTAAAATGTCGAAACTGTCCATTTCTAATGCTTTATCCAGTGATATTGACGTTTTATTGTTGTCATGGAACATGAAGAAATATCTTGGAAACTAGTTGCCTACTGAAGGAAAACAACATATAATAACGGAATGAGACCTCCAGTGACAAGAGTGGGTGTTTGTGTTTTTTGTGTGTGTCAATAGATGGATGACGGGACGCCGAGTGTCGTTTTTCTGCAATCTTCGGAAGCTATTAACCAAATTCAGTATCACTTTTTGAGCCACGGATTTATAATTTAATAGGCGTACAAGGAAGTCATGTGTTGCCCACATCAGATATTTTATTATAATAACTTGTATTTTTTTATTCATTATAATTAATAGAGGCAGTCCTAAGGACGTACATCAAAACTTGCCACACTTTTTTAATGAGAGTTGTAATATTAGGAGGCACCACCGAGTAATATTGACTGACCTAGGTAGGAATTAAACGCATGGATTAAACTGAAATGAGAAAACTCTTGTTAATGACGTAATCGATCTTAGATTGTTTTCATTACTTTTCATTACGCTCGTTATTTTCGGAGAACTTTTCCATAAAAATAAGTAAATAGTTTTTATTTTACAATTAGACATAAAGGACCTTCCTTTTCTAGTTTAAATAATCTTCTTTACATTTTTACCAAATGAGAGCTCTTTGAAACAGATTGATAGGAGATAAGAGAACTTTCCATTATATTCGTTTCACTAAATTTTTGAGAATCATATAAAATTCTTTAAAAAGAAAAATAAGGTGCCTTTTGTGGAAAATCGGTTGATCCAAGTTTTTTAAGGGATATTACTCGATATATGGCCATATATTACTACACTATTACGAAAAGAGTGACATGTTATAATCCTTGAATAATCTCTTGATAAGGTGCTAATGTAAAAACGTAAATTTGTTGGATTATTTGCATTCGTCTTCTAAATTATTTTATTATATTTGATAGCTTAAAATTTCTGATCTATTTATCCATACTTAAGTCTTATCAAAGCTATTTACGACTATCAATTTTATTTATTTATTTTTTGCGATATTTTAAGCTGTCACGCAGTATTTGCATAAGCAAGATTCGTAGAGTTTATGTAAGTACGTCAAAACACGAGATTAAATTGATTAAATGAAATAAAACAATTGATTAAATGAGCAACAAGAGGTTTTATCTTTATTGTTGATCAATCATTTATTGTTCACGTAACAAACCTGTTGTTTTTGAGAGGAAAATCTTCAATTGATGCCTACTTTAAACCATGTTTACATTTAACTTCAGTGTTTTTAAATCAAAGATTCTTTTTATTTATTATTATTATTAATTTTGGCTATTGGTGATACAGTAATTGCAACCGTTGTTCCCAATATATATTAATATTATTATTATTGATGTTGTTTCCTCATAAATTTATTTCATATTAATGCGTATGTTACACCCGTTGTTATATGAAGCATACAGTAAAATGTAGTCAGGATGATGCTTTAGATTTTTTTATTTTCAGTGAATTTGTAATAATAATAATAATATATATAATATAAATTTATGTTTAGGTTATTAAATAAATAATTATTTAGGAATGGGCTATATGAAAAGGAGTGGAGTAGCTAAGAAGAGTGGATGGAGCAGCTCAATGAGCAAAGCATTGAGGACTGCTAACTAAGGAGTTCAGGATTCGAGTCCAGCTATTAAAAACAACTTATTTCCTTTTAAAAAATTGGTATTGATCCTGCATTCGGATGGGGAAAACCTGGCGGATGAGTGAGGATGCTGAACAAACCACTTCTTAGTATTTCAGCACATCACCTCTTAGTTAAGAAATAGTAAGTATTTATCAAGTACTGAAGCCAAGACTCTTCATGGTGGTATATAGATTGTAAAAATGTTCGAATACAAGCTTGTTTTTGTCTACTAATTTCATGTTTATATCGTTTCCGATTTTATGGATAACAATTTTCTTGGTGAATTAAAGGTTTCGTTTCAATTTATTTAAAGTTATTCATCACTGAAATTTTATTTCATCATTTTAATTAAAAGTTTTATACAATTGAATATTCTTGGATAAAACCATACATTTTTTAATATTTTCAAAAAATATTTTTTTCTTGATTTTATTTAAGAATTGAAACCTTAAAAATGTTTTTCCTGTGATCTCTTCATGTATACAAACATGATGTCTCTTTATATTCTGCAACGCCTGAAGTGAGTTAAACCTGCATAACCTATCACTGTTGGCCTATCACGGTATGGTTGGAATATTGAAACACGATATATCGATGTATCGGAGTTGATAAACCGATATTTTATTTCGATATCTCAACATCCGATATATCGATGACACCATGTGTTAAAATATATTATAGTAGAATTTCTATAATTCATGCTCCGGTAATTCGTATATCCTGATGATTCGAATAGATTTTCTTGTATTTCGAAAATCTCCCTTCATTTCATATAAAAACACTGCAATCCGGTCTCCTCGATAATTCGTATTGATTTTCGTCTTCCAAATAATGTAAACGTCTTATAATTCGAATTTCCAAATAAAAAATCTGGTTAACCCAGAATGAATTTCGGTCGGTTTAACCTTCTTTTATTCTATTCATCTCTCTTTAAAAAAAAATTGTAAAAAACCTGTAACCAAATTGTTAGTCGCCAACATGGATTGATCTGAAAAATTAAGTTCGCTCATGATTGGTGAATCCGCTAAAGCAAGGCGTTTTAAAAGAAAAACTTTACCGACAGCCAATTGTGCAAATACAAAAGCATGTGCAACAAGCGAAATTTTTAACGAAAGGGCACAGATATGGAATAAAAAACAGCGAAAATTTTCAACTGTTTATTGATAATTGTACGGCCCGCAACAGTACCACATCACTCAACGATGTTAATGTTCTGTTTTTACCTCCCAAAACCACCTCTAAGCTACAGTCTCTAGACTTGGCCATAATTAAACGATTTAAGACATTTAACGCAAGGAAGTAGTGATGCAACTCTTAGAATGCATTGAGGATGGGAATCGTCTGCCACAAAATTAAGAAACTTCCATACCTTTTCGAGATTTCGCCTATTTTGACGAAGGTTTAGCGGTAACTAGCTGACGAGGAAATTTTGACTCCGTAAGAAAAGGGATGAAAAATAAATTGATATGCCGACAATTGGTTCTAAAATGGCGAAATAAAACATCTACAATCTATATCATTTCTTAACAAAATCGGATGTTTGTGTGAACGTATTTTTTGCTCTGAACGTCCTTAACGAAGCCATCGATAAGCCCCGTCTTCAAGGATTGCACCAAAAGAAAATGACCGATTTTTTTTTCAAATTTGATATGTTAAGATTCTGTTGATCTAACTATATCGTTTGTATGTCCATTCATATTAATACCATTTTGTATTAATTTTGTTATTTCCTATTTTTTAACACCGATTATAATATTTATTAGAAATCTCGATAATTTGAATATTTGAAATATTTAACTTTCGAACTCTTAACCATACAGATTCTACTGTAGTAACAATTTCCTTTATTTGGTATAACTTCAGAATCGTAACCCCAATATGGCGGAGGTCTTGATTTTTAAGATTAGTCAGGTCCTAAACATCGAGACGTCCGCTATGTTGGGATCAAGATTTTGGAGTTTTACCTGTAAATATAACAATAAACGATATTTAATTACCAAACATTAATTATTAGATAAGATTTATGTACAAATAATGTTAATTAATCCCATGTAAAGATAAATTGAGAATTATATAAAAGATGAATGTACTGAGATGTATATCAAATGAATTACATGCTTTTAGATGAATGTTTTGAGAATGCACAATATAGTCGGAATCGTTAAAGATAAATAAAATTGTTAGAAGTTTGAAGATTTTATTATTGAAAACTTCTAGAAGATGTGAAATAAGGCTATAAGTCTTCAAAATAAAAATATGTTATAACATTTTTTTTAAAGTATAATTCTTTTCTATCATTTTTTTATGATTCATGGGTAATAAAAATATTGTTTTATAAATAATAATAATTATATTATTTCATAACCTTCTCCACAGTTTAACATTATACTCATTTGATGCACTTTTCTTTGCTTTTTCATCCATTTCCTTTCATCGATATTTTTCTAGCGATTATCGGTGGATATCGATATTTGGTTTTGCGATATTGCAAAATATCGAATATCGATATTTTACCTCCGATGCTCCAAACCTAGCCACCGGTCTCCTAAATTCGGCCCGCCATAGTTTATTTTGATTACATTATAAAATTTACGAAGTCATTGCATCATACAAAATAGTAATCAGATGTTTTTATTTAACGGCCAATTAAGAAACACAATAACTTATATACATAATGAACCCGAAAATGTATCTAATTAATTAATGATATGAGTACCTTGGTATGAGTAATTATCTGGGCCTTCTGAACATCAGTGGAGGAGTCATTGTGGCCAATTTGTTGCCGAAAAGAGCCCACTTTGTTAAAACATATCTATCCCAATTAATTTGTAAAAATTCTTAAATTAATAAACTAAAATAAGTTAAATATTATTATTTTTTTTGTCAACTTATGATTATCATCTCATCTACAGTATATTTATATATATCTATATGTATCTACTATATTTTTTATTTTTCTTATTTTATGTATTATGTAAGATACAATGTGAATAAAATCTCTTCCTATATTAGTTTTCGTTTATTGATTTTCATATAATTTTTCAACCTTTAGGGGTTACATTTTTCCCCGATCATCAAGACATCTTGATTACATCATATAATTAAGAATTCATTTATAATTAATTCTATGATGTAATCTAGATGTCCTGATGACATCTTACTGATTTGCACTTACTGTGATTTTTCTTTCTGAAATCCCGTACCAACTTCTTCTTGATAGCATATACGAACAATGAAATCTCCACAATTAAAAAATCTTACATGTATGTTATTAACAATTTATGACAGAAGCGAGTTTATTTTGATTTTAGATTAATTATTTTGCTTAAAATAATAATTAATTTAATTAGTAATAAAATGTTTAATTAATAAATAAGAAGAGACTCTGGATGATTGATTTGAAGGGGCTACAGAGAACTTGTCACAAGTTCACAGATCATTCTGAGTAAAATTTCAAGCAATATACTTTTATATAACTAATATTTTATCCTGTTTTGAGTGCAAAAAAAAAAAAAATGGAAATCGATAAAATTAATTTAGACTTTTTTTAAGGTTTTCTCCGATTTTTTTTTGACATACACCAGTTTGCAGTGGTTTCCCGTCAGTAATTAACAGGTTATCTTTTGTATTTACCATTATACCAAGATAACGGGTATTTGCCAATAAACTCTAATTTCATGCAGATGCGAGACTTACAATTTTTTTTCCAGTCGTTGCACAGTGTGGGCGATTGTGAATCTAGCGGGACAGAAGTCCAAAAATAAAGATATGAAATTTTGATACGTGCTTGAAATTTTGGGACGTGCTTGTATCATTAGGTATGATGCTACTAAGCGAGAAAATGCGTAAATAATCCGAGGGCAATTTCAACTTGGCTAAACAACTGACTAATACCTATTCAAGTCTTCATAGTTAGCAGATAAATTAGCACACAATCGCTTAGCTGTGAACAATATAAGGATGTTGTGGTCTTTTTTGTTTTTCTTTTTCTCGATGGAGTGCAATAAAAAAATTAAATACTTATAATATTTTTTTTCAATTGTAGGATATTTTACACCAATCAGAATCTACTTCAGTCAATCAACATCGTTCACGTTTTGGTCTGTAAATTTGTACGTAAACCAACGTGCGATTTAAATTTTGTTTCTTTGTGTCTAGTAACGAGTTAAATCACCGCATATGTAAAACTTAATCGCCCGTTTAAAAGCAGCACTAAGAATAGTGTTTCAGATTGAAAACTCATCCTTATGAAACGGGAATCAACTGAGGCATTCAGGGCGGTCGCCATCGTTTCAACGATTCCCTTGAAGTAAACATGTGTTTGATTGAGCTTATAAAACATAAATTTAATCTGTTTAACAGTCTGTAAATGTTTTGAGAGAACAATTAGATTCTCCTGGAATAAATATTCAGGATTTAGTCAATATGATTTTTTTACTGTAAAATCCAACGTTTCGACACAAACATATGAGCCATCATCAGTGCTGAAATTAAATCAGAGATACAAGAGATATAGATATGTGAACAGTAAAAATAAAGAAGTAATTAACATACGGATGAAATATAAATAATAATTATTATCTATCTATTTATTCATATAATTATTCAAATGGAATTCAATATGGGACTAATAATCACACAAGGAGAATTAGAAGATGATTCAAAAAGCGTCAGACACAAAAGTATAATGTGGTAGAAATAAAATCCTGATGATGGGACAAAACCCCGAAATGATGGAGTGATGTCGAGTTTTGTATAGAAACATAGTACGAAAGATATGGAATTTTCACACCTTATTATAGACAATCAATATTCTTCCAAATTTTAAAATATATTATTTTAATGAGTATTATGGTGGTACCAGACAGTGAAAAGAAATTGATGATCTCTGTTTGATCTCTGTAATTATAGTTGTTTTGTGTTTTGGTTTTAAAATTGCTAATGAAAAGGAAAAAATATACTGGTTTCACAGGGAAAATGGTTTGAAATCATTTAATAACAAGTTGGTCTGGATGAGAGAAAAATATTTCATTATCAATTCCATAGCTCCCAGACTTTTGTCCCGCTCGATTATCAAATCGCCGCACTGTGCGTCGATTCACCAATCCAATTCAAACCGAATAGATAAGTGTATCAGTATAAGTAAGTGGAAAAAAATATTTTCATGTCAGATAATTTTAAAAAAAAGCAAACAAATAGAATGAACTGTTAGAGGTTATCATATTATAACGATTTGATATCGAACGTCTCCTAATTCTAATTTCACAAGTAGAATAAATACCTTAATGTATTTTTCATGCTATCTGAAGAAATGAGATAAAAAATTGCTTGAAGCGGATTCAAGATAACCATCCACCTTGAAAACGAAATATATTCATGTATGCTGACGTCCAAAATGTCACCTGAATACTTAACTGCCTTAGCCAGGATATTGTGTCGAGCTCAACGAAAGGTATAACTGTTAGGAAGTATGAAGGTCGGATTTCAGATAGGAAGCTTATTAAGTCCATGGTATTACTACAGATTGTAGTAGATCTTATTACTATAGATTTTGGTGTATTGAAAGTGTCAATAGCCAGGATCTTCTGAAATTAGTTTCACATAGGTATGAAAAGAGGCGGATTAACACAGCACATGGGCTAAGTAATATTCCCGGTAGGCCTAGATTTTGTATAATAATAAAATAAAGCAAGTTTTATAAACAATCTTTTCTCGATTTAATGAGATAACATTGAAGCAAATTTAGACATAACATTAAACGAATCAATTTCTCTATGACTTGTAGAAAATATGGCTAAATCTTGAAGAGTCGCAGATCTTAAGGATAATAATGGTAATGATTCTTCTTTAGCACTGCCTTATTCTACTCTCCTTTTGCCATAAATGGCCTGATAGGATAAAGAAAAAGTCTGGGTAGAAGAAATATGAATTAAAAAAAAATTTCTGTTCCTCCTATTTCTACAAATATTTCATGTAAATGCGGGACGTTCGAACAGCATATTATAAATACATTATAATATGATGCATTATAATAATAATAACGCGTTTATTGAAAAGTATTATTCCTACATCCAAAAAGCATTGTACTCTTGGTCACAGACGATCAGGGGAAAGGCCAACAGCAGACAACATCGTATACATTTATTTATTTAGTAGGTACTTGAATGAGAGCGATAATAGAAACAAAAATAGATAAAAATGTATGGTGTATGTATGCCTAAGGTGATCGAGGATCAAGATTTTCAGTTGTTTTTTAAAAATATTTTTAGAAAAACATTTATTCGAGGCAAAGATATCTGCTAACGGTGCCTGGGCTGTTACAAAAGTTCACAATGTATAAATTTTATGCTCTAGAAGGAGGCCCACAGAAGTGTTGGGCCCGTATTTAGAACTTCTGCTATATGGCTAATCCGGGGCTCATACTTGAACTAGGGTGCTGAAAGACCAATCTGCGTAAAAAAATATCAAAATTCAAAGAGAATAAAATAGTTTTCTTCGGCATAGATAAATAGTTCTATGGACTAGACAATATGGCATTTGGTGTTTAACGAGAGGTAATTTGATAACAGATTGGTATTTTTTTGTTTTTCTCTTATACTTCAAAATCATGGCCCACATAATTAGTGCGATGGAAAATATTAAATCAAAGTAATCGTGACATATTTTGATCTTAAAAGTAATTATATTTAATTAGTACTAAGGATCGTAATTTGAAAAATGTATCTATAGTGCTTATATATTTAATGCCTTCTAGTATGATACACATATTTACAATTTTCTGTCTTGACCATAGTCTTTCCCGCCCCAGATTAATAATCTTGGGTAACAGAAAGAGTTGTGTGTAAATGATGCAATACATGTCACTATAACCGGCTTGGTATGTGAAACTGAAATAACTTCGCCATAAAAATTCAGGTTTCTCTGTTCTGAGCCGATCTAACTTTAGTGATTGATATTCGTATAATAGATATGTTTTATTTTTTTTTTAAACCTACAAAAAGGTGATCCTTCTAAAATTAAATTTAAAACATACACTTTTAAAAAAATAAATAAAGTGATAGTAACAATAATGCGATATTAATTGTAACCCTCATTCATCAGTAATTGTTATTATTAATTTGTAATGTTCAATTTAAATTTAATTGATCTACTTCAATATTTTATCTACCACTATATTTCTATTCTTTTTTTTATACTTTTTTATTTACTTATTATATTCTACTATAATATTATTATTAGACATTGTAAAATTATATTGTTGTCTTCTCTTTTCTCTTCAATAATAATCCTCTGAGAGTTTAGTGTATTTGGCTAATTGCTCTATGGAAGTTGTATAGCGCGTGTAAGAGTGGATGATGACTTGTATGATTTCTGTATAAATTACCAATAAAAATTAGTAGAAAAAAATATAAAATCGGAAAACTAACCGAAAAAAAAAGTTTATGAAAAACCGAATGGAAATAACAGTGAAGATTGCATTTTGGATTTATACTGATATCAGTAAGAACCCGCTGGTTGGTCAGGAGGTAAGATTAGTTATAGACTAGATTATTTTTTTACGAGGAGGTCTATATATTGCTGCCTTATAGCTTTGGATCTTCTATATGTTGCAGTCGAGGCAATATCTTGTATATGTTTAAAAAACGGCTGGATGGGCAGAATAACAATATGTTGCCTATCTTTATGAAAAGGAAGAGGACGAATCATTAAAAGATAGCAAGGCAGCATTGTTATTGCTTACAAGAAGAAAACCCCTTGTTATTTTCCTAATAACCTAAATTTGCCCAGAGGCAATGTGATCCAAAAGATTGGACTTTTGGAGATATTTATTTGGTCATTTAAGCAAAAATCTGGATTGGATTTGAAGAATTTTTGCTTAAATGACCAAATAAATATCTCCACTAGTCCAATCTTAAATTTATTCCCATCTATAACAGAAAAACCAATTACTCACCGGCATTGCTGGAAAAACTCTGACCCTTAAGCCGTTTGCCTATAAACATCCTACCTAAGTTTCGTTCATTGTTAGTTCAATGCGAGAAGAAACCAGTACAAACCTTTCTGTTTGATATAATCCATTTAAATCTTGGTGAGTATTTGGTGCATGTATTTGGTTTCTTGTCTTAATTAAATTCATAATGTTTTATAATGCTGATTTATATTACATCTAATTTAATATGTATAATAATACCAAAATATATTTTGAATTGCTTATTTTTGAATTTTTTGTGTTATTAGATAGAACTAAGGATGAATGTATAACATTCGAAACTAGTTTTCATTAAAACAAATTTATAGAAGTGGCAAATAATTTATCAATCCCTAATTTGACCAATGAATGTCTACTGATTATAATGTATGTCTACTGGTTCAATTATCGCAAATTAAAATCCTAAAAATGCCAGCGCAAGTGTTAAAAATATTTATTAAATATACAATAAATGAAAACCGAATTATTATTCAAAGTTAAGCCACGAAGAGCTCAGATGATGACCTTGATTCATAAAATTCCCATTTATCTCTTTTACGAATATTTTCTGTCTGTATGACGAGCTAAGAGAAGAGGCGGTTTTGAACGTCACACTAAAAGTCAGTATGTATATGGTCATTATATCCAAAGATTCAAAAAAGGAAAAATGTTCAACTCAGACCAGTATTTTACATAGATTACATAGGGCTTATTTATCGAAATCAGTAAATTGAGTTTCTCTCATATAAACCAGTATTTTAAATAAATTAAATTTAAAAAAAAAACTGTATCACCACAACCCATGAAGGATCTTGGGTGCAGTACTTGATAAGGACCACTAAGCCAACGGTTGTGCAAGGAAGTGATTCGGCTGGGATCACGCTCAACCGCCAGGTTTTTCTCCCAATTAAGGATACTCCCTTTATGGAGGCTGGGTGAGCCCCAGAAAGGTCTCCCGATCGCACAGGGTCGAACCACGGCTGAAAACAGAATAAATAATTATCTGCCTCGAACTAAGCCGGTCTCGAACTAAAGTAGCACAGTGATGGGGCAGCCCAAATAAATGAAATGAAAAATAAAATTGTTTGTGGGAAAGCTATCTATTTAAATAGGTATATAATATCAAAATTTTATATGAATTTTATGATTTCAATATATATAAACAAATAAAAATTTGGTCTAATTGTAAGTAAAAAAAAATATAAGAGAAAGTCAAGTTGAAAAATATTGTTAAAAACAAAAAAAAAGTATTTTAAACGGGTTTTTTTCGATGCAAGATGTACATAAACATATTCAATAGGATTTCCAAGATGCATGGCAAGCAAAAGTTTGATCACATGATGGTTAGCCATTTATAGCGAATTCGAAGCACTTTTGTCAGGTATCGTTCATGAAGAATAAAACACACATCGTGTCGTTATGTTTCGACCCACATTGTAAGTAATCTTCGGGGCTAAAAGCAATGAAGAAGATTGAGCTCTCAAGAATTTTTTTTTTTTAAATTATTAATATAATTTTTTATATTTTGATAATAATCCTATGAAAATGTTGAAACCAAAATGAGTTTCCCGCGAGGATAATCGTAAACGTAGGTGATTATTTTCATTTTTTTTTTACATATAATTTTCACATTTTTTTTTTTTTAAATCTACAAAAATCAAACGTTATTCCACGGTACAGCTGATATAATGGAGTATTTTTTTTTCTAGTCCATGTGTATATTTTCTTTGCACAATAATAAGACGATGAAAATATTACTAAAAGATTTTCTTGTTCTTTAAAACAGGATGTAGTAAGTTGATTATTAATTACCTAACAACCTAATTGAGAATAAAATTAAATTTGTGCATAATGATATTCAGTAAAGATCTCTATTATATATTTAAAATTTTGTTGGATTAAAAAAAATTGAGCATAAATATAGCATAGTATAAATTAATCTTTTTTTTTTTATGTAAATTTCATAACGTCACGTTCGTCATGGTTAACTTATTTTAATAACAACAAAAGCCAAACAACTTATTACCTATAATTTAAAATTAAACAGACGGAATCAAAACTGCTATCGATCTAGGGCTAGCCAGATCTAGACAGCTTTAAAATATGAAACGCCCTTGTGACGCCAATAAAAATAGCCGATTCGAGTATGCTCAACAAACCAACAAAGGCGTATAATTTGTTTTTTTTTAGCATTATTTTTTTTATATTTATGTATTTATATAATTTATATATTGAATGCTTCTTCATAATCGTTATCATTTAATATTTTAAATGATTCATGTTGATTAGCTATATTTTTCCATGAATGTTATTCTAAAATGAGAGAATACCGGACAAATTGAGACATCTTTTCTAAAGGAAGAATAATTGGATTTTATTTTGCTACGTTTGCAAGTTGAGAATTATTTTTAAAATGACCTTTACAAATTATATATACTTCTCTGAATTATATTAAAATCAACTTCAATTTTCATAAATAAGGTGGTACCATACAATGGGAGTTGGTTTTTGCTCGTTAATTAGGCAAATTTTATGTGTTTTATTAAAAAAATTTATCCCATCAAGTTTTAAATTTCTTTTAATAAGCGAGAAAAGTGTTGAAAAAGCTGAAGGGAGCTTCCAGGTTCGGTTGCTATTTGTTGTGAATTCTCTATTAATAAATACTATTTCACCCACAGGTTTTAATGGGAAAAAAAAAATACTTCAGTTTTTTTTCTCTTATATTTATAATTTTCACTAGGAGAAATTCTCTCCTAAATAGCTTGGAATTTACATCTGTACCAAACCTTTGGATTATGTAGCCATCGAAAAATGCGGGATAAAAATGATTCTGTAAGCTTTTCATTATTATTTTGTTTTCATTATTTACAATGTACATATTTAATAAAAAACAATCTAGAAGATTAATAGTTGAACAAGATAATTTCTGAATGTATTATCTGTACATATGAATTCTATATGTACGAAAAAGATTCTTCTTAGAAAAAATAATAATAAAAAAAAATGACGAAATTGTATTAAATTACCCCAAAAATAGATTAAAAAAATTAAGGCACTGAAATAAAAACAAGATATGAAAATTGTTGAGTAATCATTTGTAAAAAAGAATTATTACGTCAGCATTATCTGGCAAAGAATCAACAGGCATGGTTCATGGCGAAAGGTCTAGGTTTCTTTCTAAGTGAGAAAAAGCCCTTGACTTAGTTTTAAGTTTACTAAATGTTTTGCTAGCAAAAATATATCAATAACGTTAAATAATTAAAAAACAAATAAATTTATTTATACTCAAATATTTTAGTGCATGTGAATCGATGATGCATGGTTTCACTAATAACTTTCCCATGTAAACAGACGATAAGACATCAGCTTAAATGATGGCTAAAGATTAATACAATCCTAAGGGATTCAGAGTGGGAAAAACAAGGGAATTAGGAGATCAAAACTGTTTCAAAATCTTCATAGTTTAATTAAAAACACTTCTTTAACAAATTTTCTAATACCATTTTGGCGAATACATTTTATATTATTCACTAAGTATAGAAGATAGGTGCCAGGTTAGCTGAGCAAGAAGAATAACAATATGATAAAAAAAATACAAAATAATAAAAAAAAAAAATTTAGTAAAGGACAATATTAAATATTTAAACATTTAGTCAATATTAAAATATTATTTAAAAACAAAGAAAATTTATTTATTTTGAAAAAAATAAAAGCTTTTAATAATGAATTTTTTTAAACATTCTTCAATATCATTTCCTGTTTTCTTCAATATCAAAATGGTGTTGACAAGATTAAACAAGAATAAATTAAGAAGGTACCAAATATATCCAATTTGGAATATTACCAGAGTTATGAGTTTACACTAATTTGTGCAATCTTGCAAGTTTTAGATCAAACCAATTACGATCAAATTATCGGCTTATGCAACTCTAAATAAATCCGGTGTCGCATATACCGCTTTAAGTAAAAATGAATTAACGTTAATAGTGTCTATTGATCTAGATATAACACATTTTTCTTTATGAAAGACTTCGTTTCAGTATACATATAAGCGGTAAAATTCATCGAATAATTATGGAATAACCGACTAGATGCATTCAGTACATTTTAGATCAATAAATATTAACTGCAATTGCAGGGTTTGAGGTTATATTCTAAAAATGTGTCTAATTTATTATCAGATATTGTAGCTGATTAGCGATTATAACTGAAGGTGAACCTGTTTCACATTTCTTATATTACGGAATCAAATAATAGAAATGTATGTATAATTATAGAAAAATCGGAATGTTTAGAGAACAAATTAAGGAGGTACTAAATATACCGAATTTGGAATACTTTCAGAGATTTATGAGTTTACAATCATTTGTGCAATCTTGTAAGTTTTAGATAAACCGTCAATTACATCAGATGCGGCAAACCAAGCCACGGTATTTTCTTCATTAAACGAATCTGTTATTAGTAATCGTCTGATAACGAAAACAAATAAGTGTGCTACTTAATATTATTATCAGATATCTGAATATAAACAAATTCGGCTTCGATTGTATCTAATTGAACATTACCATAAAATTATTAAGAAAACAAAAATAGTTTTAGCTACATAAAGAAATTATCAAAGAATGTTATTGAAAACATAATATATATGTTCATAATTTTAAAATTCTTTAAAATGGGCGTGTGACCTTCCCTTTGCAGTGAGTGAGTTACAAAAATATTTGTAATTTATTTTAAGTTCTTAAAATTTTTATATTTTGAATAATGTAAAATAAATTAATAATATTTTGATTTGTTTGAATTTTGAAATGAAATTTGTTTAAAGCGGCTTTTATGAATTAATGTGTTTAAAAATGCAAATATGTAGTTTATTTTTAAAAAATGTGATTTTTTAGCTAAATTTTAAATTCTTTTTATTTTCAAATAAATGAACAAATTCTCAAATAAATTATCTGGTTCCAGAAGTTATTTATATATTATTATCATGCTTATTGTAATTTATATTGTTAATGAATGGTGTAGGATATCAACAAATGTTTGGATGATCTCCAAGTGGAGCGAACCCGTGGTATAAGAAAAGAACTTTCTCTAGCTTCGTCCTTGAAAAAAAAATTAGTCCCACAATAGCCCCTGAAGGGTTCGAGGACACAGATGCCTAATTCTCTAGATTTATGTATTCTACAGAAACAGTGAGGTAAACATCTTGCTCCAATATCCTGGTTAATCCCTTAGAAAACTTCCTAATTTTCTGTCAAGAGAAAGTATTTGAAGACAGGATTTAAATCACTACTCATCTAATTAAAAAGCGGTGGGGAGGGGGATGAGAGAGGGGAGAGGGGAGGAGGGGAAGTTCTGTATCAAGTTTTTAAAAAAATAATAATAAATGCGTAAGCTTTAGATTTATAAAGCTTAACCATTAGATTCATAGAGAATTAAAAAATGCAAAAAATAAATAAAATAATAATAATTAAAATAAAGATAAATAAAGATAACTAGAATGTGAATTAAACGCTTCCACCATAAACCTTTCATTCATTTCAAATGAACAACTCAAAATATTGTAAAAATTATTTTTAATATTGTCAAGTACGAAGAAGGTATTTAGTCTTTTATTTATTATATTCGTGATGAATAAATAAATTTTGAAACATTACAGTATATATCTGTAACAATAATTACAAAATTTCCATTACATGAACATTTCCAATTATGAAGAAAGCAAACAAAAGCGTAAACGCTTCTTCATCATCTATATCCTGAAGTTTAGTACTTGAAAAATACGGTAAGAAAGGCTTCATGACTTAATAATCTAAACAATTATAATACCCGACTATGAATTTGGAATCTGAGCCTTATATTCAACCATATATATATTTTATTCTTTCCAGAATTTCCACCTTCGGACATGGCTTAGATCATTCTATCATCACTTAACATAAAAAACACGCATATTTAGATTATGCGATGAGAACCTGAAGTCAACTAATGTAGACAAAAGATCAATCAATACAATACAAGAATCTTGAATACCATGTACTAACCTTATATTGTTGAAAATTATTGTAAATAAGATTAAAACTATGGATACCTCAACATATGAGGTCTACGCTTCGAAGCGAAACGCACTCTGCTTATCACAATGTAGAAATTTCACAGGCTGATACAGTAAATTCTTTTAACCGAAAAAAGTCGTCCAATAAGAAGAAATGAAAAACTTTCAATCAAATCGAATAGGACTGACGTCTGATTTATGAAATATCTCTTTAGAAATTGTGAACTAAAGAACTTCCTATATTACATTATTTTGTTGTTTTCGAATTTTCCGCTCAGGTTATTTTCGAATTTTCCACTCAGGTTGTTTTCTTCGACCTAAACATCCTCCATAACAGTTTTTCATTTCTCTCCATCCACGGTTTCTTCTTACCCGATTCATGTCTTCCTAGGCTTTCGTCCACTTCATCTTCTCTCCCCCTCTCCTTATTCTAATAGAAGTGCCTTCACAACTAATAGCTTACCGTAGATAAGATGAAGTGGAATCTTTCTATCTTGTTCTTAGTATTTTTTGTTTCCTCCTTTCTTCCACTTCCCATTACATAATTAACTGAAGTAGCCTTTCAGACGTTATTCTTTTTACAACTCCAAATCATGTGAACCTCTTTTCTTCTGTGGATATAAGGATGTTCCTGTATACCTCCACCAGTTCTCTTATCATTACTTAATTCACGTCTGGAATTCTTATCTGTCCTTCATCAGAAGTCCATTTCTGCAGTTAACTGTATTTTATGGCGAATAGCACTAATGACCATGTTTCCAAGGGATGTGTGATGGACTTGAATACAGTTTTATTAATTTTATATATTAATCTTTTCCCTAAGAGGGAAAACGTTAGAATTTAAGCGGGTTGTGGTTAGCAATGAGGTTTTCCTACTTCATCTATTGGCTAATGATCATGCTATGCTAGTTCAAGATAGAGAGAACATAAACTGCACTTTTAGTAAAATTGTAGAAACATAGTAGCAGAGGAGATTGAATGTGAAATATATGGAGACGGAATATTCAATAAAATTGAGAATTATTTACAAGTTATTAAAAATTAATTAAAAAATGGAAAATTTTTAAAATTAATTTTTAATACCTGGGGGTTGGCTATGCCGGACACAGTCATGTATACAACGTGAATACGTCGACATTAGCAGGAATCTTTTTATTGGGGGTAGTCATTCATGAACATTAAAAAGTCCTGCGTCTCTCCATGTTATATTTGAGACGGGCAAGGGATCGTGAAAAAAGTAAAAAAAAAAAAATTATATAGTTATAATTTTATTGATGATACATGTCAAAAATTATACCACGCGGAAATTATAAAAGTTAGTAAAATAAATTCATAATTGCGGCGCATCTCGCTCCCACGTAGTTCCCACTTGGTATAATAAATTCTTGCATCTTTTAGTTATCGAGTGGCGTGATTACATTTTGGACGTTGACGACACATTCGGAACTGTAATGACAAACTGTATCTCCCGATTTGGTTTTCATTGGGTGTTTGGATTACTTCAGCAAATACATAGATGTACTCACGTAAATAAAAAATGGAAACTTTTGATTACTTAATAAATCCTATTTGTACGCAAACAGATCAAATTTAGAATAACATTAATAGACAAAACAGAAAAAAACTTATAGTTTTTAAATCGTACAAAACACGTAAAGCGGCACGATACGTTACCATCGCGTCTCCACTTATTTATTTCAATAGTATTCCAAATATTTGACGAGCATACAAACAGATCCAAATACGTATGGAATCATGCACATATGGATCCATTAGATTCACAAAAATCGGGAAGAATATTCAGTCAAATAAAAGATATGGCATCAACTGTGAAACCAAAAATACAGGAAGAGGCCCTAAAAAGGAACTCCTTTCATGTTATATTTAATGAAATCATATTCTCAGGAAAAATGTCTTCGAAAAAAAGAAATCAACTTGTAAGCACCCAATGGTTCATGAGGTAGTAATATTATGAGACCATTAGTTGTTTAAAACACTAACAAGCAATTTCCTCTCTCCCATCGACAAGGATAAAGGCCAGGCATCCAGCTAATAGAAGTCACGTGAATATCAGGAAGGACACTAGAAACTCTGGAAGTAAAAGTACTACAAAACAACTGGTCGGAACATTTACGGATGCATTGTGTTTCGTTATAGTTAAATTAAAATATAATTTTTTGATTGAGGAGTCTAATTTTAAAACTAGTTGGGTCCTTATTTCGTATGGTAATGCTTTAAGTTTTCTTACCCTCTAGTATTCACGTTTAAAAATAAAACAAAAAGATCCGATCCCTTTGAAAATTCATTAATGATTGGTTTTTCAAACCCAGTGTTAAAAGCGGAAAAATTATACCAGTTTTTTTAGTATAATTAGTTCTCAATGATACAATCGATTTAAGAATCGTACAAAAGATGCGTTCTTTTATTTTCTTGGATGATAAAAATTATCGAAATGAATTTGATATTATAAATGTTGAGGTTCCAGTTGGAAAACACACTGGGCACTATTAGAGAACAATGGATTATCAATAGTT
Source organism: Rhaphigaster nebulosa (assembly GCA_948150685.1). Classification (NCBI taxonomy): domain Eukaryota; kingdom Metazoa; phylum Arthropoda; class Insecta; order Hemiptera; family Pentatomidae; genus Rhaphigaster; species Rhaphigaster nebulosa. The sequence goes on from OX411306.1 coordinate 157,656,822, forward strand.
CGAGGTCATAAACATCAGCACAAAGCGACAAGCATGAGAATTATATAAATTGCTAATTTTAAGCCATTAAGAAAAATATCCATATAGAAACGAATAATGTGCTATAATATATTAAGCCATGATAACAGATCTTTGGCTTTTACATAACATGAATTAGCCACATATTATCATTGTCATGCTGGGCATCATCACTCAGTGACGACATGAAACATAATGATTTTTTTTTTTAATCTCCTGGAAACGGTTATAACCTCGCCGTTGCCTGCCCCAAGCCAGGATGGAAAAAGAGGAGTAGCAACCTCGTTAAAAAACTAGCTTCAGCTGGCCGGGCTGATAGCACCTAGTAAAGGCCCCTTAGAGGACTGGTCCTCAAAATAACATAGCACCATAGCACCCATAAAGTACATTATAAAGCACGTTATTGTTTGAAATCGTTTAGAAAACTAGTGATCGGATTTAAGGCTTGGTTGCACTGTTCCAGCTGTGCTAAGATTCTAGAACTTCACAAATCCGAGTATACTTGCTCCAACCGAGGATACGAATTGAAGAAGACAACGGTGAGTTTTATGATCCGCTTGAGGATACGTTATACTCCAAGAGACGAGGCGAAATTTGGTGACTTATTTGAAGAAAACATTTAGCCATGTATCCATATAATGTCCATCCTCAGTATTAAATTTGCCAAATAGCAAATAACCAAAATATCTTTAAAATTGCTAAAGGCAAATTTTTACCCTAAATGCACTGGAAGCGATTTACTGGAGAAAAACTAAAAAAAAACACTTTAAGGTAATCGTGAACACAGATTCTTCCTTATTATTTTACTAAACAGTAGTGCATCACTTTCAACGTTTCGAGGTATTTTTGCCTCATCTTAAGGGTGAAAAAAAGATTTTTCTTAGCGGTTTTTCAAGATGGAGAAAAACGCACAAAAAGAAAGAGGTCGAAAACTTGGGTTTTTCATATGATAAATTCCATGCATAAAACATATCTGAAAATCAAAATTACTCCATTTTTTGCAAGTCAAAATGATATCTCTACTGGGCTAATATGCGAATTGCCGGAGAAATTGGGCCCAATAAACGCATAACCCATGCAGGAGGTACTATCCTCTCCTTGATGAACGTGTGTTGGGTCCAATATGAGACGGACCTAATCCTGGAAACATATTAATGGACAATTAAAACATATATATATTAATTATCGAATGTCGAGTTTTATTTTATTCGTCTTTAGCCAAAGACGTAATGATTAAAATGCATTATTAATTAGGCTTCAGTCATATTAAATGTTTCATTTAATGCTCATGGGTAATTTATTTATATTTTCTATTTCTACGATACATTGATATGGAAAAAGAAATATGAAGTAAGTAAAAAAATGTGAAGGTATCTACTCTCACTTATGGAGCCCCGACCAGTACTTTCTATGGAGAGTGATGAGTCAATGGGGAAGGAAATCCAACTTTGTTATCTAACAGCTCTCTGCGATCTTACACTTCCTTGTTTGATTTTGTTATTTTAAATTATTATTACGTCAAATAAAAACAATGCTACTTGTTATAAGCAAATAAAGCAATGACATCTATAGCTCCACAAATAGTTTATCATCTATTCTTCGTGACGTCTACCGGATGGCTTTATCATGTTCTGACAAGACAGAATAGTCAGGAATGGGTTATTGGTGTTGGGTTTGGAGCAGCCTTTATCTCGCTTAACTGACAGGTAAAGTAGAGCAAGTTCTGGTAAATGAGGTCCGTTGAGATCTCATTAGATTAATAAAGGTAGATAGGATGATGTAAAGATCACTAGCCTTATGTTTGCTTATGATCAAGTTATCTTCGCCCAAAATGGAGAGGAAATGAATTACAAGTCAAAGAAAGTTGTAGAAACACATAAGAATTGGGGTTTGAATGTGAAATATATAAATGCAGAGCTTTTTGGCACTTGGATAGACGATATGAACGTGACGTTGAAACAGTGGAAACGCTAAAATATCTCTAGGATTGGCCATTAATAGTTAAACACAACTGATAGAAATGTAGAACGGAGAATAGCAGAAGGCACAAAAGCCACAGCTGTAACCCACACTTAGAAATTGTAACATTCTTCCCGCTACGAAAAATATTATATAAACTGTCCAGCACTACATATGCCTCGAAAACATTGGTCATAAAGAAGACTATAAATAAGAAGACAAAGAATATGGTGCGGATTGGGCGAAAGCCTGGCAGGACAAGGCATTAGAAAAGAATAAATCTTGAATATGTATTGAATGGAAAAAAAAGTACAGAGAAAATTTAGACAGGAAAACCACATTATTTGAAATTGCATTTAAAAAAAGTTAATAAAAATAATAAAGTAATCATCCTCAGGCACGGAAGACGTTCTTCAAACGTTGAACACATTTCTGAACTAGGAAACTGACTCAAATACTAAAGAGCAGCCTATTATTTAGGTGGTGATAAAATTGTAGAGCCCGCAGCTCGGCTCTGTCAGGAGCATTTATTGGTTGGATAGTGAATGAAATGCCTTACCTACTACAACAATAGAAAATTTACAGCTAAATAAATAGAAGAGCATTCGAATCACGGTTCAGAACTAGAATATAAAAAGATACAACTAATAATTGGATGTAATATATTATTATTGTTATATTACTTTATATAACAATATATATTATATTGTTATAATTATATTGTTACTGTTTATATATTTGGCAGATAAAACTAAAATTTGGCAAAGGAAATTCGACATTCGATCTTTGTTTGAGACGAACGTTAAGAGCTTCCATTCTTTGTTCTGCGTATTGACCTTTCGTCTTTCTTCTCTGTCTTAATATTTTGAAGAACATGGATGCGATTCGTTTCTATCGAAATACATGTAATGTGGTACAAACAAAGTAATTACTTAAACGATATTAATGAAGAAAAATAAATAAATAAAGTAGCTCAACATTAAAATCGGTCACCACCGTGACGGTAGTTATTGTTATTTTAGCCTTGAATTCTTAATTTTGTTTACTACCATTTTAATCTTCCTTCAAGAAACTATTCAGTACGATATTAATTGGAACCCGTTCCAGATCTAAATAATTAACCATCAGAAAGTATTGGATACGAGCTCGTGTTCCTAGTTGACGACGAAAACCGTTCCACTATGAAGACAGGCATTGAGTTATGGATTATGTAAAAACGTCAAAGTTAATTTAATATAGTATGTAAGTATCTTCTTACTATAGATTATTGCATGCATGATAAACGAGGGGGAAATCCCAATAAAGTATAAAACAACTAATGATTCATAGCTTTAAATAGGGAAACCCACACAAGCAGGAGAAGACATTTCCAGGCTTGAAGTCTGAATGAAGGCATCATTGTTATTTAAAAAGATAATTAAATAAAAAAACAATCGACTAAGAGGATAGACTAAAGCACAAAGAAATATTTTCAAAGCATGTAGAATTGCTTTTGAATAAAAACTTGTATGTATTTACATTAAATTCAGAATATTCCTTGTGTGAGAAATCTCGCAATGAATTGAAACCTTAACACTAATCGAGGGACTTATGAGTGGTGTAAAAGATATACTGAGTAAAAATAAATATGTAAATATAAACAGTTATCATAAAGCTTCTATAATAGATCATTCAATCAATAGTTCAACCGTATCTCAGGATTGTCTTTACTAAAAAAGAAAAAAAACATTCAATAATTTCTCAGCTAGAATTTCAAAAGTCATTAAACTATAATAATTAAAATGTGAGAGTTACAGGAGCCTCCTAAACAAGACGTCCTCTCTTTCAAGGCGCCCTGAATTGATAAAATTGGGAAGAGACATAGATTTATTTGATCAGAGATGGATTGAATTGATAGTAAGTGAGATTATGGACTATATTTTGAAAATTTAGTAATAAAATTAATCGATGAATAAATTATATATCACTACTATATATTATTACGGTAGTATAGATCCCTTTTCCGGCTCTCAGGAGCGATGGATTTTGATGAGTGAGGTATCAAAAGAAAGGAAATTTCACGGAGAAGTGACGAATCCTAATTTCAATTGTTAAATTCTTAATAGGGCTTAAATAAAAGTGATAAAAAAACTGGAAGGTTTCAAAACTTTGACTACTGAGAGTCGGCGGATCGAGACGGGATAAGTTGGGTTTTAAAGATTTTGACGCGGGCATCAAGATCATATCCGCTCCTGTGGAGCGTATTGGTCCAGCATTTTAAAGCTTAAAAACCTACCGTTTTTGAGATAACGCACGGTATAGGTCCGCACGGGTCTCATGCCCTCTTGCCTACGTGCCATTGTCATGGCAACTTTATACCTTTTAAAGCCAGTTGAGTCTGTATATAAAAACTTTTTAATAAGTTTTAAATTAATCTGTTAAATTGTTATTTTTAGGTTTCTATGAATGATTGAGGAGGTTATATATTCTTTTCCGCGTCTATCCTTGAAACACTGTTAAATATGAATACTATACATAGAAAATGGTATAGCTGAGTCTTCTTGATTAGCTGTTAAACTGAAGGGATTACTAATTACTTATTAAGTAAACTGTTACTTCAACATGATCATTATAAACTATACTGCTTTACCAAATGTTTTTGTTAAATAAACTTTCATGCTAATATTATACGAAGAAAAATGGTTCTCCAATATAACTAGCTTATACTTGGAATGCATTAGGGATAAGATAGATAGATGTCTAATGCGAGAATTCTCGCTCGGGTACACTAGTCACTACTTACTACTATATATTATTACGGTAGTAAAGACCCCTTTTCCGGCTCTCAGGAGCGATGGATTTTGACGAGTGAGGTATCAAAAGAAAGGGAATTTCATAGAGATGTGACGAATTCCAATTTTGTTTCTTAAAATCTTACAAGGGCTTAAATAAAAGTGATGAAAAAACTGGAAGGTTTCAAAACTTTGATGACAGAGAGTCGGCGGATCGAGACGGGATAAGTTGGGTTTTAAAGATTTTGACGCGGGCATTAAGATCATATACGCTCCATTGGAGCGTATTGGTCCGGTGTTTTAAAGCTTAAAAACCTACCATTTTCGAGATAACGCACGATATCGGTCCGCACGGGCCTCGTGCCATCTTGCGTACGTGCCGTTGTCATGGCAACTTTATATCAATTTTAGTCTGTTTACAAATACTTTTAATGAGTGGGAAATTATATATTGTTTCCCATGTCCAACCCTAACTGTTAAATCTGAATACTACACATAGAAAACGGTGTAGCTGACTCTTATCGTCTTATTGTTAAACTTAAGAGATGTTTTCCAGTGGGGCAAGTATGAACTGTAACTTCAATATAGTCATTACAAACTATATCGCTTCACCAAATGTGTGTGTTAAATAAACTTTCTTGATAATATTACATGTTTATACGAATAAATATGTTTCCCTAATATCGCTTATATTTGGAATTAGGGATTAGAAGATATCTAATGCGAGAGTTCTCGCTCGGGTATACTAGTATTTTTAATTCCTTATACGGAGTAAAGGAAGTATTGTAATCGCGAAAATTTTCGGTTTTCAGATTTCAACGAAAATATCCATTTTGAACATCCCTGAATCCATTTTGACTAGTTTCGTCGTGGCGTCTGTACGTACGTACGCACGTTCGTACGTTCGTTCGTATTTCGCAGAACTCAAATACGGTTAGCCGTAGAAAGTTGAAATTTCGTATTTAGGATTATTGTAAAATCTAGTTGTGAACCTCCATTTTTGGTCACTGCTTGATCACCGGAAGTGGTACTTTACTTGAAGATCATAATTGATTTTTATCAAAAATTATATTAAAATACTATGGAAAACTTCTCAAATTTGGTATTTATAACTTATATATTGATTTAAATAACATACTAGATTTTGGTCTAAATTGGAAAACCGGAAGTGGTACTTTACTTGAATGTTATATTAGACTTTCAATAGAAAATTTTTGTAACACCTCCCCCCCTCAAAATTTGAGGATGTTTTACGTTTCAAGATACGTAGAATCCAAATATCGAATAAAAAATAATCCGTCCGCAAATTTTTTTTTTTTTTTTTACTTCCCTGTACGAAGTAAAGGAAGTATTGTAATCGCGAAAATTTTCGGTTTTCAGATTTCAACGGAAATATCCATTTTGACCATCCCTGAATCCATTTTGACTAGTTTCGTCTTGGCGTCTGTATGTACGTACGTACGTTCGTTCGTATTTCGCATAACTCAAAAACCGTTAGCCGTAGAAAGTTGAAATTCCATCCGCAAAATATTTAAACGAAAGCTAATGAAATTTCCTAAAATATGAAATAAAAATCATTTAAATCGGACCATTATTAGCTGAGATATTGCGTAAGGGACTTCTGAGACTGATTCTTCTGGCGACTAGTCATCCTGCTTCCTGACTTATTTATGGGCTTCTGACTTCCTCGTATCTCTCTGTTTTATTCTTCCTTGGATTATTTCTTTACTTCCTTTAGCTTCCTTAGTCGGAAACTAGTAACCAAATTCAGTATCACTTTTTGAGCCACGGATTTATAATTTAATAGGCGTACAAGGAAGTCATGTGTTGCCCACATCAGATATTTTTAATAAAAAGGCTAAAACAGACTTTGTTAACAGTCCGAATATATATATATATATATATATATATATATATATATATATATATATATATATATATATATATATATATATATATATATATATATATATATGTATGTATGTATGTATATATATATACATAAAACCTGGAATGAATTAGAATATAGAACCTGGAAGGTTTCATGTTGAAAAAACATTTTATTTTATATATATATATATATCCGGAGTAGTCATGAAAATCTAAGTAAAAGTCTGGGTTAAATAAATAATTATTTTACAACATTAATATGGATTTTTAAATCGAAAATATCCAAATACCATAGTTTTAAATTAAGGCACAGAAAGAATTCAAAGAATCAGTAAAAACGTATACTAAATTACAGAATTTTGGGTATGATCAGGAGCTTTAAATTGTCTTAAAAAGTAATAAATTTGAAAGATCCAAGTTTTCACGAACGGCAATGATATAAATACGCTGAAACCAAAAGTATACATTTAACATTCCTTGGAAAATTTTTAAGGACTACTCTCTCACTAAATGTTAGAGATTTATTCCAACCCAAACTGCTCATTCAAGGAGAGGATCCCACATGTCTCCTAGATTTTGATGAAACTTTTTTTGGTGAATCTAGACCTTAAAATATTGGACTGTGTAAAACATTAGAGGTCAACGCGCCCCAGGAGCTCCGAAATAAAACCTGGAAGGTTTCATGTTGAAAAAACATTTTATTTTATATATATCTGGTTATAATAAAGGTAGAGCAATGAGTTTAGTTCCAAAATGTCCCTATTGCTAAGCGAAAACATGAGGCTTCAAAATATTCAAGGATTATGCTTGATAAGAATGCTAAAACCATAAAAAAAAACGCCCTCAAAATTGTGATTTCTGGGGTGAAACGTTAGTTTTACTAAAAACCAGATCAGATTTGGATTTCTCTGTTTATAAAAAGTTGATTTCTACTTTTTATGGAAATCAAAAAAACATTTTTTTTTCCTAGAAAACAGCCAATCAAGAGGTTGGTACCCTATGAGTTTTTTTTTAACAACATTGGAAATGGTCTAAAAATCGCCTATTGATGGCGTGAGCACCAAATACTAACGACTCTTTGTCGTCACTCAGGCCTTAACCACTGCTAGAAGCCTTAAAAAAATATTGGAGTTATAAAGATTTTGCCACCTTAATAAACTTCTACTGTATACAATCGTTCTACATCTAAATAAAAAACCGTTCCATGTGTTTCCTGTAAAGTTTGCTAAATGGCGTTTTTCAAAAAACGACGTCGATTTATTTTCAATAAGACCCATCAAATGTTATTTGAAGTACGAATAAGAAGAAATATTCGTGTTTTTCATCTGTAATGTTAATAATACTAAAATACCACAGCTAGGAAGGAATCAATAAAATACTAATAAGAGACGGAGATGGCCTCCTATTTCCAGCAAGAGATAGAAAGAAGAGCAAGAGACACGGAATATCTGTGGAAAAGTGATGACGTAGAAACCTGCTGGAAATATTTTTAGAACTGCTGTCCTGGTGTGTGGGAAGACTAAAAATGGGAGCTAGAATCAAAAGAACCGCTTGATGGACCGAAGAAATCAAAAGAAAAGAAACAACTCAAGAAACAACTGTGAAGAAAATATCTTGAAAACAGATCCCAGAAAAACTATGAATACAAGAGGAAGAGAGTTGAAGTGAAACAAATGGTAATGAATGCTAAAAAGAAAACTTGGGAAGATGAGAACATGATGGAGACTGATTATAAGGAAAACCAGAAATTGTTCTAAAAGGTCTTGAATGGACTAAGAAAAGAAAAAGCTTCAGTGCTAAAGCACATAAAAGACAAAGCAGGAAATATTCCGCGAAAAAGTAATGAAATAATGGAAAGATGGCGAGAATATTTTAGGGAATTAGTAGAAGAAGAAAGCAGCTATCTTAGAAATGAGCCTTAGAAAGAAAGAGTAGAAGATATGTGGAAAGAGGACGAGTATATAGACGAGGAGGAATTTGAAGAGACCCTATCAGATATGAAAATGGGGAAGTGATACATGGGTCACAAAGGACGAAAGATTTTGCGACACTTACTTAACTTCGTGCGGAGACAGAAGAAAATATCCAAAGAATGGGAAACAGCAGTCATAATCCCAATTTTTAAAAAAGGAGACAACAGAAATTGCAGTAACCACCGAGGTATTTCTCTTTAAATGTGCCAAGTTTTACTCGAAGATGGTCGAAACTAATCTGGAGGAAGAACAGTACGGATTCCGTGCTAATCGAAGCACTCGGGATCTCATTTTAACAATGAGACAAATTCAAGAAAAAGTCGAATAGAAAGGCAAAGAACTGCCTGTTTGCTACGTGAATCTAATCAAAACATTCTACAAGATCCAGAAAGGAGATTATCTAAGGCCTTAAGAGAAAAAGATATCGACACAGGACACATATTAGCGGTGGAAAGTGTATACAAGAATAATAGAAGTGTGGTAAGATTCGCCAATAACACCTCAAAAGAATTTGAGACATCTGCAGGAATCCAGCAAGGATGCAGTCTTAGCCCACTATGGTTTATTTTGGTCCTAGATTTAGCCAACAGAAAGTGTAAAGTTCAATAAGTTCCACCTAGGATATTTCAATTTGAGACAACTAAATCTGTCATTGCTAGCGTTCGCCGATGATCTGGTTGTGTTAGAAGACCTTGATTGAGATTTTCAGCACAATATTAGGATAATCCGGGAAGCGCTGAAGTATCAATCCGGCAAAAACAAAGGTAAAGAAGCAAGTAACTTGTTTCAATTATCTGGGAGCGAACATGCACGAGAGCGGCTATATAGATAGTAAAACAACACAGTATTGGGGCAGCAAGCAGGATGTTCCACGCCGTGAAAGGAGGCTCCTTGAACCGTCGCGAGGTGGAAAAAAAGACAAAGATGGCTATCTACAAGTTTACCTTTCTACCAATCTTGACATACTCCTCGGAGTCATGGACTCTAACAACAAAACATAGATCAATGTTTCAGGCTTCCGAAATGAAGTTTCTTACGAGAGAAGACCATAAGATATCCAGTCCGTGACACGACAATAAGGTCAAATCTTGACATAATACCAGCCACTGAAGTATTAGAACAGAACAGGCTCAGATGGTTTGGGCATTTGTTCGGTATGGAATCAAGCCGCACTGCAAGCTGCCCATACAATGCTAGAGTGGAGGGCAAGAGAGGGAGAGAAAGACCAAGACTGAAGTGGGAGGACGGGGTGAAGGAAGCATTCGGGAAAAGAAGCATGAACTGGAGTGAAAGAAATGAGCTGGTGCAGGACAGGGACAACTGGGTTAAGCTCTACAAAGGGTCTCCTCACACTTCTTAACCACGGCGCGCACTAGAGACCGGCCCAAAAGAAAACCGCCCCGCACCGCTCCGGCCTTTTTAAAAAGTCCGTTCATATGTAATACATCTATACCCCGCGCATTAGACCGGGCCTCCCCGGACCGGCCCAGACCGTGCTTTTCGATCTAATCCTGCAACCGACCTATTTCCTCCAGAAAGGGACAGACGAAAAGGCCGGTCGGGTGATTATACCGAAAGAATCTCCTCTCATATATATAAAACAATAAATGAAAATTCTGTATTTCAATAATTTTGCTTAATAACTTATGACCTCAAATCAGTAAATACTTACTTACGTAATTTGTTAATTCAAAATATTTACTATACAGTTCAACTTTTGGAATAAAACACAAAGCAATGTTTCAGTGAACAGTTTATTTTTATTAAAACTGTATAATGGAGTTAATAAAAAGTAATGAATTAAAAAATTACAAGACGTATAAAATTACAAATGGTGAAGAATCACTTCGTTGTAAATAATAAATCGTTTCTTGTTTAATTTGTGGAATTAATCTTAGGTAATGCTAAATCTGTGTCACATCATTGTTTATGACTGTGGCTCTCAACCTGGGGGGCGCGCCCCTCTAGGGGAACGTAATAAAACTAAAGGGGGGCGCGAGTATATCTAGAAAAAAATAAAAAAATGTATTTATTTTACAGAAAATATTCTGACAAAATAAAATACATTTTACACTGATGTAATACACTTATAAATAGCTATTGCATAATGTATGTAATAATTAACTTATCAAAATTAAATTAAAAACATGATTTATACTTATTAGTGACTCTCTTCGGTTCAAGTTCTAGAATATTCGAGACAAATCTATGCATTAATATTTTGAATATTGAATTGATATATAATGTATTCGAAAATTAGAATCGATATATGCATTATGTGATTATGTAAACTAAATTAAATAGAAAATAACGTTATGATTACAGCACGATTTCAATGAAAATTATTGTATAGGGAGGAGGGAGAGGGGTGGCGCATTTTATGAATTTAATTTTATTCATATAAGTTTTAAAAGTATATTTGATACACAATAAAATTAATTATGTAGAGGACTGTGGTAACTACGAAGGTTAAAATATAAATATGAAAGTATTCCTATGATAAGAGTCTAGAAATAGAAACTGGAAAATCGGACACAACTTCCGATCTCACTCTATAACATTAATAGGAGTGGGCATTGTTAATGTTATTAATTGTTTGTTAAACTGTTATATTACACACGTAAGCGATACCACCAACATATCGAATAAAAGGATCGATACAAATATCGAACGGAAAGTATCGATACCACAGAATATCGGAAGTGCCGAATATCTGTCGTGCTCATAGATTATAGAATAACATCTTATCCCCTCCCCCCACCACCCACTCAGCCCTCGGTCTCTATAGGATTAATCAGTCTTATTTATTTTAAATATCCCTAACTTATTTATCTTATAGCATAAAAAAATGCAGTTAGTGCAGATTTGTCAACAAGCAAATTCGACAAGCTGATAAAATAGATTTTGTATATTTTATCAACTATAATTAAAAGCAAAAACCTATACTGTATCAATGGCTATAAGTGATAACTGCTCTGTTGTTTTTAAATTTATTGGTATTATTCTTATTAATAGTAATTGTTTGATTGTTATTATTAGAGCTTCTAATTTGTTATTAAATTAATAATTTTTTTATTGAGGCTTAGGTAATAAATCAAATAAACTAATGACGCTTATTGGTAACAAAAATTTATTGTCCTTTGAAATAAATGATTTTGGCTAATTTGTGTTACAAATTCTTTTTTTACATTTTCGTTTGAATCTCTGACGTATTATTATTATTATTGAATAGTAAATTTTACTTACGCTTTCAATGAACCACTGAATATAATTGTTTTCCATCCCATCAACAAAATGTTTTTGGAATTCTTAAAACTTACATTCCGTAAATACACTCAATTGCAATAAAAACAGATCGGCATTTTTAACTCTTGATTTCGATGTGAATATTTTGTCGCACATTCTACTGATTTTAATAAAATCAGGTTGAAATAGACCACCTCGATTTTTTATTGGTATCAAATTTTTCAATTAAATTCTAAGCATAAGATAGAAAATTGCCATAAAATATTCTTCGCATTTAATTGTTGTTTAGAGTTTTCGTGCAATATATCAGATTTATACTGAAACACTACAGAACCTAAAATTAAAAGAATAGGTACTGAAATAATTGAAAATTATTCAATAATTATAATAAATGATAATTCAATTATGTCCGATACTAATGTTGAAAATAATGGCTCTATTTGTGACAAGTTTTCAACGGTGTTTTAAAAAACAAAAATTAAGATAAGTAAAATTGGAATTTAAAAATGTTTTTAATGAATATGCGCTCATTATGTGCCTACCTAAATAAAAATCCGAAATGCAAGTATCTAAATTCGTCATGTTTAGATGCCATAGGGTTCCTGATTTATGAGCGATTATTTAAATCTTAGAAAAAAATATGAAGAGTTCCTTCCCCATGGCATAATATTTAATCCAACAATTTTTATTTTTCGCTCGAAAATTTGGATATAGCGGTTTTTCACTCCGTAAATAATACCGTCACCATTCAATATAAATCAATCGCTCTACACCTTCAAATCGCTCTAAAATTCAATTATTTCGTTTTAAGTAAATCGAAATGCGCAGGCGCAATAAAAAATCTAATTAAAAAAATGGAATCAGAACCCTCGAAAACCTAATGAACGATTCCTATGTCATAGATAACTTCAAAAGTAACAGTAAATCGAAATACGCATGCGCGATCAAACAAAGAAATCAGAACCCATGAAAAACTATAAAACGATCCCAATGCCATAGAAAATTTTAAGAGTAAAAGTAAAACGAAGTAAACGAAATGCGCAGGGGCAATCAAAATTCTAATTCAAAAAATGGAATCAGAACCCTCGAAAACCTAATGAATGATACCTAAACCAAAGAATTAGGCAAACTAATAATTTATTAGAAGTGCTCGTTGCAGGACAAAACTTCAATATTCGCAACTTCGAAAACTTAATGAACGGTCACCAAATCGTGAAATCCATAACCCCTCTTTCTCCATAAAAAATAATAAATATTTAAAAATAATTAATCAGAAATTTTTTCAAAAGCTTAAATTAGTTGAAATTAGCACTTAATATCAATTTTCTAGAAAACGAAAAAAATAGCATATTTTGAATTTTTTTCAAAAGTAATTATTTTAATATTATATAATATAATATTAATATTCCGATTATGAAATAAATGTTGACACTGCTATAAAAATTACCTAATATGAATTCCAGGAATTAAATTAGAAACGATTTATTAATTACAACAAAAAATTATGCAGGTAGGCATTTAGCAAGAAAAGAGAAATTGGTGGCAAACTGACCTCAGCTTGAAAGAGTATTATGTAAACAAAATTTTTATTTATTCATTTACTGATATTTATGAGAGAGCTTCTCCCGCTATAATCACCCAACCGGCCTTTCCATCTGTCCCTCCTTGGGCCAACCTAGGAAAAGGCCGGTTTGAAATACAGTAACCATCTAACATGCTTGGTTCTATTCTTAGGAACAATTTTTTTTTTTATCTTCAATTTTACATCCAAGATAGAATAGCTTTTAAATACTGAACAATCACAAAATATATTCTTAACGCTCCTTTGAGTTGAATTAAATAATTTTTATTCCTAACCAATATTCAGATACATTAAAATCAATCAGATTAATTTACAATCAATCTTGAAGATACAATTCACTCAAGAAAATATAAGTTTCTTTACTTAATAGAATAAGTAATATCGCTAATAAAGATTTTATAATAAATATAAAGCTTACGATGTGATTCAAGTAAGAGTGATTCAAACATTGATAAGGGATGATGCTACACTTCTTTTTTAAAAACAATTTAGGATCCTTTAGCCAAGAATTCTCTTTGCATAGTTCTCTAATAACTTTCATTCCCGAAGGATTATAGCCCCAAAGTTTTTTATAAGATTAACCACAGCCTTAATATAATCTTATCAATTAAAATACTGAAAGGAGAGGGGATAGAGCGTTCGATAACGCAATATCGCCAGTGGATATTAAAATTCAGTTGCTCTTTCAGTATCACTCTGCCTAAGAATTCAAAATATATTTAATGAGATTAATTCAAAGAAGTTTTTATAAATTTTAAGATCTTTAAAGTGATAATAAACTTTGAGTTTGTATTAAGTATCTCTTTGTGTCGTTTTTCCGTATTTATAGATATTTTTATTTATTACCTGCTGCATTAGAAGAATTCGTTCCTTGGTGATTTAAGTTAGTGAGAGGTGTAAATCCATTGAAATATGATAGGAATAGAAAATATCGCAATCCCAAAGTTTTTTCTTTCATATGCAATAAAAAAGTCTATGATTTGAATAATCATATATGAGTAATGAGACATATGAGTAATTTTCTAAAAAGATGATTTTTTTTCCGTTATTATTATTTATTTATTACTGAGAATCACTTACAGATCCTTCCAAATTGAGTCGTGAAATTTGAATGCGGCAGATGAATGAGAACTCAACCAGATAAATGATGTTTCCTTGGTATTTAACTATGTTTTCATAACTCAGAATAGAAATAAACATAATTTAGAAACAATAATTTTATTTTAGACCACATTTTCAAAGGAACAAAGGTGTTTAATTCAAGTTCAAAGCTGTTTAAAATCGAATAAAAAAGTAATATAATATCTTTGTTTAATTAAAGAAAATCAGTGAAGAAATATGAATTATGATTTTTCCATCATTATAAACATTTTGAATTAAGTGTAAAATATAATAATTTCGAGATAAATACTTTATTCAGATGTTGAAATTAACTTTTATTTTTCTCTTAGAGTGAAAAGTCATGATATGATTTTTATATTGAGCAACGAGAAATAAAAGTCAATGTCTAATGTTTATTATTTGAGTATGAATATAAAAGTATTTCGATATTGAGGTTCATTATTATGTTATCGAAGGTGCTAATTATGAAAGTACTATAGATTTTAAGATAGTTTGTTCACGTATCGATTTATTTTACCATTTCGGATATCCCTGAGGTCTATTGTTGGGTTATCGAAGATCCTAATAAGAAAATACTACCGATTTATCGATTTATTTTAACATTTCGGAGGATCTTGTACAGAAAGTTATTTTCTACTATTTTATTACTGTATGTATTTGCATTGAGCAATTTTAACAATGAATCTAAACACGCAGACGTAGTCGAAAATTCTAGAATAAATTCACAATTTGCGTCCTTTATAACCTGATAAACGAAGTATTCTGTGAAAATAATAATTAATCGAATTGTTACGAAATTCATAATTAGTATCTTCAAAAACTAATGCACGCTTACCATATTGAAAAAAAAAAAAAAGCATCTCCAATAAAACAATAATCGATTGAAACATGGAAGAAATCTAAAAAGCTAAAATAAACCGATACGTGAGCGTGCGATCTCAAAATCGATAGTATTTTCAAAATAAGCGCTTTTGATAACATAATAATGAACCTTAAAATCGAAAATATTAAAAAAAATTTATATTCATAACAACTGACTTTTATTTTTTGTTTTCAAATATAACAATCAAATCCTGATTTTTTTTCGACAGAAAAATAAGAGTCGATTCCTTGGATAAAAGATTATGAAGGATTTTTCTTATTTAAATAATTACGTATTATTAGCAACTTTAAGTTACAGACTTTTTTTTATTTTTTATATAAGGTGGAAATCTTGATAGACACCTGAAGCCGTAAATCTTCATGTAGTGTGATACTCTAACCCACTAAAACCACCTTCCTATGAAACAACTGAGCTGGCCCAACAAATTGCTCTTCTTTCATGTCATGTTCAAATTACAGATGAACAGAAAAATAATTAATAATAATCATTAATAAATAAAATAATTAAATCAATTAGAAACTTTATCGCGTCAAAATACAATTTTTATTCTAAATTTTTAGTCGCTTTTGACGACTACGAGGGAGCGGGGTAGCTCAGTGGGTTAGGCACTGCGCTACTAATCTCAAGGTCCCGGGTTCGAGACCGGCTGAGGCAGGTAATTATTTATTCTGTATTCAGTCGCGGATCGACCCTGTGGGATCGGGGGACCCTCCTGGGGCTCACCCAGCCTCTATAAAGTGGGTACCCTTAATTGGGGGAAAAACCTGGCGGTTGAGCGTGATCTCGGCCAAATCACCTCCTTACACAACCGTTGGCTTAGAAACAGTACGGTCCTTATCCCAAGTACTGAGCCCAAGACCCTTCACGGGTTGCAGTGGTACAGGTTTTTTTTGACGACTACGAATAAAATATTAGTCAGGAATAACAACTGAATTTTTAGTCGTTAATCGTTGAAGCGACTAAAAAAAAATTATTATTTTCTAATTATCCCTATTTTGGAAGAATGGCCCAGATATAAAATAAAGTAGATTCAGCGTGTTTTATTTTTTTTTCTCAACTCCTATAGTCCCATTGGACGAATTCTTATTTTTCAATTTAGAATCACCAAAAAAATATTGATCGTTATCTGCGATGGGCACATCATGCACTCCTCTTGTAAGACTTTATCACTTTAGTGCGCTCTGAACACAAATCAATACTATGATATATTTTAAGAAGCCTAAGTTGTTTTAATAAATTATTGAAATTAAAAAAATATATTATACTTGATTTCTTATGTTTATTGCAACATAAGAAATCAAGTATTACTAGTATTACAGTTAGTGCACTGTAATCCTAATTGAGCCTCATGGAAAGTTAAACTAAGTCTTACAGTTAAATTATGCTGCATAAGGTAGTATGGGGCCACGTTCGAGTCAATGTATATGACCTAGGTTGACTACGTACATAAATATTTTTGGTGTAATACCACATTATTATTCGATGGATACCTAATGACATCGCTTATCAGAGCACCAAAGCAGCTGAAACGATAAAGCCCCGGGGGCTTTACTACAATCGTAAACAAAATTTGTATTTTCATTAGTATCGGCCGTTGTTACTTTATCAAAGAAAATTTCTGTTCAACGACACCAACAAAAGAAACTTTTATTTCAATGCTGATGGCTGAAATGATTGCAAAGGCTATCAAGGTTAAACAGGCAATGAAAAATGCTTATCTTTTGATCGTGAAAACTGCTATCTAAGGCTATTGACTTTTCTGACTGCGTTAGGCTCTTCTACGATTTTTTTTCATATGTAAATCATCTTTTATTATACAGACCTTTTAAGATAATGCAATATTTTTTTATATGTACGAAAAGAAGAAACTCTCCTATTTTTAACGAGCTCAAGAAAATCGATTTCGGGTAAACTGAAGACGAAGTAAGGAGCTTCAAACACAAACGTAATTTTGTGGCTTTATCATTTTGTGCACACTGGGAACTGAAAACTATTTTAATTTTAAAAAGAGTTGGAGAAGTAATGCAGCCAGTGTTTTATATCAATACAGTAAGCCAGTGTAACATGCATTCAAAAAAGACACACATACATCGAATCCTTTTGGACCAAGAAAGAAGAAAGTTTTTAGGAATTATGGTGAAAACCGTCTAACATCGTTAATATTTTCAAAGATAATGAAGAAACACCACGTTAAATTTCGGAATTAGGTGAAAAGTTTCTTTGTGACACTGTAAGTCGGAAACATGGACACAGATACTTTGGATGATCTTCGCTACCCAATATTTTCCTACTCGGTGGCAAAAACCAATTCACCTTGCCAGATTTCCTCCTGCACGGGGACAGTAATAATACTACATGTAATAAATCTGGACATGCTGAAAATGCTTTTTTTTTACTTCCTTGTACGAAGTAAATATAAAACTGGGTTCTCTGGCCGTCAGCCTGATAATCCAGATTAAGAACCCTTGGAGGAGGATCCTTGTGGGCGGAAACGCTGAAGGATGAGAAAGCGGTTTCCCTTTACATAACTTATAAAATATATAGTGATCCCCTATATCCCACATGCGGCATTCCGGAGACAGCTGAGCATCTGATTACGACCTGCTTCACCTTTCAACCATTAGGGGCTAAGATGATAAAACCCGCGGGAATCTACGTCCTTACTGAGAAAGAAATTCCTTGGTTGGTGCACAAAGAAAATTTCTCGTGGTTCAAGGAATTCATATATGGTTGGAAGACGACGGTGAATTACCTCACTTCAATCCAGATAATAGAAATATAAGAGAACCAGCAACGGGAAGACCGTCGGAAGATGGAGGCCCCCTGCATGAAAGCCATTAAATGGAATCTCAATTTTATTAGGCACACATACTACAGAATTTCAATCCGAGGTACTTGCTATCAGCCATGGTATGCTAGAAGAGGGGCTGAAGGGTAAGATCACATTCTATACCAGTAGCCAGTCAGCAATGAGGTCACTAAATAATTAGACAATAAAATCAAGGATGGTATCGGACTGTAACTCAATCCTGAACAGCCTTGCGAAATATAACAGCATAAGCGTTGAGCGGGTACCGGGTCACACTGGAATAGCAGGCAACGTCTGACAAATTGGCCAGGCTAGGTTTGGAGCTTATTTCCATTACTCCGGAACCTGTCTGTGGCATAAGTTTGAGTTTTGCCAAAAGGAAAATTAAGGCTAACTATGACATCGGAAACAGGCAACATTGGCTATTGAAGAAAAAGTACCATTCAAAGTTGTTCTTGGATGGTCTCTATGCCAGTAGAAGTGAGCAGCTACTGAAAATAGATAGGGTTCACTCAAAAAAATTACAACGATCTTCACAGGACACTGTAAATTAAACATTCATATGTTTAAACTCAAGTTGACGGGATCACCCTAGTGTAGATTCTGTCACTACGAGGATGAAACAGTGATCACATTATCTGCTTGTGCAACAGGTTCTCTAGACTGAGATTCCTGTTGTTCAGTCTGGATCACAAAACAGACCCAAAGCAGTGTGATTAATCCAATAAATTTCTTGACATATATGGAATCAAAGTCATGTTCTAACAGAGAACTGAGTAGTATTGGCGCACAATAGACCTGTTTAGGTCGCAGTGCTATCATGCTATTAAAAAAAAACAAAAAATGGTTCGACCCTTAAGTGAATTCAATTCCTGTCCCCTTTAAAGTTAGAACCACGGTATGCCAATGGCACCGCTCGCAATCCTTCACGGAGGCTTTGCCTTGAGGGTTTTACTCAGGCGTATAGAGCATTTTTTCAGGGATAGGGAGAGGAATTTAATTTTTTTCTTGGAAGGGGATTTAATAAGAAGACAAGTAATCACTTAAGTGTCTAGAATCGCCAAATTGGAGGTAAGTTTTAAGGAAAATTGAATCAAAAATTATTATTAAAAATAGTAGGTGGGTATAAAAATCATATTTTTTTTTTAATTTACGGGGCTATATCCCTCTCACCCTGTATATACCACTGATCTCCCCAATAGATCAACTAATCCTTGCATGTGCAATTCCTTAGATATAATCTCCAGAGCCTTCTTTAATCAAATATGGGCCCATGGCCAATGACACTTTAAAATAGAAAATTTACAGAGAAAAGAATAGAGAATTTATTTTCTGAACAACTTTGGATTATCACTAGACATTAATGTTAAAATCATTTTTTAAATTTAATATTTAAAAAGAATCAACAACAAAAAAAGTTTAAACATTTACAAGAGGTAGAGAACCCTGTGATAAAGATATCACTGATGATCTCTTAGAGATTCTAAAATATCTTTTGAAGTGGTCATCATTAAAGTCCACAAGGTATTCCTATTTGGTCTGAATTACATAACTTGTTAAATAACCCAGTTCAACACATTTCTCTTTCATTTTATTTATATTAGACCAGTTATTGAATTATTTTATTGCTAAATTACTATTCCTTATTTAAAAACAAGACATTTTTACTGACTTTTAGGAATGTTTTATTTTCTATTTTTTCCTTTTCAATTATGATATTTTATAAAATTTACAAGTTCATCTCATGATTTAGAGTGTTTAAGTAATAGTTACTTCTTTAATGAATTATTCAATGGTGAATAAGAATTTGAAAGGAAGAAACAAAGAAAAATAATGTGCTGCATACATTTATTCAATGCTCTGTTTCACGTTACATAAATGACTACCAATAATTCAAATCACCAATGATATGCTATAAAACACCACCAACTAGTTCTACATCGTAAATGCCATCAGTCGTTTTTAAGCAGATGCAAAAAGCAGTAAGTAAATAAGACAGTTGAAAGGCACTAAAATAGCTTTATTTGGTAACAACAGTCATAACATATTTTATGAAATGAAAATTCAAAACAAATTGAATTCATAACATTTATTATAAAAACAAAAGATTATACAAAAATAAATAATAATTTACAATCGATATAAAATTTTTCACAATAAATATTGACACGATAATAAAAAAACATTATTTAATAAAAACTGAATATATTAACTTTTTATAGAATAAAATTCATTTAACAATAACATTCCAAAGGAACATTTACAATAACCCGTCAATGAAAGAATTTTTTCAGAATACTACAATGTATATTTTGAATGCACTAATATTTAAAAAATAATTCCACTGAATGTTGCAACCCTGTTGCTATATATTCATCATATATATTCATACATATTCAAAAAACTCCAACAACAAAACTATAACATAAAATACTTGCTAAGCAGTATTTGTGCTGTCACTATTACAATGTCTTTATAAAGTCAAAAATGATACGACAACCATAATTTGGGATACGACCAATGACAGTTACAATCAGATATCAATTTTAATGGGCTAAAACCAGGGGACAATTAGGCATTTTACAGTAAAAACTATCCTGATTACATTGATCAAATGGTTTCCAGCAGTATTTGCATGGTTTGGCATGCTGAAGGCCCATTTCATGCCAAACTTCAGTAAAATCGTCTACAAATGCATTCATCATGGATATTGTATGGAATGGTGTAGGGGCAAGTCGAAGCTTTTCTTCACCTTTTGGAACTGTTGGATAGTTTATAGCTTGTATGTAATGACCTTTCTTTTTAAGGAGCTCATCAGATATTTTAGAACACACATATGGATCACCAATACGAATAGGAATGATATGAGATGGAGTTGGTTCCACTGGAAAACCACGCTCAACTAAGAGATTTTTTAAATAAGCAACATTTTCCTGATGTACTTTTCTAAGCTGTTTTCCTTCTTCAGATGAAAGAATTTTTATCGACTGCAATGCGCCAGCTAATACTGTAGGAGGCAGAGAAGTTGTAAAAATAAAACCTGCAGCATAACTTCTAATCATATCAATCAAAATTGCATTTGCAGCAATATAACCACCAATATTACCAAATGCTTTACCTAGTGTGCCTGACACCATGTCCATCTGGTCTATTACATTATCTCGTTCTCCAACTCCAGCTCCATGTTCACCATACAAACCAACAGCATGTACCTCATCAACAAATGTCAATGCGCCATACTCATGAGAAACATCGCACAACTCTTTGATTGGACAGATAGCTCCAGTCATCGAATGTACTGTTTCAAAAGCAACAATCTTTGGTGTTGATTTCGGTACTGTTTTTATAAGCTCGAGGAGATGAGAGGGATCATTATGACGGAAAATATGCTTAGGAGCCTGACTGTTTCTAATACCTTGAATCATTGAAGCATGATTACCTTCATCCGAGAAAATGTGACATTCAGGAATGGACTTTCCAAGAGTGAAAAGTGTCGAATCATTAGCTACAAAGCAACTTGAAAAAATTAGTGCTGATTCTTTTTTGTGAAGTTTAGCAACCTCAGCTTCTAATTTTTCATGCAATAGAGAATTACCAGATATATTTCTGGTGCCACCAGCTCCTGCTCCAAAACGATCCAATGCTTTCTGAACCTCTTCCTTAACTTTTGGATGACAGGACATACCCAAGTAATCATTAGCACACCATACTGTAATTGGCTTTTCCCCCCATGAACATTCAGTACCATGAGGAAAATTCATAGCATCACGATTTACCTTCTTGAAAACTCTGTAGGAATGATCCTTCTTTTTCTTCATTATTTGTTGATGGAAAAAGTTGTCATAAGAAAAAGTTTCGGACTTCTCATCATTGGTTTCTGTAGAGGGTTTAAAATTTGACAGGTCCATGACATCTTCCTGACTTTCTTGACTGGCCTGCTTGATGAGTTCTTGTTTTTTGAACGAAGATAGGAATGGACATTTAGAAATTTCACCAGTAAATGTACTATGCTTTAAAGTTGATTGAACAAAAGAGCTATTAACTATCGGACAATTCTGACCAAAATTCTTAAGTAAATGAGGCCAATAGTGTTTAACATATGATTGTGGTAATTTGTTTAGAAATGGGCAACTCATCGTTCCTCGACTTGACAACCAACTGCTACAACCACAGACTAACCCTCTCCTTTCTATCTCACTTTCACTACTGGTTATCAACTTCTAACCTTGGCTTTTATAAGGAGGGGGTAATCCATTAATGATTGACCCGTTGATAAGAAATTACTCATACTACATGTAGTATGAGTAACTAATGTTTAGTTGTACCGTTAGTTCTATTTAGGATATTATACTTCACAAACATTGCATAAATAAAATAAAAAATCTGCTGTCAATCTGCAACGTTTTCTTGGAATAAACTGATTAATTTTATTTGTTTAAATTTAACTATTATATTTTAATTTTACAATACTTTCTAAATTGATGACATATTTCTTCATTTTTTCTGTGAGCTGTTGACAGGGATTTCATAAATTAAATAAATATCTATTAATTTTCTGAATATTGATCGTTGGTGTGCGAGTTGGGGTCAGATTTTTCAAGTTTTAACAATAAAATCCGTATTTTATGCATACTTATGCGTGTGTGTGTGTGTGTATGTATTTATGTCTTAGATATGTTGTATTAAATATTTATATGAAAATAAACATCTCGAAAATGATTAATTAAAAATTTAATTTAATTAAATACTGTTCATTTTCTGATATTCAAAAACTAATATACATCTAATCGCTAATAAACTAATATATCGCAGAGGCTGTGGAATGAAACGGTGTGGCGTGGAGCACAAGTAGTGTTCATTCTTCTTCGGGCTGTATTCGGGATGGTAAGTTCTCTTTTATATCCATCGGTATCTTGTTTATTGTTGTTCATCTATATTTATGTTCATATTATCTAGTATTTTCTATTTGAATTATAACGTTTATACTACTAAAACAAACTTGCTAAATTTTATTTAGTACTTCATATTGGGTTTTTTTGAGATCGTTCGACCACGTGCAACGAATATTCTATTCTCATTGTGCTATACTTTGCTATGTAATTATTTGATGTTTCAACTGTTAATTCATAACGTCTTATTTATTCATTGATGTTGCTGAAATTTTTATCTTCATTTGACTTGTTAATATCTAGATTTCGGATATTCTTAGTGACCATATGAACTTACTTCATTAAACATTTTCAAATTGATGGCTCTGATCTTATAAGTAGATCGTTTATTAGTTTTACAGTCAACTTGCTTAGTTGTGTTAAGTGATGTGAATATGGTTTAATCATTTGAATTATATTAATTTTGAAGCCAACAAAATTTATGCCTTGGCTCAGTTTTCCTATCCATGCTTGGGATTGACTTGTATGATTCTATTCTACTACTTTATTAACCATGTGCATATGCATGTGGTTAATTCTTAAGATTCTTTTGTACTACTAGGTGTGATGCATTTTGTCAGAATCTACTATTTGATGGTTGGGATCATTTTTTTATAAATTGTGGTTTGTTAATTATTGTATTTGATCTTTGATTTAATAGCACCATAGAAGTGCTACTCCTTCTTGGCGGGTGGAACTGAACTAATATCTGTTATTTCCTGTCTCTTTATAGAGATGTTAGCCAGCTGTAGTCCCCACCACGTTCACCTTTTAAAACTTAGTTATCGCAATTATAATCTTAACTTCAATACACATGGGCACATTGTTTATATATCAAAAAAGATTTACCTGGAAATCTTTACATTTAATAGATGGAATATTTTGTTAACATCTATTAGATAATTGTAAAAATTGTCAATTTCCACTTGGAACATGTGTATGACTATTAAGAGGGAGCTTGATCATATAGAATGTTTCGATCATAAGATTTAAGGATTGCTTCAATCGATTAGATCAATTTTTTGATCTGATGGGTGTTCTAGGGTCTCTTTAACCCATACTCATTCTACGTCGTCTCCTTTTTTACACCTCTCTTCCATTCTCTAAATGAACTAGTATGTTAGCAATGAAATAATGTAAAAACTGGTATATAAATAAATACAAGAGAAATGTGTTGAACTGAGTTATTCAACAAGGTTAGGGAACTAAAAAATGACTTGTTACTTCCAACCCTTCCAGCTCCTCTATTGTATTAGGTTACCTTAAGTGCTCCATCTGAGTAATGTATTTACATTTGTGTTATAAGTTTAATGGTTTGCCCTTGAGGCATAGCCAACCGCTACTACAAACAAACTTGTTCTAGGAATTTATGTGCAGTTTAATAAATCAAATTACCTGTTTAAAATGACAGCTGCGGTTCGTGTGAAAATAATTACCTTGAGTAGGACTTATCTTTATATCATCATCATAAAAACTCCTGAAATTAATTTCTTATCTGTTAGTGTATTTTTTAAATTATATTTATGAAACTGGAAAATAATAAAAAATTAACTCAGTTGTCATTTCTAAGAATAAATTTATTTTAAAAAAATGTTTATATTGCATACTATAATTACAATAGATTAATTGATTTTTATGAAACATGCCAAAGCACGGCAAACAGAAATGAGGTTCTTCAAACAGCCCTTACAAAATATCAACTTTTTTCATCTGTTTTTGTAATTTCTTTATTTGAATGTTTTTGGTAACATTCTCTGCAATATTTTCTCACTTTGTCAAACTGTCTTTCCTTTTTACCGAATTAGTGAGATTGGAGATGCCTTCGCCGGGATGAGGCTGAAACTTCTGTGGGAAGCTCTGCTTTTTTTAGTAATTCTCTAACAACTTCTTTGATCTCCATAATAGGCATTTTTGTCTTCCAAAGACTATTGAAAATGGTTGAGGCATTCACTGTACAGCGTGAACTGTGTGACATTTGATCGGATATATCAATCGTCGTTTTCCCCTTGTAATCAACTATCATTTGAGATTTGATCAATTTTTGTCAGTGTTTCCATTGAACTTCTATAGTTTTGTACTATGCTTCATTAAAAATCATGAACACATCTCTTTTTATCTTTCCATTTCACAACTACAATTTTTCCATCTAACTTAAGAATTACCTTTTCTGCTTAATCGTAGCGTACCAAGAATGCCTTTGTTATTTTTTCTATCCAATAATCTGTTTGCCAACTCCACATTGGAATAACAGTATCTGTAACTATTTTGAAATTCCAAGTGTACTCATACTTAGTACAGTTTAAATACTTTTACTCCATACTTGCTCATTTTGTTTAGTATGTACTGCTTGATTGCTAAATGACCTCTAAGTGGTACTAAAGATTGGTCGATTCTGACAGTATCAAAATTTTCTGAAAATTTTGTTTCAATTTATTTTTCAAGTTAGCAACCAAGAATGCCTTTGTTATTTTTTCTATCCATTAATCTGTTTGCCAACTCCACATTGCAATAACAGTATCTGTAACTATTTTGAAATTCCAAGTGTACTCATACTTAGTACAGTTTAAATACTTTCACTCCATACTTGCTCATTTTGTTTAGTATGTACTGCTTGATTGCTAAATGACCTCTAAGTGGTACTAAAGATTGGTCGATTCTGACAGTATCAAAATTTTCTGAAAATTTTGTTTCAATTTATTTTTAAGTTAGCAATTTTGTATAATCTTATCACCTGGGGGATATTGTGCATTGTCTGCAAAGTGCCAGGATTGGAGCAGTTATTCAAATGTTCCTTGCCACGGTAGGTGGGGTTGTAATTTTTGTACAGTGGATCTTTACTCCAATATTGACGGAGAGAATTCGGAGCCTCGTCCACAATGGAGCACCGCTCCCTAGTCCCTCGAACCAAGAAAAAAATAAACACATTGTTTCCAATGGGACTGGCCGTAATGAAGCCGCGCATAAGTCGTGCGCGAGTAAGTCGGTGCGCACCGACCCTCGACCCTAGCCTAGCACCAAACCAAGTAATTGTTTCGTCAATTCTTTTACCCTCACACCTCCCGGCCTCAGAATGTCGAGATTTATTAATATCTTTGTATATTATCTCATTTTCACTAAAACCCAATACATAATTGAATTTCTTTAATTGTTCATATAATGATGTACTTTACAAATATTATTTTTTTATCATTTTTCCTAATAAAATAGAAAATAATATTCGCTTAAATACTTAATTTTTGTGCTACAATTATTTTATTTTGATGCTCTAGTTATTTTGAAATAACTTGAGCATCAAAATAAAATATATATATACATATACGTACAAAATTAATAAAGATTAAAAAAAAGAACATTTATAACCACTGAATATTTTATTGAAATGGAAAACTATGATTGATGAGCAATTAAATTATATTAATAATGTTTCACATTATGTAATTCTAGCATCTTGTATATTATTAAATTGAAGTTTAATTTGCGACAGATTATATTAAAAAAAAGTGCAGTCCAATCATCCTTTCTGTGGACATTACGACAGAAGTCCTGAATTTTTGTTTTGCTTTTTTTATTAAAATTAATATCGACTATCATTAATATCAATGTTTACCTACCTTAATGTGGGCATCAGTCGTTTCTCTGTTGAAATTGGCTGAGTGTGACTATTTTCCCACTGTTTTTGAATTTGAGGTTTGATTAGATTAATTATATAATCAAACGTGAAGATCTTCATCCTCATATAACTGAAAAATCTTTCAGAATCTTGTCTCAAATCCTGGTACAGGTGATTGAATTCACCAAACTGATATCGCTCCCTATTTAAAAAATGAATTTCCGATCCTTTTTCTTTTTCGGTAAAAATGATAATAATTGGCTTAGATGGAATCCAGCGCAATATCTTCGTCAGAAGATGGTATATGATATCTGAAATTCAACTGAAGGGGCAGAGAGATATCATTCCTGCTAGCTTTGAACATTTCTGGATGTCTGCTTGTGACAAAGGTGAATTACCAACTAAATAAAGATTCGGGATTTAAATGAGATTAATAGAGTTGTTGGAGGAGATTGGTGACCGGTTCATGACCTATTGCTATAACTTTTGAATAAAGACAGGAAAGTATATTTTTATACCTGGAAAAACGATTAATCATTGCTCATGTTTATCAAATGCATGGCATTATATTTTGATTTTTTATTACAGCTTTTGAGAAGAAAAAATAGTTTGGTCCATGTGGAAAAGATTAACGCAAATGGCTTGGTCGTTAAAGTGTTACAGACTATTTATGAAATAAGGACCTTCATCCTCATCAAAGCTAGTATTATTTTTAGAACATTACAATATATGTATTTAGTTTTCTCTTCCCCTCTTGCACACCATTTGATGGTTCTGATTTTGTTATAAATTCTGAAACCTAAATCCGCTGTCACTATGAAACATTCATAACAGCCAATGCCATCTTTTTAAAATGGACCGAACTAATTTGTAATAATAATTAGTGTCTGAAAGAACAAAAAAGCCCGAAACAATTTTATTTATCAAAATAATATTACTCTTTTATTTTAATTGTTGGCTGGATTGATCTCCTGGTCCATTACATTCTCTTGAGAATAGCCTTTGTCAATGAATTCATTTCGAATGAATGAGATGAGAAGTATGACTACCACCGGTTGGTCATTCTGGCACTCTAGCATAAACTTTTTAATGGCACTTGGTCAGTACTGGTACATGTATAACTTAGGATAATTCTAAGTGTTTTATTATCTCTCAGACTCAGATTATAATCATATGGAATATGTACCTGAATAACTTCGTTAATTCCTATTTATTTCACAAGGCTGTAAGTTTATTATTTAAGGTATCATTTTAAATTTTATTGTTACTTATTTTTTGTTCATAATAATAAGCTATAATGGTTTTTCCTATTTTTAGTCTCATAGGAAATTCAGTGCCCCTCGCCATGGGTCTATGGGCTTCTACCCTAAAAAGAGGTCTGCTCGCCACCGTGGTAAGGTTAAGGCATTCCCTAAGGATGATCCTTCCAAGCCAGTTCATTTAACTGCATTCATTGCTTACAAGGCTGGTATGACACATGTTGTAAGAGAAGCAGATCGACCAGGCTCAAGTAAGCTATTATGAAATTTACTTAATTAAATTGTGGACTTATTATTTTTATTTATTTATATTTTTAGCTAAGTTAATAAAAGAAAAAAAATGCCTTTTCTGTGATGATTCTAATTTTAAATGTTTATGGTTATTCCTGATATAAATTGATGAACATTAGGGCGGTCTGAGACAAGGCATTTTAGATGTATTAATATAATTAACATGATTAAAGGTGCTAAATTCAAAATCTTGTATGGTCAGCAACAATGTGAAGTTATCACTGCTGCTATGTTAGAATACCAGCAAAAATAACCATCTTCTGTGGTGACTTAAATATTTGTTGCTATCTGTGATGCTAATATAAACCTACTTTTTAATTTAAAGACTCGATTTTAGTTTTTCTTGTTATAGGCATTTTTCAATCTCAGATATATTAAGTATTTGCAATAGCATACCTTCATTATTATCTTAATTTATTAAGACTGGCTTAATTGACAGTGCTTTGTTTTAGAATGGTAAAGCCTGCTTGTTAAATCTGCCATAAATTTATATTCTCAAGTGTCACTTATAAATTTTAAAGGCATTTCAACAGTAACATTGCTTAAAATATAGAAAAATTGTATGTCCCATTTGTCTTACCCGGCTACTCTTACTAGTTAGTTTTTATATTAGATATTACTTGTTTTTTTACAACTTTACAATGCGGTCATATTATCAGTCTCCTTGCCCGGGCTTATCCAAAGGCACTCTTTATTACTATTAGTGCTTGCTCTAACTGCTTTGAATTCAATTCTAAAATTTGTCTTCATTGCAATTATTACTGCTTTAATTAGATGTAATTTAAAATTTTTAGTGCTGTTGACTTCTGGTTGGGGATATTATACCTAAAGCAGTAATGTAAAGATTCATTAGGATTATTCCTTTTATCTCTTGAGTAAATGTAGTAAGCAGAATCCGACCACTAATAGTTTTAAATGATATCTACTTAAAGCAGTATTAATTTTAATAATTCCAATGAAGACAAATTTTAGAATTGAGTACAAATTCTGCTAGTCTAGTGTGCTTATATAATTAATAGTTTCATGATTAGTTAGTATGTTGTTACACTGTTAAATTTTTTTTTTTTTTTTTGTTTAGAAATTAACAAAAAGGAAATAGTAGAAGGTGTAACTATTTTGGAAACTCCCCCAATGGTTGTCATTGGTGCAGTTGGTTACATTGAAACACCTCGTGGTTTACGTGGTCTTGTGACTGTATGGGCAGAGCATATTGCAGATGAAGCAAGGAGGAGATTTTACAAGAACTGGTAAATATTAAATCTTTTATTAGTTTTATATTAGCTTTTTAAATTTAAAAATGTCTTCAATGATGATTTCTATAAATGTTTATGGTTACGTCTGATGATACTTTGATGACCTCTAGGGCGGTCTGAGCAAGACATTTTCATTCCCTTTAAAAAAAAAAAAAAAAAAAATATTTTGTAATTATTTTTAGTTTATTCCATGATAGAGTTCTAAAGTTAGTGTAATATTTAATTGTTTATATTAAGTTAGTGGGGTTATATTCTAACATCTAGTGCCATTAACGTCTTCAATTTATCCATTTAATTATAAGTATGGATTTTTTTGTGGGAATAACTTGCTTGATGGGGGTTAATTTTGTTTTTTATTTGTGTGTTAATGGAGAACTAAGAATTGTTTATAATTATTAAATAGTTTTTTTAGTGTGTACTCTTGACAAAGATTATTCAGTAATTACTTTGTTTTATATTTTGTATATATACCAGTATTATTAAATACATCTACATAGCCCTCCTCTGTTATATACAAGAGGGTGGAGGTGTATTGCTCTCCTCTCAGATATTTACTGATGAGGGCCCGCCTCCTTATTTATGATTTAGGTACAAATCCAAGAAGAAGGCATTTGTAAAGGCTAGTAAAAAATGGAGTGATCCTCTTGGTAAGAAGCAGATTGAAGAAGACTTCAAAAAGATGATAAAGTACTGCAAGGTCATCCGTGTTATCGCTCATACTCAGGTATGTCTTCTGAAAACTATTTTTTTTGTACAACTGTTATCACTGGTTCCTCCCGAATTTACCCAAAGGTTTCCGAACTAGCATACTCAGGTGCCATTTATGCTAACTTCTTTGCATTCAATTGTAACATTCGTATTCATTAAAACTATTAGTTCTGTCGACTTAACTCACTACGTTTGTCCAAGAAATAAACAGAACACCAATGGATCCTTTTCAGTTAAGGTTGGGGTCTTACCGTAATTTCAATTATTACTGCTTTAATTAGATCACAGCTGTCTACTTCTGCTCGCAAATACGAGATATACAAACCCTAAAAGTTCTTTTTCAGTTGAGGTCGTGTCCTTACCGTAATACAACTTTCTCAGATATCTGGAAGTTGACAGCACTAATAATTTAGATAATTCCAATGAATTCCATTGTTACAATAGAATATAAAGCAGTTAAATGTCCTAGTCCGGCAACCTGGCTGGTTTCGGAAGGAACCAGTGATAAGGTTGTAAAGTTGTACCATCTTTTTATTTGCAAATGACGAATTGGTTATTTATTGCCCTCTTCCCTGTTGATTAATTTACATGGTTTTTAACAGTGATGAGAAACATTAAGCATATAAAATTTGTGATGCCATGGTTTACTGAGCCTGAGTTAAGACCATTAACTTTTTTGGGAAAATACAATTACTCGCCTTCAGTTATTTTATGAAATTTATTTGTAGAAGATTAACTTTTAATAGTATAATGAAATTTAATCCAATATCAGATGACCAAGTATTAAAATTTAAAGTTTGGTTTGCAAATATTTCACCTGCTCTGCTAAATTTAGTAACGCATTCATAGTACTAACTGATTATCTGTAATATATTTTTGCTCCTATTTAACCAGAAAGTGTTTTATGACAATATATTTAAAATCACTTATAAATCTTCCACATGCCATATGTTATTAAAGTATTCTAATTTTCTGTTAATGAATGCTTTCTTTTACTTCATTATATACACCCATTTATTCAATTGGGGTTTATCTTATTGATTCTTTATTTAGTATTATTTAATCTTTATATTATTTAATATTTGTTTTACAGATGAAACTGTTGAAACAAAGGCAAAAGAAGGCTCACATTATGGAAATTCAAGTTAACGGTGGAACCATTGCTGATAAAGTAGCTTGGGTTCGAGAACATTTGGAAAAACCTGTTCCTGTTTCTGGAGTTTTTGCTCAAGATGAAATGATTGATGTGATTGGAGTAACTAAAGGAAAAGGATTTAAAGGTAAGCAGTTCTCTTCAGTTTTCTTTTTATAAGAAATAAATTACAAGGTTTTGATTTAATTATAGAACATTTATCTGAGTTGTTCCTGTTTATTTTCAAAACCGCAGATTTTATAAATGTTGATATATTTCTTTGTTATTTTACTTTTCTTCTTATAAGTAATTTGCTATACCCATTCTTTAACCCTCACCCTATATTGCCAAAATGATTATATATTTTTTTAGTGAACTAAACAAATTATTTGAATTTTTATCTAGTGTGTATATAAACTTATATTCATATATTTTGTAAATATCTCCTAAAATTTGAAATTTAATTATATGCAATCTTTCCGACTGTTTTATTATCCTTATAGGTTTTAATTGATTCAAAGATGATCATCGTTTATTACCTGTTGTGAATAAAGCCATTTTAGCAGCTCATATTACTTGAGCTGTCTTCGTTTCTAGTATTTCTATCTTACTTTTCAGATACAAGTTAACTTTGAAGTATGATACATGAGAACATTTTATGTTTTGGAATAGATGAATTTGAATTAATTTTAATTCATCCTTGCTTAATTTTATTAATGTCGTTATATTAATACCTTTTATTTTGTATTGCATTCTATTTTATCCCAAGAAGTATAAATTCGGAACTTTACATTGTCCTTTTAAGTTTTTTATTTTTCTTAAATTTTTTTCATAACAATTCTGTGTATTAATGATGAAAATTATGTGATGTGCCGATCCTAACTATATTGAGGATTGTAATTTCTGCTGCTTTCCTTCTGAGATACACATGGAAAATAACATTCTTTCACAATGCTTGCTGATTTTTTTTATCTTTATTTTAATGCTAATACATTTTTCCTTCTGTTATTTAAGGTGTTACATCTCGTTGGCACACCAAGAAGCTTCCTCGTAAAACACACAAAGGTTTGAGGAAAGTAGCTTGTATCGGTGCTTGGCATCCTTCTAGAGTACAGTTCACAGTTGCAAGAGCTGGTCAGAAGGGTTATCATCATAGAACAGAAATAAACAAGAAAATATACAGAATTGGACAAGGAATCCACACCAAAGATGGAAAGGTAATAAAGTACTAGCTGTGGCAAATTATTTAAATGATTTGTTTATTTAACAAAAGTCTATTTTTAGGTCATCAAAAACAATGCATCAACTGATTATGATTTGTCGGACAAATCAATCACTCCTATGGGTGGCTTTCCTCATTATGGTGAAGTGAACAATGACTATCTTATGATCAAAGGATGTTGCATGGGTCCCAAGAAGAGGGTAATCACCCTCAGGAAGGTAATTAATTTGTTTTTTATTTAAATTTGTGTAATTTTGCCAATGATGATGAAAATTAGCCGAAACTTATCTGAAGCTTATACAAAGCTCCATTTTTGATGTTTATCAAATGATAGGCCTGAGGCATCTTTTATACAGTTTAGTCAATCTAATAAGCAATAGAATACCATTAAGTATGGAATAACTTGTTATTCTGTACTCTTTGTAGAATTAAATTTTGTAGTCAAAATTTGAATTAATTTCATTATTTTTTTCTATTCTGTTTTTATATGTTTAAACATAATTACAGACTGAAAAATATCAGTAATAACTGAAACTTTAGTTAACTTGTCAGGATATATATTTTGTTTTATTTAAATTTTTTTTATATATATATATATATAGTTTTTATTTTTTTCTTCTTTTTAACTTCTATAATATAATTTGAATAGTTGAATTCTCTTATGTCTTTATTTATCCTATTATGTCTTTCATTATGTTAACAATTACTTTTATCATTTTAGTCACTTCTTGTGCATACCAAGAGGGTAGCATTGGAGAAGATCAACCTGAAGTTTATTGATACTTCATCTAAATTTGGACATGGTCGGTTCCAGACCCCTGCCGACAAGGCTTCCTTCATGGGCGTAATGAAGAAAGACAGGTTGAAGGAAGAAGCTGCACAGACTGCTGCTGCGGCTGCTACTGCATAAGTCTTTATGTAATAAAAATAAATGACTTTATGTTTTAATTGTTTGTTTTTAACCCACTTTTTTGTATTTGAGCTATTTATCCAACTGAATTCAAGACATTTTTTTTTGGTGATCAGTCAGAATCAAGCCTAACTTATTTTTGCTCTATGTAAACATGCTAATATCTAATGGGCCACAGGAACTTGCTAGACAATCAAATATTTGTCATTGGTAGGTCCCATCTTCTTGTGGCACTTTAGCCAAAATAATAACTTACTTGTATATTTAGAAAAGAACTTTAAATCATGTTGATGTTATCACTTCTAACTAAATTGGATTATTACTGCAAATTTAATGTAATGAGTCCTCATTTTGACATACATTGTTTTGCATCTAACTACTCTTTGACAAGATATATTATTTTATTACAGAGTATAAATTATTAATGTAAAATATGGGAATGTTCAGCTATTATAGGTGGATGGTAATACATATATTCTTCATTAATTACCTTTAGTTCTGATCTTGCAACTTAAAAGGCCCCAACTTAACAGTAATTTTTGTAGTGTACCTGAATTAAACTATTATGAAATCAGAAAACTAAAGCCAGTGGTTGTTAACAGATAGTTGG
Organism: Rhaphigaster nebulosa; assembly: GCA_948150685.1. Lineage (NCBI taxonomy): Eukaryota > Metazoa > Arthropoda > Insecta > Hemiptera > Pentatomidae > Rhaphigaster > Rhaphigaster nebulosa. Next base: position 157,690,998 of record OX411306.1, read on the forward strand.
TTTTAGGACTTTCTAACGTTATGAAAGATATAGCATATTTTAGATAATTGATGGGCCTAATAAATTGTATTTTAACCATGTATAGTATTTTAACTTCGAAGAGTTATCTCAGGTGTCAAAATAAATTGCTGGGCATGGTAGTAGTGCCTATTATTCCTGATTTAACTAAAGTTTACTTGAAAGACTGGGAATTAGGTGGTTTTGGAATTGAATTTTAAATTGTGGTCAAGTAGTCTCCTATTCTTTTAATCGCTAATTTCAAGTATGGCGATATTAGGGAAACATTTTTATTCGTATAAACAATAGAATATTACAAAGATAGTTCAACACATTTGGTGAAGCTACATAGTTTGTAATGACTATGTTGAAGCAATAGTTCATACTGAATAAGTAATTAGCTTATCCCTTTAGTTTAATACACAAGATTGCATAAGGCCTGTGGGGACCCGACATATCTTTATTATCAAAAACAGTAGGCTTTTGAGGTTAAAAACACTACTGGACCTATAAGCATCAAAATCTTTAAAACCCAACTTATCCAGTCTTGAAATACCAACTTATAATCCTCAAAACTTAGAAATCTTTCAATTTTTTCATCACTTTTATTTAAGCCCTAGTAAGAATTTAAGAAACAAAATTGGAATTCCTTTTCTTTTGATACCTCATTCAAAATCCATCGCTCCTAACAGCCTGTAAAGGGATCTGTACTACAGTAATAATATATAGTAGTGGTAACAATAAAGCACATTCTAGAGATAAGTAGTTCTGATTTTTTTTTGTGTTTCGAATGGCAATATTCCACAATAAATTTAGAAAAAACGTCAGCAAGTTAATGATTACGATTGTTTATTATTGATCATGTTTGATGAGCTAAAGTGATCTTTATAATTAAATAGTTGGTCATTAAGATGGCGATGTTTAAAGAGCAAATGATTGTATTTACAAAACTTGTTAATCAACGAACTAGAAAAAGTGTAATCAATATCAATACAAAACAGAAAAATTTCCGTATTGAGTAGTGATTTTTCAACTTTTGTATTATACATATTTGCTGTACTATGTCAGGAAATATTTTCAGTCCATTTCTTGCATGAATTAGCCCATTTGTGCCCAGCAATGATAATAGGCAATGCTCACTTGTAAAGTACATGTCCCCCACTCTTTATTTTCTGGAAATGCTTACAGTTGATTTTTGTTTTACTTGAAGGGTGTTTTAAACAACACACTTTTCTTTTCAATCTTAAGCTTTTGAGGTTACGCTAATTTTTAACATGTTGAGCAAATTTTGGAGAGAGAAAAAAGTAAGCAACCTCTTGTTTATTATTTTAAACTGTTCTAATTTATTAAGAGATCAATCTACAGTCCAATATCAGTTTCGCATGATTTTCAACTATCCTAGGTTATGGTTTTTTTCACATGAATTACATGGGCACGAAAAAGCTTCACGTTTATTTTATTTATTTATTTTTTTCTTCCATAGGATCTGAACTGAACAATTGACTAAATCCTCAGTGAATTTGAAAAATCAGTGGGTGCTAAAAATGTTTACACGATAAGCTAGTAATGGAACTGGTAGTGGTAGGAGGAAACTCGCTGGCAAATAGGTCCTTAAGTTCTTTTTCAATTAGTTCTCAGCCACACCATATATTTTTACCAAAAATTATTTTGCAATCTTGATTCTAGCTAAGTAAAATGCCAAAGGAATTTAGTTAGAGATCAATTTAATTGATTGGAAAAATTAGGGTGACTGCAGTGGAGATGAATAGTCATTCATTATGCTTTTCATAGGAAAAGCATAGTAACATTTTGCTTTTTCGATGGAATCCCGTTGTTTCCTTTTTGCCAAATTATTTTGCAGTCAGCCCCTAGTGATGTAAAACTATAGTTAGTGCAGATAGTATTGGAGCTAAAAAAAATTAAAAGATTTTTCCCCACCAGATTTAATTATTTTTTTGCCCATAGGATTTTTTTAGGGTGAGAAAGTTTTTTTTCTTTTATGGTGTTTGTCTCCTGTTCACCATTGTTATCTGATTAAAAACTAAAAATTATAATGATTAGAAAAAAAAAAATTTAAGAACATAGTTTTATTATTGATTTTTATTTTACACATTTTTACTAAATTTGTAGGATAATAAGCTAATGAAAAGATGTTACCATGAATAAGTATCCCTTATTGGTATTACCTTCTTGTGTTGAAACTGAATTAAAATATTCAATAAATGTGATTCAACCTGAATAGCGACAATTTTAGACCTCATTTTTTTTTTATTTATCTTTTGTGTTTTAAATGTACTTATAATCATTAATTTGACCGAATATAGCTAAAGTGATATTAAATATATTGAATTGAAGTAATATAAAAATGTTTAAAAAATTGGATAAATACATTTTTTTATCCTATCTTATTCATTTTTCATTTATTGACTTCAAAATTTTTATTCAAGAATCTATTTGTCTTCATTTTGTTATGTTTATATGCAATATTTTCATGAAAACCCAAGTAAAAATATATTTGTTCGCCTATGGCTTCTTTTATTTTCCCTCCTTAAAATAATTACATCCTATGCACATAAGTGAGTTGGATCAGTGGCCTACATGGGGGAAAGGAAGATCAGGGTGATATATCCTCTGCCTCGAAAATTAATGAAAAATATGAGGTACAATTTTACAAATTGGGTAAAATCTATCACTAGTAGACTGTACCACTAGCTCAACCGAAGGTTGCCAAATTAGTATCTGAACATTATATATTAATGCATTATTAATTTTAATTTGTCAATGTTTATTTTATTTTTACTTTAAGTGACAGTTTCATTTCATATTTAATTAAAGAATTATTTTGGTAAATTAACTGATATTTTTTTGGTTAGATTTCGTTTTATTACACAAAGAAGCTTTTTATTCTGTATTTCCGTGTTATTTTATTGACTAGAAACAAGTTGAATTTAATTAATTTCATCCTCAAAATTTAATAAATATCATCCTCATTACACTTCATTGTCTGGAAAACCTAATTTCCACACCACAATTTTTAACTAATCAGGTGCCATTTCTTGACCAAAAGAAACCTCAACTTCAGATGAAATTAAAGTTTAATAATATGTTTTCCTAAAAGTGCGATACCTGTTGCCCAGCAGAGGGCTGAGAAAAAAATTCTCAAATAAAGTATGATTTTAAAAATAAAATAAAACTATGCTATTAGCCCTCTGAAATCCCCCTTACAATAGATTTAGTTAAGACGAACTATATTTCTATAGGACAATGGTCTAATTTCAGGCATTAAGTTGGCATACCAGGATGCAAAGGGAGTTGTGCGGATCAATGGAAGCGTATCTTAGGCATTCCTCTTAGAAAAAGGTCTGAGGCAGGGAGATAGTTTAAGCCCTCTCCTGTTCATTATTTTAAGGACAATGCAAGCGCCGAACTGCATGGACCGCCAACGGAAAATGGAACTTAAGAACCATTCTTGTACAGAGCCTTTTGTATACCGATGACATTCCTTTCTGCAATGGAGAGGTATTAGAAGTTGTGCCGGAGTTTACCTACTTAGGGACCGTAATGAAGTTCCTCTGGTAAGATTGACCCAGAGATATCTCACATCAATTTCTAAAGCCAATCAAGTTTATTACCAGATCTGCAATAGTATAATTGGTCACCGAGAAGTAGGTATGGAGACAAAAAGGCACATATATAAATCTGTTTATCTCCCAACCCTTACATATGGAAGCGAAAGCTGGATAAGCAAGCCAGCCACATTACTGCAGCAGAAATGAAGTTTCTAAGGAGAGCAGTTGGGAAGACAAGAAGGGATTGCATCAGAAATATATGAATAAGTGAACAGTTTGAGATGACAGAACTAAAGATCACACTCAAATCCCGATAGCTCAAGTGGTTTGGCCACGTGTGTCGCATGGAGGATGAAAGAGAACCAAAGGAAGTTCTAGTAGCTCGTCCCTCTGGGAAAAGATCGCGAGGAGGTCCCAGAATTTTCTACCGGGAGAATATTCAGATTGGAGGGAAAAGAGGCAAAGCCCTCCAGCAGATGAAGCAGCTATGAGGGACTGGGAGGCACAAGAGGAAGACAAAGAAGAAGAACTATATTTCTTAAAGAAAGTTTTGTCTACTTTAGGATGGTGCAATTGGAACTTAATTATCTTGAATAGCTTTTGACTGATCGCTTCCTATTTGACGAAAAACATGACTTACTTGAAAGGGTTTAAATATTCTGCTTTCGTTTGGAATGCATGGTTCAATTCAATATTTTTGTTGCTCTTAGGTGCGAAATCAGTCCCAGAAATTTCCTGGTTCTTATTCTGTATTCTCTATACTATTTACAAGGTAAAATATACATTTCCTCAAGACTATTATTGATGTGCATTATCATTTTTTTTAATTACGCATGTTGTGTTACATGGATACTATGTATGAGTGGAGCGATTTTAAAAGTTAAGATGCTCAAGTTTCTAAATAGCCACCTTATAGACAGTCTATAAGGAGGAGCAATAGCTCACCCACAAGAATTCATCAGACTGGGAGTGAACTCAAATGGCATTATGTTGAAACTAATGTCTCCTTCCTAGTTAGTACCTTTGAAAGGCTTACGGAAATAGATAAATTGAACCTTAGTTAAGTTTTCCAAAAATGAATGTGTGGTTTCCCATTGATTTATTAATTCTTGTTTTCATATTAATGAAACACTTTAACATTTTTTAATTTCTCCCCTACTAAATTCTTGTGGACGAGCTATAGCTCACATTTTTTTTTTTCTTTACTGACATTCTTCTTTTACTTGCCTTAATAAATAAATTAAAAAAATGAATAATACATATTGGCATATAATCTTCAGTTTTGATGTTTGATTCAGTTCGGTATTTGATTTGTATCGTAAAGTTGTTACGATACAAATCAAATACGTATTGATTTTGTATTTCTTAGACAATTTATATGTTTATTAATATTAATAAAGGGTATTAGGGAGTGGCAGAAAACTCAGGCGGTTGAGCACAGATGATGACCAAACTATCAACTAGCATAGCTCTTAATCAAGAAACAGCACTTTTCTTAGAAGTAAGGAATAAGAGCTTTAGTGGTACATTTTTTAAAATAAATGATATAATAAAAGTATTTCCCAATAAAAAGCACAGTTACCGTAAAAGAGGGTTACTTTGTGTCAGACCATGGACTTTTTTTGATATTTTTTTTTTATCAGCTTGATATTGTGTTTTAAGTAAAATTTTTATCAGCTTCCTTAGAGTACAGATGAAATTCAAAGCTCCTAGTTTACACTGTGTTGATATTTGTATTATTTTTTTAATTCAAAAGTGGAAAGTTTATGCATAGGTTGGAGGAATTTGCACCACTTCCTAAAATCACATGGAAATCAACAGCAAGAGCAATTTAAGTCTCTCTCCATCAATGAGAAGAATCACTAAGAACTTAGGATTAAGAATAAAAAAATGTTTTTACTTCCTTGTACCACAGTAAAGGATGTATTGTAATCGCGAAAATTTTCGGTTTTTAGATTTCAACGGAAATATCCTTTTTGACCAACCCTGAATCCATTTCGACTAGTTTTGTCGCGACGCCTGTAGGTTCGTTCGTATGTATCTCGCATAACTCAAAAATGGTTAGCCATAGAAAGTTAAAATTTTATATTTAGGATTATTAAATAATCTATTTGTGAACCTCCCTTTTTTGGTCACAGCATGTTAACCGGAAGTGGTGCTTTACTTGATGGTCATTTATTTTCATAAAAAATTTAATGCAAAGCTTCTCAAATTTGGTATATAAGACTTTTATATCAATATAAACAATATGATAGATTTTGGTTGAAATTGAAGAGCCGAAAGGGGTACACCAAGATCTTGTGTGTCTGTATGAGTCAATAGGTGGATATCGTGATGCACAGTGTCATATTTGCGGTACCGCTATGTTCGGAAACTAGTAACCATATCCCCAATTTCTGGTGCAAAGTTGCCCATAATCACATTTTTGTAAATTGCAGCTTAGAAAGAAATTAATAACTAGAACTAATATTTGCTTCTTAATCAAAGATAGATTTTGAACAAGTGAGAGATCAAACCCATCTTCATACTACAAAAAGAAGCAAGTTGTTTACTGGGGAATAACAGGAGGAAGAAAAAAGCCGATAATATATGCTTATTCTCCATTCAACTTTGCACCCAGCAATTGAAAGGTTTTCCCCTTCCAGCCCTTTCATATCTTTTACTCATTGGTGGGTAACGCTCAGCAGCACAAAACTTCTGACATCATGGGAGCAAAGTAACCCACTTTTACGGTGTAATATAGAATGGATGCAAGAACTTACTTCTATGTTTAAAGGAGGTTAGAGCTAAATAAGTTTAAGAACCCTAGAAACCAGAGAATACCTCTGGTACCATAGTATGGATGCGACTGTATAAAAAAAATAGTAACTACTGGATTGTACGATCTCTTTCAGCTGTAAATAAAAGCAATTACAGCTTTATAATCATCTATAAAGCATAATTTTTATAACTCAAAACTGTTATATTATACATTAATAATTTAAGAAGTCATCAATACTACTTTGATTATATTTTAATCATTCGTTTTCTGTTAATAAATAAAATTACTTAACTACTGCAAAAGGCTACATTAGAAAGAATTGTTCATGTAGGGATTCGAAAAAAAAAAAGAAAGAATATCCTCATCAAATATAACAGATTATCAAAAAGGAAAGTTTTTATTGTTAATAAAAATAATATTTACATAGGATACAGATATAATACAACTTTTATATTTAAATCTAACCTCCTCATGGAGTGTCCTAAATTCAGAATTAAAAATGTCAAACATCTGTTTTGATAATGCTAGTTGAACCCCAAGCTGTAATGTATGGGCAAGAGAGCGGTGACACAGGTGCTACTGAATCATTGCGGCAATCAGCTACCACAGGACACACCCCACAGGGGGCTGTGATGAGGCCAGCAGGACCAGTTAGTGCTGATATTGCTCTGTATAACCTGTCACCACCAGGCTTTATTTCCCGTTCTACTTTTCCATCAAATACAAGAGTTTCCAAAATGGTCTGGATATCATCTTCAGACAGCGACACCTAAAATAATTCGGGTTAGGAATAGAAAATAAAGCTTTTAATATAAAAACCAATTATCCTCAATTAAATTTATAGAGACTAAATATTTTTTTGGAAATTGAATGATTACCAAAAGATTCCTTGTTTAAATTTCAAATTATTATTATTATTATTATTAGCTGGTGCTATGACCCAGTTGTCGAACCAAAGCTTGCCTCAGCATAGATAGCCAGTTTTCTCTGTTTTTTTATGCTTAAGGCATAATAACTATTAGATAAAATAAGCAGAGATGCCTGGATTGGGAACATGAAAGACAATGTGAATACTTCTAAAGCGTAACAATATATCACAAAGATCTGTCTCACATGAGAAGGTATAATTAGCAAACGCTAATTAATTGTCCTCTTTTGGATTCAAAGAGCACAAAAAAATAAGTAATCCTGAACATCATATCTGTTCTAATTAGTTAAGTCACATAAATGCTCTTGCAATCAACTCTTGCACCATCTTCCGTCAAGAAGACTTACTCTTTTATTTTTTTAAATAACAATCTTACATTTAATAACAAACGCTAAGTTATATTGAAGGAAAGATGGTTTGGATGGCGGTCAAGAAATGGAACTTAAACTATTTATTTAGTATAAACCATCTTATCCTTCATTATCATCTAAAGGGTCAACCAATAAACATTCAATAAGTTAACTTATATTGCATTGAAATATTTTATAATGGTGAAAGTATGGTTGACCGTGGAAAATTTATGTAGGAGAATCTTGGTTGGGGGAGCGGTCAATTGTATTTTATTGTAATAAATTTGAATTATTTATCTACTTCATAATTGAATCACCTATAGTTGGTGGATTTTTTACTCAGCAACACAATGCTTTGAAAAAATGCTGAAGATGGAGAATACAGGGAGGTCTTAAAGATTTTAGTTTCTGAATAGAAACAGGAAGCTTGTAAAATACAAAAAAAAAAAGTTCTAAACTGTTTTTGGAGTATGAGGGATGTGACCATGGGCAATGAGACAACTGTTGCCATTATCAGATAAAATGAGAATTAATAACCAACTTTCAATTATTCTTCTTGTCTCAAGTGGAAATAACTATAACTTCATTTTAAATAATACCATAATTATAATTATTATTTATTTTTTTTAAGGTAGTTCAAACTATTGACTGATTTCAATAGAATTTGAAAATACCATATCACTGCTTCGAAGCAGAAGTAGTTTTACTCAGAAAATTAAATTTTACAGAAGTTTTTTTTTTAACTTTTTGATTTATCATTTCATAATATGAATGTGATATAATACATGAATGTAATATGATGAAACAAATTTTTGACTTTCCAGCTTAGTTATTATAGATAGAGATAGGCTGTTTCTCTATCAAATCTGCAGTAATATTAACCATTTTAAGTGATAAAAAAAAACAGAAAAAGCCAAATTTGGAGATGGAATAGTTCTGCCCTGAAGCGGTGATACATTATGATTATAAAATGTATATAATATGTTTATTATAGAATTTAACTGTCTTTATGGAATTTTTTTTTTTTTTTTGAGATTTGTGGTAGATTAGTAAATATAGTTTTTTTTTGTGTATGCTGATCCCAAAAAGATCCAAATTTAAACAAAAATTTCAATTCTTTAAATGGTTTTTCATCATTAGTGAATTAAAAAATAAAATTATTACTGTTTAATTTAGTGACCCATCCTTTACCCTTTCAAGTAGTAGTAGTTCCTCCCTTTAAAACAATCAATTTCAAGTCTGAAAAGTTTCTTGGTAATTCTGAAAAATCTAATCACTTTAAAATAATAAAAATGTTTATTGGATACCAAATTTAAAAGAAGAAAATTAAATATTCTTCGGAGAAACCCTAGACCATCCTACCAACACCTTTAACCTAGGACTAACAGAAAATTGGCAGAAACCTCTAAACTAACATAAAAAAAACTAAGCTGAGAGAGATTTTAAGCTTAGCAGGTAAAGATCATAAGGGTTGTTTCCTAGGATACTCAGAAGAACTTCACTAATGGCCCCCATACACTTCAAGTGATTTGAGCAAACTCCTGGGTTTGTGCAACAACGTGTTTGCACAAACATTGGTCCACACACTGTGCAACAATTTGCGCAAGCATTCTAGTGAAACTGTCCTCCCTTTCAACTTTTTTTTTTAATTTTTCAAATGTATTTAGTGAATTTGCCGAGAGAATGCCAGACACGGAAGATACTTGTGCTGCAATTATTGCTTGTTTAACTGAAAAAAAACAAAAAAAAACAGAGGAACTGCATGAAGAAGAAGAATTGAAGAAGAGAAATGAATTTAGCCATGACTGCTTAAGCGGAATTTAAAATCAGTTCAGAAGTGGATTATAAAAACTATTTACGGATGGATTCTAATACATTTGGTGAGCTCCAAGAAATGGTAACACCTTTAATTGAAAAAAGAAATTCAGTCCTAAGGGAACCAATATCGGCAGAACTGTTGAGATTCCTGGTTTGTGGCGACTCCTTTGAAGAGCTGAAATTCCAAATTGTCATCGCAGCTCAAACACTTGGGAAAATAATTGCTGAGACATGTACAGCTTTAAATCACGTTTTGAAAGGATATATAAAGGTGAGTAATAACTTTTTAAATATTACGCAGGAGGGAGAGATGTTTCTACTTCAAACGTTTGTGCAACACTTCAAGCCTAGCATTTAATATATATGTTTGTGTGTATAATATACTGTTGGAAAGCTAAAGATTTTAGAAAAATTAATATCTATATATATAAAATTAAATTTAAACTATTAAAATATATATATATATAGTTTATATTTATCCATTTTTTTATTACTACTAAAAATGAGAGATGGTTAATTATTTCAAATTAACAAAATTAAAGGTACTTTGGATGAATAAAATTTGGAAATTCAGCATTTAAGTGAAAATAATAAAGCCGATTACGATCCAGTCTGCAGGAGTAAACTTTAATTTCATACCAGGCCCAAAGAATTAATCCCAACTTATACTTAAACTAGAACAGTTTACTAATTTCTAGGCTAATCACTTTTTCTGCCTTAGTTTGAGAGTAGTATAAAAAAATTGGCTTATCTTACCTTGCTAATCCCGAGATCACTTATAAACTTGCAAACCATTAAAGGAGTTGCAGATATCATGGCATATAATGCAACAGGACCTTTCTTCACTGCAATAGGGTCACTTTCATACTTCTGTCTTAGCTCTAACAAGTACCTGTACAAGTACAATAGTAATATTATTTGTTATTACAAAAGAAAGACTGATTGTTGTTTTACATTTCTATGCTCATACTTCTTGCATCTCATGTATGAATTAAGTTTGAGAAAAATTATGAAATTATTCATGAAAAATGTAAAATTTCAAAATTTTCGAGAAAAAACAAAATATCCACCAACATTCTCTAAAAATAAAATCAACTGATCATGGGCTGCTCGAAGAATAATGTAGGAAAGAATTAGTGAAGGTTTTACGAATATTCAGTTTGTTTTAATAACGAGGTATTCAAAAGGTTAGATCAGTTTATTCTACGACAGATGCAATAAGAAATAGCTTTATTATGTGCAATAATAAAATATAAATTTACATGTATTGTTTATAATAGGCCTTTCATACAGATAGAGACATGAGAAACATTGTTCATTCTTTTATAAATTAAGATTAGGTAAAAAAATAAAATGAACTGATTTTATATTACATAAACACTCCTTGAGCTGAGTTTAAGTTCCTAGTATTTGAAAAGCGGAGAAAATACTAATTATTATAATTATTCACATTGAAGGTTTCCTTCTTTTTATTTCTTTTCTTAAAGTTACATCATACATTTTTTTTCCCTTCCCATTCTTGCCTTTTGGCAATACGGATTTTCCAGTCTACTTCATAACTTCTGGTACCGGATTGACGTTGTTTTCTTCATCTCAGTCATAGTCCGGCATTCTCCTAGGCACATCTCCATTCTCCATTCTTCTTCTCAGATTCCCTAGATAGAAGTAAGCAGTGTCCACCAGTGTTTTACTGTACCCTTACCCAATTATACTTTTTTTTGTGTTTCACTCCACCAAAAAAGTATCATCACTCTCATAACTTCCTACTCCTATTAAGACATACAGGACGGGCTATTCCTACAGGTTATCAACCTATTCTAACCAGAGTGGGAAGGTTGAGATTAAAACCCTGGGGCGACCACAAAATAAACTTCAATCTGTCCAGGCCAGATTCGAACCGGCACTGCAGCAGTCTTGTGGCTGCTAAGATGATGCCTTAACATTCTCGGCTCATCACTCTCATTTAGACATGTCCAACAAGTAATGGTGTTGGAATGCTCATCCATAATCTGACGGTTGTAATCCTTTTCAAATATCCTTCCTTTGATCCTCCACACTTAAATACTTATTTGCCAACATTTATTCAAATTCATTTACCTTCTCTATATTTTAGTATGCTATCCACTCAAGACCGATTTCATCCTATATTTGAATCCTCTCTTCTTATACACACTCCCCTCTTTAACAATATAAATATTGCATGTGATTTCAACATCAGTCTGCTCTCAGGTTCGGGTTTAGGTAGATGAGTTCAAAACCATGGGTAAAACATTTTTCGGGTTCATCGTTCTTTTGTAGCCATTTTAAGTTTGCTTCGCAGATGAAAACAAGCTTTAGGAAAATATCTCTAACTCTTGTAATTTTGAACATATCAAAACAAAACAAAAACTTAAATTATTATAAAGATATGCTCTACATTTTTTGTCCTAACAACATATCGTCAAAGTAGTGTGGAAAGTGCTTAAACAAATATGCAAAAATTGATATAAAATATTACTTTTAGCGCAGTAAAAGTATACTAAGGAAAAGAGACTCATCTTCGATTTTTTTTTTCTTTTTCATGTATAGTTTTGTCATTGTACAAATTGCTGTGGAAATTTCAATCTTGAAAATTTTGTCCATTTTTTTATATGAACTTTCAAGGATGACCAAAAGTCATTCTTTGCCATATTTAAAGCAGAATAACTCAACAAGAAGAGAGTGAAAAATTATAAAGCTGACAGTCTATACCACTTTATGAATGAACATAGGACACAAATTTGGCGACAGCCTCAACTGTTTCCGGGGTTATAAATTTTCTTTACAGGTGAAAACAAGTTTTGGGGAAATATCTCTAACTCTGGTAATTTCTCAGATATAAAACCAATAACAAAAACTAAAATTATGAAAATGATGTGTTTTGCTTGTTTATCCTCACAACACATCACCTCAGTAGTCAGAAAAGTGTTTAAGATTGTTTCGAACATAGAAATAAAACGAGACTTTTAACGCAGTAATAGTAGTTAACTGTTTAGTTTTATCATTTTACTATTTGCTGTAGAAATTCAATCTCTAAAATGTTGTAATTTTTTTAATATGAATTTCAAAAATTTTCAATGGCCAAAGTCATTTTTAATAATATTTAAAGTTGAATATGTCAAAAGGGACTGAGTGAAAAATGATGAAACTACACCTCTATTTGATAGAAACATATGACACAAATTTGGTGACTGAGAACCAACTAGTTTCTATATAAATCTAGTTAGAATAAATCAAATATTGTAGCCTCGTGAGTGTCAGCTTTAGCATATCCTCCCGAAGGCAAAAAATATTTAAAACACTGGAAACAGTTCGATCTCAATTGACCGAATTTGTGTCAATATCTTAAACTTATTAGCAAGTAAATGCTTGGAAGTAGCTTGTGTAAGGTATTTTTTTATTCCAAAAATATTTTTAAACCAAAATTTTTTTCACACAATGAATATTTTTTATGGCACTCCTCATCATAAAGAAATAATCATCAATTTTTGAGTTGTGGCAGTTTTCTTCCAAGGCAGTGAGTGATATGTTTCTATTATATAGAAATACAGTGGAGCGTCGATTATCCGAACGTCAGTTATCCGAACGTTCGATTATCGGAATTTTTTTTTTTTTTTTATGTGTAATTTTAATTAATTTGTTCATGTAAATTACGTATTGGTATTGTTAAAATTATTGTTATTTTGAATAAAATTGAACGAAAAATAAAATTATTTTTCCCAGAACGTCTATAAAGGAAGCCATCCTTAATTATTTCTCAGAAATGCTTCGTTATTTGTATGTGGTTCATAAGTGTGAGTGTTCAATGAACTTAGACGTTCAATACGCACTTGTTTACTTAGAACTGTATACCTAATTTGTTCATTGCATTTGTTTCTGTGAAACCATTTCCGTTCGTTTGGCTGGTTGTAGTTAGCTTACTCTCAGTTTTAAACTGTTCTTTGTGAGGTGTTTACCTCATTTGTGATCATTTTTTTTTTAAAATTAAAACATGTCAACAAAAATAAAACAAGTAGTTCTTTCATTAAAAGATAAAATGGAAATTATTACGCGGCTGAAAAAAGGTGAATCGGGTCAGACATTAGCTATAGAGTTCGTTGTTGGTAAATCAACGATAATCGGAAAAAAAAAAAAAATCTGATTCAATCACTCCAGGTACGCACATAATCTTGACAGTGAGGCGGGCAGTTCAAACCGTAAAACTATGAAAAAAGCGAAAAGTGAATTGGTGGAAGATGCTGTTTACACTTGGTTTTTGCAAAAACAGTCATCTGGGCAGCCCATATATACATATATATATATATATATATATATATATATATATATGTGTGTGTGTATGTGTACGAGTACGTGAATTTCGGTTATCCAAACTTTTGATTATCCGAACCATCACTGACAACATTAGTTCGGATAATCGACGCTCTACTGTATAAACTTTATTAGTTTCATAATTTTTCACTAAGTCCATTTTGAGATTTTCAACTTTAAATATTGTTAAAAATGATATAAGACCCTTTTTGAAAATTCATACCATAAAAAGAAAAAGTTTTAGAGATTGAAATTTCTACAGATAGCAGTGCAATGAAAAAGCTATACAAGAAAAAAAGTGAGTCTTTTTCTCAATACACTTTTAGAGCACTAAAAATCTTATTATATCAATTTTCATGAATTGTTTTAACCCCGTACCTCACTACTAAAGTGGTGTGTTGTAAGGACAAAAAATAAATAGCATATCCTTTACATAATTTTAGATTTTATTTTGTTATTTGAAAAATTACCAGAGTTAGAGATATTTTCCTAAAACTTGTTTTCAGCTGCAAAGAAAATTTATAACTTTGGAACAAGTTGAGTCTCAGTCACCAAATTTGTTTCATATGTTCATATCATAAAGAGGTAAACTCTGTATTAGTTTTATCCACTAACAAGGGGAGAGCACAGTCAATGGTTCAACGATTTCAACCAACTTTTTTGTGGTTATTCTACATCCAAAATTATTGTACATGTGTGTCAGCGTTTGTTCCAATGGGTCCTAGGAACCGAGAAAAATAAATAAAACATGCTGAAACTTATTTATTTTTTATCTCGAGTTTGAAAAATTCGACGTGGTTTTACCACCAAAACATTTGTTTTTCAGTGTATATTAAATGAAAAATAAAAACTTAAAAAAAATTATTGCATTTGGGAATAAAATGTTTAGATTATTGGGTAAACTAGCCTTACAGTTTTTTTACAACAAAAATTATGGCAGATTTTGATTCTGCTAATCGAAAAATGATCGTAAGCTGAAAATAGAAAACAAACAAGAAGAATGTCGTTCATTGCTCGAAAGTCGCCTCCAAGAAGTAAACGGGGAGAATACGATGGATAACCTCTGGAATGAAATTAAGAACAACATACTCAATACAGCAAGTGAAGTATGTGGACAACAAAAAATAAGGCCCTATACCAAGAAAACATAATGGTGGAACGATGATGTCAAAAGAAGTGTCAAGATCAAGAAGGAGTCCTAAAAAACTTATAATAGAACTAAGTTACCTATTCACTGGGATGAATATGTTAAGAACCGAAATGAGACTAAGAGAATAATCAAATTAGCTAAGACGAAGACTTGGGAGAAGTTTGGTCAAGAGCTTGAACAAAACTATAGAGAGAGAATATTAGGAAGTTCTGGCATATTATGAAAGCCTTGAAGGGTAAGAGGTCAAAACCAGTCAGGAACGTTAAAGACAAGCATGGGAAGTTGGTGACCGAAGAAAAGGAAGTACTGGAGGTAGTTCTTTCAGAGGAAATTTAGGATGGAAGAACGTCTTCATCATAACTACAGGGACTGTAGAAGAAGAGGTAGAGTAGATGATACTCATCCTGAAGATATGGACGATGCGATTGGGGAAGACGAGGTGGAATTGGTAGTCAACAAAATCCAGCTGGGAAAAGCTCCAGGACCAGATAGCATAGCTCCGGAATTTATAAAATATGGAGGCAATGAAATGATTAAATGCCTTCAAATGCTGTTCCAGAAGATTTGGGACCTTAAGTTGCTGCCACGAATGGGAAAACAACATCATAATCCCAATACACAAGAAAGGTAACCAAAGCGAATGTGGCAACTATAGACCAATTTGCCTATCCTCAGTAGTGTACAAAATATATACTAGGATATTAGAGCAGCGACTACGGGTTATTGTGGAAGAAGATATCGAAGAGGAGCAAGCGGCTTTCAGACATGGAAGACAGACTCAGGACCACATTTTTTCCTTAAGAATGATAGTAGAGAAAGCGTGGGACAGAGGAAAGGCAGTCTATTTGGCATTCCTGGATCTGAGGGCGGTTTTTGACTCAGTCCTGAGGCAGGAGATATGGGACACACTAACTACAAGAAGAGTGCCAGCAAACTTGGTGAGTGTAATAAAATCAGTGTACCAAGACCCAAAGGGCATTGTAAGACTTAATGGTCAGACATCGCGGCCTTTCCACTTTTATAAGGGAGTAAAGCAGGGAGACAGCCTAAGCCCACTACTATTTGTCCTCCTTATGGATAAGATATGGAAGGTGTGTAAAAGGAGATGCCCAAGAGCACTAGTAGGTTTTTGGAACCTAACTCCAATACTGGCTCAAGCGATGATATACGCGGATGATATCATACTCATAGCTGACTCTGGAGAGGATCTCCAGGCATCCTTGGAGGAATGGAATGAGGAGCTGAAGATTAGGGGTTTACAAATAAACCCTAACAAAAGTAAAATCATGTATGTCGGAAGAGAAAACGCAGAGCCTAGGATTGTGTCTAATGGTGAACCCCTTGAACTTACTAATACTTATATGTATCTAGGAACCATAATAAGTAAAGATGGTAAAATAGACCAGGAGGTTCTGAATCGAGTGAAGAAGACCAATGGAGTGTACCATCAGATCTCCAAAACTGTTATAGGCAAGCAAGAAGTAAGTAGAGATGCCAAAATACGAATTTATAAATCTGTGTTTCTCCCGGTTCTCCTGTATGGATCAGAAAGTTGGACAGCCCTCGACAAGCACGTAAGTGGGATAACATCTGCAGAAATGAGATTCCTCCGTAGAATAGTTGGCAAGACCAGGAGAGACTGCGTCAGAAATGAAAGAGTTCGGGAGGATCTGGGTGTTAGATCAGTGCGCGACACCATGCAAGAGCAGCAACTAAAATGGTATGGACACATCCGCAGAATGGACGATACCGGAAAAGTCAGGAGGTATTTAGAAGCTAGGACGGAAGGAAGACCCAGAGGCATGTACTCTGATTACATTGAAAAACTGGGGGCAGCTAGAGGACTCTTCTCATCCAGGAGATGAGAAGATTAGCCAGGGACAGGGACCAGTGGGCTAGATGGACCGAGACTGCAACTCCACGCTTCACGGCACAAAGGAGGTAGAGGAAGAAGAAGAAGCATCGAAAAACCTTTATGTTGAAAATATTATCGAAAATAACTTTTTTTTTCATTCTGTTTGTGAGCTATCCAATTATTTAAATGTAATAATTAAGTTTTATTGCGCTTTCAAGGTTCTATTGAATTCTATGTAATGAAAACACTATTTCTCTAAGGAGTGAAGTATATTAACAGAATTCTTATATTCAAAACTAACGCCAGATTTGGTTTCAGCAATCTGAAAAATCACTATATTCAAATTTTTGTGCAAATCTAAAAATAAAACCAAATCTGACGTCAGTTTTGAATAAAAAAATTCTGTTAATATACTTCACTCCAAAGAGAAATAGTGTTTTCATTACATATAACGCAATAGAGCCTTGAAAGCACTATAAAACTTAATTATTACTTTTAAATAATTGGGTAACTCAAAAACTTACTATTTCACAAATAGAATGAAAAAAAAAATAAACTATTTTTTGTTTTCGATAATATTTTCAACATAAAGGTTTTTCAATGTGCTGAATCAAAATCTGCCATAATTTTTGTTGTAAAAAAAATCTATAAGGCTAGTTTACCCAATAATCTAAACATTTTATTCAATTTATTCGATCCAAATGCAATCATCTTTTAAAGTTTGTATTTTTCATTTAATATACTCTGAAAAACAAATGTTTTGGTGGAAAAACCACGTCGATATCATTTTTCAAACTCAAGATAAAAAATAAATCATTTTCAGCATGTTTTATTTATTTTTCTCGGTTCATGGGGTCCATTGGAACAAACACTGAACATGTACAGTATTTTTGGATGTAGAATAACATTTGGTTGAAATAGTTAACCCATTGAACAAATTGTGCCTGTAATTCCTTTTTGAGATATTCAACTTTATATACTACTAAAATGACTTTTGGCCATTTTTGAAAAATCATATAAAAAAAAAAAAAAAAAAAAAAAAGGACAAAGTTTTCAAGATTGAAATTTCTGCAGCAAGTAGTAAAATGACGAAACTATACAAGAAAAAAAAATCAAAGGTGAGTCTATTTTCCTTAGTACACTTTCACAGCACTGAAAGTAATGTTTAATGTTAATTTTTGCGAATTGTTTTAAGCAATTTCCCCACTATTTGGTAATGTATTGTGAGAACAAAAAATGCAGAGCACATCCTTATAATAATTTTAGTTTTTGTTTTGTATTGGTACCTACAAAATTATAAGAGTTAGAGAAATTTTCCCAAAGTATGTTCCCAAAGTTTTCAGCTGCAAAGCTAACTTAAAATGGCTGCAAGAGGAAAAATATAAGCCTGAAAAATGTTTTACCCATGGTTTTAAGCTCACCATACAATAGGGAATAACTGGTAAAAAAAATCCAAAATGTTGAGTGGCAACAAAATTAATTCAAACTGGATGATTTCAAATGGATTGACCCCAAGGACAAATTTATGTCGCAGACTATCTACAATAGACCCTGTCACATTGGTAAGAATAGATAAAATAAAATGGCATTGGGAAAAATTGGATAGTGATATGAAAGAGGATATTGTTTACATCCAATAAAACACATTGGCCATTCATGGCTATCAGGATATATTATACATATTAATAATATTGCAATTCTTAGTGTAGTCTCCATAGTGACATACACATTAACTTTTAAATATTTGCATCAATAAATGAATAATTCAACAATGTTAGAAAACTTATGGTAATTCCAAGATTTTTAATTTCAGTAGTCAAAGAAAAATTACTGATAACTAATATTGGAAGAAAAAGATCTATAAAAAAAAAATCATACACTATTGGCTGCCAAACTTTTAAATCAGCTTTGAAACAATACAATAGACAAAAAACATTTTAAAATTATAAATGAATGGCATATTACCTATAGCATTGCTGGTTAAGAACATCTACGAACTCAGATTCAAAGTCTTGATCACTGTACCAAGATCCCCCAGTTAATGTGCTGTCAGGCTCAAGTTCATACAGCATATACACCTTTTTCTTATTAGCCTGAATAAAAGAACAGAAATTTTAAACATGAGCGAACATTACTTTAGACAGATTCCAATTCATTAATAAGTTTATTAAATTATGATAATATATTATTCCGTTAATGATAATAGGAATGAACATTATATACATCAATTAGTTGTTAAGGAAATAACTTTGTTGTGAATAGTAAGGATATTTAAGTAGCTAAAATAGTGTAGACTGCATTGGGATTATTGGAATCCTAAAAGACCAACAGATCTAATTTATTTAGATTTTAGAGATATGATATATTTAGCATAGCATAACTGATTTTAAACCTTTAACTAAGAAAATTCAGATTTTTATAAATTTTCTTTCTCAACTAAACAGTTTTATAAATTACATATTATTTGTTGACCATATGGGAAATCAAGAAGATGATCTGGGTGGTGGTCAAGGGAAAAAATAAAATAGTGGAAACTATTTATTAAATGCAGACATTCTTCAGGATTTTAGAACATCACAAAGTGAGACTCAGGTTCTAAGATACGACGTATCTAGAAGACTCATTATTCAAGCCATCATGGTGACATGAATGAGCCAACATGAATTCACAAATCTGCATCCCCAGTCAAGAAACTAATCATATTTTGGCTTATTAACTTCAATGCTTAAATTAATAGTATATTTTACAACATTATAACTTACAGCAACTGACTTCACAGCCTTAATAACTTTTTTACTCTCCAAAGCTTTCAGGATTTTGTTTAAAACAGTAGGTTGAAGTTTGGATTCAAATCTGATATCCCTCATCCAGATTCCTTTGTTTCCAGCTTCTTTTATCAGCCCATAAACAATTTTTTCTTCAGTATCAGCTCCTTTTAAACCTTCTGGTGTATCTTCTGATTCTTCAGCTCGAACTTTGTAGATCAGTCTTCCACCAGCATTATAAACATCAATCAACCTCTGACAGAAATATTAAATTTTTAATATGTACTTATTATATAAGAACTATACATACACTGTTAAAATGAATTATCAGAACAAAAAAAATCCATTCATGATGGGTAAAGGCATCTACCAATAATGAATTAAAAATATAAACATGCATACTCACAAAAATATCTATGCACGTCTTTATTAAACAGAAAAGTGGACAAGAACTTTTAAATAAGATGATAGAAAAAGGAAATTGCTAGATTTCAGTCCAAATCTCCAGAGTAACAATAAATATTATTGTTAAAATGACAGCATTAAGCAAGATGGACACAGTAATGGTATTCAATAAAAGGCATATAGATGTATCGCTGACTACTCAAGATTGAGAGAAAGAAATAAGGAGGATTGATTAACAACTAGAGGGTTAATCTATTCCACTTGTTAGGTACACCTCACCCTGCCATTCTGAAGTTTTGTTTTTTTATAATTAACACTAAATCCATGATTACTAAATGGCTGAGTGGTAGATAAATAATATTCGACACTGACTGCCAGGCGATGGCTAGAACTTTAAGTGATTATGTATAATAAATTTTTTTACTTTTCATGTTTTTATGGCTCACAAACCACTTTGTAACATACTAAATAAAATGAATTCAAAAGCACAAATGTGCACATCAGAACACAACCTTTTTTTCAAGATTAACAGTTAAATCACGCACCGAAATCTTATCTACCTAGCTTTAGTGAAAATAAATAATATAAAATTAGTTAAACTACGAAAGCAAGGCTCTTGCTCTTTAGCACACCAGCTTCTAGTCAGCGATTGAGATGGATTCCCACCTGCTATAAATTATTTAATGTTTGGTTATAGGATCTGCTTTCAAACATGGCTATGGAGGACAATAAATATGAATAGAAAAGAGAAACCTGTATTAAGAATTATCATAACTAGAATTGTGAAGTCAAAGATCTTTAAATAGGACGGTTGGAAGTAAGTAGACAAATGGCTCATGATTACCGTTAACACATTAAATTTTATTAATAGGGCACTTCATCTGCTTTACAAAGTAAGATGATGTGATTAATCAAGAAAGATGAAAGGTGTTTTTAGGCTGAAAATAATTTTTGGGCAACAATTTAAAAAAAAAAAATATTTAACAGGAACATCAGTGCTATCTCAAACAAAACACATGCATGCTCATAGAAATGTATTCTGCCAGCTACTATAGGCAATAATGGTCATATACAGATAATTTTTAAGAAGCAAATCTGTTGTATAGCTTCAGCCAGTATGAGTCATTAGACAGATATTCATTAAAAGTTAGTCTTTTCCAAATAATAAGCTTCATGTGAGAAAATATTTTCATTTCTTACCTTCGTAATTAGTTTGTTGATTATTTGCACTCTTTGCTCATTACTTAAATTAGGGATCTGTTTTTCTAAATCGTCATCGAAACAACCCTTAGCACCACCAGCAACCACTAAGGATAGAATTCTGAAATATGTGAAAACAATGAAAATGATCAAAAGACATAAGCTATCACTGCAAAACAAAAAAAAAACTATTGTGACAATACATTTGTTCATTAGGATCAGATTGAGTAGACGTAGATGCTTTAGCTTTATTATCCACCTTAGCCCTAGGCATTTCTAACAAATTTAGACTTAAAAAACCTAGTTGACACACTTGATATTATTAGTGGAAGGTTACACCTTCCGTGACAACAGCCTTTACTTCAATCTGGAACTAGTAAGCTTAAGATCATAGAGGTACAAATTGGTGAGGCATTGACATTATAACTTACAAGGTTAAATTTCTAAAGGTGCAATTTTTTAGATTTCGATCTATGTTTTATTTGAAAAATCTGTTTTTCTCCCTCTTTGTGTCTAATGGGCCATATGATATGGCTATTACAATGGGAGAACAATCTTCGTTTTAATAGCCAAATCACTTGGCCCATCAGGCACAAGTAAGAGAATGAAAATAGGTTTGAAAAACAACTCTAAATCGAAAAAATTGCACCTTACCCACCAAAATAAACTTTTGTTTCCTATTTTAGTATACCATATTTTATCGTTCTAACAACTTAGATGTATTAAATATAGTTGTAAACAAATGTAAATAAACAGGAGGGAATTAACAAAAATGTCTTGCGAAAATCGTAACGTTTTAATTAAAATGCTAAGACAGGCTTGTTGTGAGGTTAGTCTGACTTGGTGTCTGATAAAAATTAGAACCCTTAACAAACACATTTTCTAATAATAGGGACAGGACAGGAGAGGGTGCATGAGCACTTTAAAGCGACTCAGCCGATGTATATTAGATTAGTATTATATTGGAACACACGTTTCTAACAGGCCTACTAATAGTTTCTTGGTGGTAAATCAGCTGTAAACATGAGAGGAGATAATCAAAACTTTAGACTGGCTCTACTAAGCGTTAAACCTGTGAAATTTTAAGCGGTATTTTAAGAAAAAATCGTGCTTTAAGTGGGTTATCTTTGGGGAAAACGCCAAGAGTTTTATTTCGTCCAATAGAAAGTTCTATTCCTTCCAACACTTGTTATTCTTTTGCTTATTTTATTTATTATTTTGATAAATTGTTTGTTCAAATTAGTTGTACTTTCAAGAAGGATTTAGTTGCTATTATTTTGTATTAGATTATATTTTGATTGAAAGCAAAAATTAAATAGTTAATTCAATTTATTTTATAATTAAATATCGTCAACTTAAAACATGAAATTTTCCCGATTTGGGGAAATCAGATCTAATAGAAAAGCTGCAAAGACCTTGGGAAAAACTCAAATGGAACCTATGTGGAAATGACCAATGGAAATTCCTGGCAGTAGGATTAAAAGGATTGGTAAAAGACCAGGCTAAAAAATAGACCTATCATCAGATAAAATCTGAATTAGCTCAATAAAGTTTCTGGAAGTTCAAGACAGTTTATGGCTCCCTCTCCTCCTCAGTCCAATAAAAGTCAACACTTTTATAACAGTATTGTAGGCAATATATTTCGAAATAAATAACATTAACTCATTTTATTGACTGAATTAAGGTCAAAACAATAAAAAAAGCAGTAACGAATACTTCTTGCTTAGCCTAAAAATAAAATTCCGCCCACTTAAATTAAGCCGCTCAGGGCTTCACTCTCCCCCCTTGATTAAGTAATCAATAAGTACAGCTAATTTGAACCAATATTTCATCAAAATAATAAATTAAATAATTTAGAATAACAAGTGCTGGAAGAAACTAGAACTTTCTATAGGATGACAAAAGACTCTTGGCTTGCGTTTCCCCTAAAGATACCCTACTTACAGCACGTTTTTTTCTTGAAATACCGAAAATTTCACAGGCTTGACGCTTCGTAGAACCTGTCTAAAGTTTTTATTATCTCCTCTCATGCGTTCAGATGATTTACCACTAAGAAACCGTAAGTTAGAAACGTTTGGGGTCTTTTTTGATATACGGTCACCAGTTATTTTTAAATAAATTATAGTTAGGGATTGATAAATTATTTGCCACTTCTATAAATTTGTTTTATTGAAAACTAGTTTCGAATGTTATGCATTCATTCTCAGTTCTAAAAACACACACACAAAAAAAATGTATCAATCCCTAATTAGATTGATCCTTCTATACCATCATGCGGATGTCAACTGATAAATTATAGTTATTAATAGTAACTGTACAAAGTAATTCAGTATACATATGTTTCATAAATGTAGCACTCATTTATAAATATGAATTTGTTTGAGCTATATGACAATTTTAAAGATGAAAATGTGTGAGGAGTGCTTCACATAGAAAGAAAATGTGAAAAAGGACATGGAGATGAAATTTTCAGAGACAACAGCTAAATGGAGATGCTACAGAAGACAATGTAGACAAAATATCAGTGTTTATACAGGCACTTGGTTTACGAATTCCAAATTTAAATTAAGTACCATTTTGCTTTTCATATTCCGTGTTAATTTATTTTTTTTCTATTTGGTTTTTAAATTTAAAAAAATTACTAAGCTATTTCTATTATGTATTTTTGTTTTGTAAATAACAGTAATCACTCTTATGAATTTGAAAGTAATTGGCGACCGTATATCAAAAAAGACCCGACGTTTGTACCAATATACTAATTGAATAAAAACCGGGGGAAAGGAAGGTAAAATCCGATCTGTACCTTCTTGTGGTGCCCCCAGGTCAAGCTAAAACAGGCGGCGAGACAGACAGGGCTCCTAGCTTGCTTAAGGAAATATGTCTAGGGGAAGATCACCCCGATATTAAATCCCTTGTCCTCCAGGTTGGGGTTAAGGATTTGGGCCAACACCCCATATCCTTGGAAAAAATCAAAATAGCTTACAGACTCAATAACGTGAAAAGGCCGGATGGATTTAATAAAAAACGAAAAAAGCTTGGGAAACGGACTAAACTAAATGGAACATGGAATATTCAAGGACTCAAGACGAAAGAGAGTGAAGTGCAGGATAATATGGAGAAGTATAAGTAACAGAAACAAAGAAAAAGGGAAAGGGAGAAGAAACCTTAGGAAACTTTATATCTTACTACAGCGGAGTGGATATGGGCAGGAGAGCCGGCGCTGGGGTGTCTATTTTATTAAAGAAAAGGCTGAAGAATAGGATAGTAAATTATGAATGGGTGGATGAAAAAATAATCATGTTAGAAATGAATTTGTTTGGGGAGGAAGTAGTCATAGTGGGAGTATATGGGTCTACATAATGTGCTAGCATCGGTGAGAGAGACATATTCTTCGATAAGCTAAACCATATCATAGAATCTATTCCACCAAGAAAGACAAACATTGGGAATGAAGAATTAGAGACAGTCGAATCATTCCAGTACCTGGGTAGCATGGTGGCGCCGGATGGAGGCCCAGAACAGGATGTTGTAAGTCGAATCCGTTAAGCCAGAGGGTCATTTGCGCAACTGAAGAGGATCTGGCAATCAAGTGAAATCTGCCTTGGGACAAAAACCCGCAATTTTTTATTTTTTTAGTTAAGGCTATCCTACTGTATAGATCTGAAACCTGTAAGGCCACCAAAACAATAACGAGAAAATACAAACCTTCCTTAATAGTGTTTGAGGAACATTTTAAGAATTTGGTGGCCTAGATTGATTAGCAATGAGGAGCTTTGGCGAAGAACAGGACAGAGGGAGGTTGTTGCCGAAATGCGCGAAAGCAAGTGGAAATGGATAGGGCACACCTTACGCCGTCCAAGGGACAAAATTGCAAGAGAAGCTCTCTACTGGAACCCTCAGGGATGCCGTAGGGTTGGTCGACCCAGGATAACTTAGAGGAGGTCCATAGAGACTGATGCAGAACGTGCTGGAAACCGATGGGCAGAAATAGAACTGGATGCGGACAGAGACAGATAGCAAACATTGAACATTGAACATAACGGCCCTACGCCCCACCAGGGGTATCAGGAATTAATCATCATCATCCCACCAAGAAAGACAAACATATGTATGGATGATCTTAATAATAGAACAGGAAGAAGACCAAATTGTATGGTGGTTGAAAGACATGGGTAAGCTACTGTAAATGAAAATGGAAAACGCCTTAAAGATTTGTGTGAAGAACAAATTCTAACGAAACTTAATGTTTTTTTTCAACATAAAGACATCCATAAATATACATGGCAACAACCCACAAGGAATCTCAAATCAATAATTGATTACGTTATCATGAGAAAAAACGCGCTATGGTGCGCGCATCATATAACTTTCTCTTCCACCCTACAATAATAATCTTTTCAACATAATTTAAAATAGTTAAAATAAACTCAGCCGCATTTACTTTTTCACGTCTTCTCTCACAAAAATACAATAGAATTGTTTTTTTTAAATTTTAGTATTATAACTATTCTGTAAACTATATATTTTAGCTTGGTCAAACTGAAAATATATTTTAAAAGTTTCGGTTTAGTTTCCATGGAAGTTCGATTCAATTTCCATTAAATAATATAAAAGTAGAAATTATTCGGTCATATTCATCTCCTTTCGGTTCCGCTCGGCTTTCCATCTATGGTCTTGTAGTCCTTATAAGATACGCTCTATCTTTGCTGATACTGGTCCGATTTCGATTATTCCTTTTTTTATTTTTTAGATAATTTAATTACCTTTCATATCTTGCAAACATAATTTACCATAAAGTGAATACTTTTCGAGTCATACGCAAATAAAATATTCTTTTAATCATAATTTTTTGCTGCATTTCCTCGGTGATGTACTACGTATATGAAAAGTTAAAAGGCTTTACGAAGAATAATTCAAGCAAGTTTCATGAAAATCGTTAGATAGTCATATTCGCAGTTTTCGAAAAAAATGTAAAATCGATTATATAAAGTGGAACTTTTGGTTTTACTAAAAAGTTACTTTAACATCATATGCATATACCTACCATAAATACGTAATTTTAGTATCAGAAAACTTTTCGTTTTTGAGCTAGATTGGATAAACGTTTGGGATTGCTATTGACGACCGTTAAGAGGTCTAGATTTTCAGATCCGACTATACTTTCACCCACTGCGCATGCGCAATTAAATCCTTAAACCAACGGAGGTAAACATTTGGGATTGCTACTGACGACCGTTACGAGGTCTAGGTTTTAAGACCAGACTATACTATCACCCACTGCGCGTGCGCAATTAAATCCTCAAACCGACGGTTCCTTCTCAGTTGGAACGCTGGTATAGGGTTAGGTCAGAATTCCCGCCTTTTTACGAAGAGGTATTGCTACCCCCACCACCTTTCCCATTTCTCCTAGTATGCATTTGAATTTCTCGCCATTCTTTAAAATTCCCGCCGCACATATCTTAGGTAGGTGTTGTGCCTTTAGCACATTGAATTACCCCTTTCCTTCCCCCAACTTCCTTCCGGAATTGAACTGTATTTTTCCATTGGTATTGCAACCTCGATAAATATGGATCGTTGTGACGGCTGTATGTTAACTACATTTAATGTTTTAGAGGTGTTAGGTAGAGAGGAATTAGATTATATGGCATTTTTACAAAGCCATGGTGTATTAAAATCATCTTTAAATTGCCCAAATTGTGGGCAATTATGCCTATTAGTCATAAATCCACCACGCTTCACGTAATTAAAAATTGCGTTTATTTATTAACACATAACTTCCATGTGTATTGTTGTAGAAATTTAGCATCCTGATTTTGTGGTTTTTGGGTAAAGGTATACAGTTGACATCCGCATGATGGTATAGAAGGGTAATTATTGGGATCTCACGCTGCTGATAAGAAAGGGGGCGTGGCCTATGTAAGGTTATGCATCCTCACGTTACCAGCTACCCCCACCATTTTTCCCCTTTCCCCTACTTTTTGAAAAAACCGCGTCTCCCCACCAACATCAACTTCCTGTCATCAACTTCCTGCAATTCTTGGAATGTAATGTCTTTAATTTTTTTAAAATAGCGCCATTCCCCTCCCTGCCCTCTACCCTCAACAGGAAATTTCACAAATAAGGATTTCCTTTCCACCAAAATCTCCTCACTTCGTTTCAAGCTGTTATAATATATACATGCAAGTGATGAATTGCCAAGGGTGTGAGCATGGTATTGTATCCTTAGTTGGGGAGCTCGGAGATAATGAAGCACTTTCCCTTCAATTTCTCAGGAGGCATGGAGTAATTAGGAAATTTTTGAATTGTGAAAAATGTGGAGCACCATGCAGGGAAATTGAGGGCCAATTGCTGTTTAGGTAATTGAAAATAAATAAACCTAGCAATGCTATATCCTTAATGAGTTAGTTATTTAAGAATTAATAAAATTAGTTATTTTTGAAACATGTGCCCTGTGTTATTCCCTAAGCATCATGCTCATTTAATGTGTTTGTAATATCTAATATTACAAACATGTGCCTTGCATTATTTCCCAAGCACCATCTTCATTTCTGAATCATTTCATGTTTTTTATTATTATCTGATTAGGTTTTGGTACCAAATTAATTGAAACCTTATGCCATCAGGCTATATTTCAACTTATAAGCCTAAAAAAGACATATACAGTTCAATAAACTTTTGTTTTACTTGATGTTAATTTTCATTTTTATGAGTGCCCTTTGCTTATAATGTCCATGTAAAATAACAACATGTAATTATGGCAGTTTAATGATGATTTTATGACTCCATGGTTTTGTAGAGATGCCATATTTTCTAGATCTTTTCTACCTAACACTTCCAGTGCCCACGCTCAATATTGATCTACAGGTAAGAATTCCAATCTTAACTCCTTAATAATGTTATGCTGGGGCGTCTGTATTAGGGGTGCTCGCGAAGACTACATTTGATTATTTCACCAGAACTTCAATATATCTATGCATGTTTCTGTTTTGTTACAGATTCAATACCTCATGTCTATTTAAAAGAACAACATGTAATTATGGCAGTTTAATGATGATTTTATGACTCCATGGTTTTGTAAAGATGCCATTCTATCTAGATCTTTTCTACCTAACACTTCCAGTGCCCTCGCTCAATGTTGATCTACAGGTAAGAATTCCAATCTTCTTAGTAATGATATGCCAGGGCATCTATATTAGAGGTGCTCGCGAAGACTACATTTGATTATTTCAGCAGAATTTCAATATTATTATGCATGTTTCTGTTTTGTTACAGATTCAATACCCCATGTCTATGTAAAAGAACAACATGTAATTATGGCAGTTTAATGATGATTTTAGGTCTCCATGGTTTTGTAAAGATACCATACTATCTAGATCTTTTCTGCCTAACACTTCCAGTGCCCACGCTCAATATTGATCTACAGGTAAGAATTCCAATCTTATCTTCTTAGTAATGATATGCCGGGGCGTCCGTATTAGGGGAGCTCGCGAAGACTATATTTGATTATTTTACCAGAATTTCAATATTATATCTATGCATGTTTCTGTTTTGTTACAGATTTAATACCCAATGTCTATGTAAAAGAACAACATGTAATTATCTGGTTCATACCTACTTCCTCCACAACGTGTGCAGCATTTCCTTCTGACAATTACTTCCACGGTCAGCCATACTTCCATCATAGTGAATACACCAAATCATTTATAATTTCATAAATTTTAAATGAAAAAATTTCAATTTTATAACTCAGTGGTTTTGGAAAAGCACCATATAGATTACATCATTTCTGCCTAATACTTCCAAAACATTTCAGTATATTTAAACATTTCATTTATATTTATATATCATATTTAATTTATTATATTATATTCAATTTATATTTATTTAAACATATTATTTCCATCATTATGAATACACAATCATTTATCATTTCAGTAAGGTATACCAGTATGTAAAATTAATTACCTATAATTTTTTCAATCATATTTCTGTCGTTATGAGCTATACAATATCAGCTATTCATATTATTGAAAAAATTTATCAGAACTTGGCAATTAGCTCAACTTGTCCGAAGTTGCATAACTGGAAAGTACACAGCGGACTTATTCTAATTAAAAGGTTCATAATTTATATAATTTTATAGTATTGTAAAGTTACGTTTTTTGGGAAAATAAATAAATTAACTTATTTTCACTTTTTATATATTTATATTTGTTTTATATAACTTTGACTCTATAAAAGAACAAATTGAGAGGATACAAACTAATTTTTGTTGAGACCCCAATGAGATATGGTTCTATTTATCAAAAGACAGGATATTGTGACTAAATGAGAAACATTGTTATTCTACCAAAATCAAAGAAAATAGGAATGAGCAAGAGAAGATTGTCCAACAGAAAATGAGTGAAACAAAAATTTAATTATACCGAAAATAATCGCTGTCATTGTTAATAATTAAATTTTATGTAAGTATTCTGGTTGAATTTGTATTACAGCTCTTGCGAGCAAGGCCTTATAATTTTTGAAGAAAACAAAAAATTTTAGCTCTGCGCTGAGCACCAATTATTTTAAATTTACATATAAACAAATAGCATCACCTATCACTAAAACATGTACTGATTATTAAGAAAAAGAAAATATGGATTCTCACATATGGTAGATCTTAAATGAGAATGTATATTACAGTATATTATATTATTTTATTTATAATAGTTATATTAATATAATATAATAAATCGCCATAATGTGTCCTCGTATTCTTAGTATCAGCTTTCAAGTTAACTGTTATTATGTTATTATTATTACTTTGAATAGTTTCTAATAAGTTAGATAATTTATCGAAAAATCTTTTTTTAACATTATCCGTCAGACCTGGGACCCATGTCATTTTATCAAATGCTTTAGGATAAGATTCAATGTTTTGCATATTATTATCTTAATTGTTACTATTATCTGTATTTTCTATTATTCTTTTATTTTCCATATTTTTTATTTTGAATGTTATCTATTTTTGTATTGAATTTACCATTTAATGTAAAGGACGTGACTGCTGACTACGTTGGAGCAATGGTCCCACAGTGCTCGGTTCGGAACGTTATGGGTTCAATTCCCACCTGGGTCAATTAATATTTATTTCGTTGCTAAGTTAATATTTATATAAAGTATAAATGTAGAGTTCGCTGCAAAAAGGAGATAGCTTCATCCTGGAGAGTTTGCAATTACATGCACTAGTTTGTGGCTGAAAAAATTTCTTTTCTTCAAGCTGAGCTATCTGCTTTTTACAGCAAATCCTTTGTACAGAAATACAGCTATTGTGATGTTCAATGACTGATATTGAATATTGCAAAATTGATATTCCAGGTCAAACATTTTGTTTATAATTATATTGAATTTAATTTAATTTTGAATTTGAATTGAATTTTATAAAAATGCCTCAAATGATTACTTGTATTATAAATACTCATCAGATTAATAAAATCTTTGTAATGAAAGATATGCCTAAAAACCTTCAATAATTATTATATTCCCATGTCATAAAGAATAGTCCAATATATAATATCAATTTTTAATCAATTAATATTTTATGATAAATATTGTTAAAGTAATAATGTGCCTATGCATTGAAACCAGGAGTACATGGTGCCTGAAGGGATTGACAGAATTGTTGAAATATTATTTGGGGTAAAGTGAGGGGATAATATAGTCCATATGTTTTTAGCTGATACATAAATTACATAAAGTGGTATAATACTAGGTTAGGGGTGGTTCCTTTAGCTTATGCTGCTGATATGGCTTTCATTGGTTTTGACTCAGTTACACTTCACCTCATGATTAAAGATTTTCAAAAATATTTGGATTTTGACACAATTTGGAAAAATCTAAAATATAGATAGGAAATTTAGCAAGAAATGAAAAATGGTATTAGTATAATAATATCATTGAGGTGTTAAATCAATGTAAATATCTGCTAATAATATTGACTCCAACATTGTCCCTAACGCAGCTTTTCTCTATAAAACTTTTAAAACTAATTTGATGCCTAACTCAAATATCCATTGCAGTTTTCAGAAGATTTATAAGGTACAGACAGGTGTCAGGTTTGGAGAGGACTAGTTATCAGTGAACATGAGAAGCTCCTTCATTTTTTCAACCACCACATTTCTTATCTGTTTAAAAACAGAAATACTGCCTATATTCTACCAAAATATGGCTCTTCGTCACAACTACTTAATTTAAGTTTTAAATTGACAAGAAAAGAGGTTTGTTAAAATAATGGCAGAGGAATCTGGTAAAAATAATACATATTGGTACAAGGATTTGACGAATTTCTTAAATAAAAAGAATATTCAGGCTGATATAAACAAAAATCATTTTCATAACTACAATACACAATATGAGAAAGTAAGGAGTATTAGAATTATAAGGTGTAGATGTAGTATGAAGAATAAACCTTCCTTTTAAATGTATTTATTATTTCGCATTCAATTAGTTTATTGAATGTTTTGAGGTCCATACCCCACCTTCAGTGGTTAATATGGATTCCTATGAATAGATATATGGAATATAGTGAAGACCATATAAAGAGGATAAGGAGACTTTTAATAATTAATTTATAGGAAATAATAATAAAACAATAATATATAATAAAACATGGAAATGAAGCCAATAACTTCTGAAGATGGGATATGAATTCCGAAATGTTGAATAAACTAATTAATATGAATTAATAAATACATTTAAAAGGAAGATTTACCCTTCACTAATACCTCCTAAAAATATCGAAGACTTCCACTAATATATGTCTAAAGTGAGATATGATTGATTAATTTACCATGCATAGGCTATAATTTACTTCATCACAATATATTTTCTTAAATATCACATTTCGGCTTTTAGGCCATCAGGTATAAACAAGAGAAGACATACAAATATCGTTTACCATATTAGCACGACATTATTTTTCAAAAACAAATCTATTTGCCTTTTAACATTGCTACAATTATTTAATTACTAAAATACAATAATCTTGACCTACAACATTTTCTAATTTCTATTTAAAAATTTCATAAATATGTATGGACCTCTTAAAATCTATTTGCATCACTGAATTAACTAAAATTATAGCTAAGTGAACTGAAAAAAATGTTCCAGATCAAGAACATTATATTTATGTTTATTTTTTCTTGCTTCTTTGTAGTTACAATAAGGACATTCATGAAGGTTCTTGTTTGTATGTCAGGACTTGATATGTTTTTTATATCTTTTTTTTTGTTCCAGATTTATAGTCACAGCGAACAACATATATTTATATCATACATGAAAATTATATCATACTGTATGTGATTAACACTAGAACTATCTTTTTGTAAAAGGAACTTAAAAATATTTTAAACTATTAGAGACTTTCAAGGTTAAACATTTTTTATATATAAATATAGGGTCTTCCTCTCCCTCAACATCTTACCATCTGGATTTCAGCTGGTTCCATGATCAAACTAACAGGACTTTGGACGCTATCAACATTCCCATTAAAGATGCTCAGTTTGAGGCGAAACTATCTGGAACAGCAGGACTTCCCTTATGCCAAAGGAGTTTAAAAATATGTTTAACCATATTGGAGACCTTCATAGTTAAAATTTTTTTATATCAGAACAATATACTTTTTTGATTAAATAATTGTAGCAATATTAAGCAGTAAAAAGATATGTTTTTTAAAAAAAAAAAATGTTACATGGTTACATAGTGAACTATATCTTTAGATCCTGTCTAGTTTATACCTGATGATGTGCTGAAAGCTGAAATGTGGTATTGAAGACAACATTATGTGGTGAATTAAATCATAGTCTTTGGATGATGCAATTGCAATTCCTTGTTCAGCTAAAAATCCTTAAAATAAGAAATTATCCGTTAAATAGATAAAGTAAGAATTTCTAACTGAATGCACCCAAGCAAAGATCTTTCATATAACTTTAGTAAAAAAAAGTATTTAAAAAAAATCTATTCATTAAATATATTCATACATATGAGTTCGTATTTACAAGAGTGAATTTTAATGTATTCATATTCACAGAAAATTTATTTTGTAAATATATTCATATTCATATTTTTGATTACGAAAATGCCCATCCCTGTAAAGTACAAAGACACTGTTGATTGTGGGTTACATATTTGTTTTTCTTGTAATTAACTACAGCTCTATGAAGAGTGTATTGTCAACTATCACCAAAATGAAATGTTTGTTTTTCAGTGGCATATGTCATTGTCTAATTTTCACTGAAATTAGAATGAATAACATTAACCATAACCAATATACTTTTGGGGATCATCTCCTTCTGGAAGATTAGGTTTTAAACTGAGAGGGAATTTATGGATGATAGTATTGGGATCAAAATAACTGATGTGTTTTTCATTATTTTCATGCCAAAGCAGATCGGTGGGACTCAAGATTCGAAAATTGTCGGTGAAATAAACAATAATAACCTATGGGACAGTTTAAAAAATAAGTTTTTTAGCTCTAACATCCTTTTTTGCCAAGATTTTGACAATTCTTCTCAAACTGTGAATTATTTATAACACAGTTAACCAAAAAGAAAAAAAAATTGGAATTGATGAAGTAGATAGCCACAGAACCTGAATGTTAACTGACTCAGAGATTGGAACATCACAGGAGAATGAATCTGGAGCACTTCGGGGTTATGTTTTAAACATATATTTTAATATTTATACATGTTTAAAACATATATTATGTTTTAAACATGTATAAATAATTTTAAAACATTTAAAATGTGGTATAGTTTTGTAAATAGCTGGCTTTAGTAACATTTATGTCAGGGTCCTAAGATATTCCAAGTCAAAATAAATATCATGGGGCACAAAATGACCACTTCTGTGAGAATGACACACATATAGATTTGATTAATTTTAATTAAGGCTGGCTTCAAGGGATGGCATGTCCCCTTTATGATTTTTTGTTAAGTATATATTAATAATAAGAGATTCTATTTTAGAAATGTATTTGGTATGTATAATTTTGTTTATTGTATGCTTGGTGCCTAATCTTATAAATTTGATGTGAATAATATATATTTGTGTACTTATAATTTATTTTTAGTCATACCTTGTTTAGAGACCAATTATCCTTATTTATAAAATTTTAATTTCATTTACTAATGATTAAATTTTTCATGAAAATATTGCAATAAATAAAAAAATTATTAAATTATTTTGTTATTAATTAAAAAAAAAAAAGTAGGAAAAAATGGTACATGTGAATAATATTAATACATGTTACTATTATTAATATATTGAAATTATTGAAATTTTTATTTAGAATGAATATTAGAGAATAAGTCAGTTGTTAAAAATTAGGTCATGAACCTCCTTATTTAGTGCTTCACTATCATTTATGTTGAGGTCTGCTGGAGTACAAAATTTCGAGAACCACAGGGAAATGGCTACTTTGTCAGAATTTATTACAAATAAATTACTATCATTATTTTTGGTGGAAGTTCGACCATGGAAATAATAGAAGGAAAAACTTAGCTGGGGTTGCTGTCAATGAAGAAACACACAAATAAGAAAAACTTATTTCATTGTGTGCCAATGTTTCAGCCTAAGTTGTTGGCCGTCAGAGAGAGAGGTAGCATTTATTAATTTTGGATAAAAGATATATTTAATTCTAATCCGATTCAATTATTAGAGGATATGGTTACTAAAGTTCTAATAATTATAATAGCATAAAATAATCATCTTTTTTTTTTAGAGAGGAGAGGATTAACTCTATAAACAGGGTATGAACCTGGTAGCTTACCTTTCTTATATGGGACCAGAGTTACATATGCAAAGTATATAGATTATTAGTATCCGATCTAGTCCAGAGGGAACCTATGGACCAGGGTTAGACAGAGCAGAGCGAGGGGGAAAATCTTTCTCGTTCCATTTTAGTTAATTTCAAGTTAGATAATGAATTATAATATATATTAAATTTGATTCTAGTTTATTAAGATTATTAAATGATAATTTTAATATGCAAGTTTTGGCGTGAATAGATTTAATAGTATAATTTTAATAATTTATTATTTATTATAATTCGCAGTTTTTATTTTTATATTGATTTAATAATTTAAGATGTAGTTAATTTTTAATTAAACTTGCAAAAATTGTGCCAGCAGCTGCGGTATTGATAATATTAAAATTTTAAAGTGAAATTTGAATTTTAGTTTAATTAATTTGGTTATAATTTATTATTATAGGAAATTCTTAATTGGAAACTAGGATTAGATACCCTATTATTTTGAATGTAAAACTTTGTCTTAGTATTATAAGTTAAGATCTTTAAATTGAAAGAATTTGACGGTAATTTTAATCATTTTAGAGGAACCTGCTCTGAAATTGATAATCCACAATGAATTTTACCTTAATTTCTTGTTTGTGTATCTCTGTCTGAATTGAATGTTTTATGAGAAAGATTTTCTTAAATTTTTCTAGAAATTTATGTCAGGTCAAGGTGCAGCCATATTAAGGATTGAAATGGGTTACATTTAAATTTTTTTATTATATTGGATTATAAGTTTTATTATTATAGGAAATTGGATTTAATTGTAATGTTTAATATATTTTATCATGATATATGTCCTTGATTAAGTAAAAATCGCCCGTCACTCTCATTATTAAAATGGGATAAGTCGTAACGAAGTAGTCCTATCGGAAGATGGGTCTGAAATTATACAAGTTATAATCTAGGATTAACTTTTATTTACATTAAAAGTTTATTTGTGCAACTCAAATTAACTTGATATTTTAAGATATATTTAATTTAATTTTAATATATTTTATTATTAATAGAAATAACTTTATTTATAGTATTTTTTAAAGAATTAATTCAATATTATTTATAGTTCATTTTACTGTAAAGGTTTTTATTAATTAATTTAAAAGTAGAATTTATTTTTGTACCTTTTGTATCAGGGTTTATTAATTTAAATAAATTAATATTAAATTTCCCGAATTTAAAAGATTTATAGATAATTGTTATTTAATATTTTATAATTATTAATAAATTATTGATAGGTATTATATGCTATTCATTTTTAAATATCTGGTTTTTTTATAATTGAATTTAATTCAGAATTAACTAAATTTTATTGGATCACTTAATTTTCATTAAAATTATTTAATTTAAAATTGAAAGGGATAAGCTTTTCAATTATTCTATAAATAATATTTAATTTATAAGTTATGTAGGATTAGTAATTTTCATCATAATTATTTTGTTATAATTAAATTTATTTGTCATTATATTTTAGATTTTTATAAAAAAATTTCCTTAAATTATTTTTTGAAAGTTATAATGATAAAATTAGTAGGACATTTAATTAATGTATAGTAACTCGTCAAATCTGTTCTTCACCTGTTTAAAAAAACATGTCTTAATGTTTAATATTTATTAAGTCTGGTCTGCCTAATGATTATTAATTAAATAGCCGCAGTATTTTGACTGTGCGAAGGTAGCATAATCATTTGTCTTTTAATTGGAGGCTTGAATGAATGGCTGGATGAGGGAATATCTTTCTTTATATTATATTCTGAATTTAATTTTTTAGTTAAAAAGCTAAAATTTTTAAATGGGATGAGAAGACCCTGTAGAATTTTATTAATTATTAAATAATTAATAGTTGGTTATTTTTTAATTACTTAATAATTAATTTTGTTGGGGTGACATAGAAATTTTATTAACTCTCATAATTAATAAAATATTAATTTTTATTTTAAAGATCCTTTTTTAAGGATATTTAGTTTAAATTACCTTAGGGATAACAGCGTAATTTTCTGGAGAGTTCTTATTGATAGAAGAGGTTGCGACCTCGATGTTGGATTAAAATTAGATTTAAGTGCAGAAGCTTATAATTTCTAGGTCTGTTCGACCCTTAAAGTTTTACATGATCTGAGTTCAGACAGGCGTGAGCCTGGTCGGTTTCTATCTTTTTAAGTTTAATATAAATTAGTATGAAAGGACCATTTATATCAAATATTTTGTTAAATATTGAATTTTATCAACTATCTTGGCAGATTAATGCAGTAAATTTAGAATTTATTTATGTAATTTAAATTACATATGGTATTGTTTTAATTAATTAATTTATTATTAATTGTTTGTGTTTCTTTTGTTACACTTTTAGAGCCTTAGGTTTTAGGATATATCCAGCTTCGTAAAGGCCCTAATAAATTAGGTCTTATAGATCTTCTTCAGCCTTTTTCTGATGGTATTGAGTTATTTTTTAAAGAACAAATATTCACATATAAATCTAATTATTTAATTTATTATATCTCCCCAATTTTTCTCTTATTTATGTCTTTTTTAATATGATAATTATTTCCTTTTTTATGTAATGTTTATAATTTTGATTATGGAGTTTTATTTTTTATAGTTTGTACTGGCTTAGGAGTTTACGGTGTAATATTTTCGGGTTGATCATCTAATTCAAATTATTCTCTTTTAGGTAGTTTATGGGCTCAGGTTATTTCTTATGAGGTTAGAATAATTATGATTATATTATGTTTAATTACTTGTGTGTTTAGATATAATTTATTGGATTTTATATACTATCAAGAATTAAGATGATTTATATTTATATGCTTTCCTTTATTTTTTAGCTGATTATCTTCTTGTTTAGCTTAAACTAATCAATCTCCCTTTGATTTTGCTGAGGGGGAAAGAAAGCTAGTTAGAGGATTTAATGTGGAGTACAGTAGAGGGGGATTTGCTTTTATTTTTTTGTCAGAATATATAAATATTATTTTTATGAGTTCGATAACTAGAATTATATTTTTAGGTTGCAATTTATGGTCTTTGTTGTTTTATATAAAAATTATAATTATTGTTTTTTGATTTATTTGAGTTCGAGGGGTTCTTCCTCGGTTTCGTTATGATAAACTCATATATTTAACTTGAAAATTATTTTTACCCTTATCTTTAAATTTATTTATTTTTTATTTAGGTTCATTAATTTTTATATTATATTAATATATATTCCATTAAATTAAGTGTAAATAAGTTAATGAAAGAATCTAACTTTCTTCACATACTTTCAAAGTATAGGTTTATCTAAAACTTATTAACTAATGTTAATTTTTTTCTAGTAATTTATCTCAAATTTTTATTGTCGTATGATTAATTAAAAAGTATCTAAAGTATAAAACTGTCAAGATTTGGCCTGTAAAGATGCATGGTTCTTCAGCTGGTCATGCACCAATTCAAGTTAACAAAATAATGATGGTAACTATTCATCAAAATATTCTTTTTCTTGGAGGTATAAACCCCATCCAATATGAAAATATAAACAGTTAAAGAATAAAGAGGCTCCATTTGCTTGTGTATATTGTATTAATCATCCATTATTTACATCTCAGCAAATGTTGACTACTCTTCTAAATGCTATTTCAATATTAGCTGTATAGTGTATTGCCAGGAAAAGACCACTAACAATTTGGATTATTAAACATATTTCCAATAATGAACCAAAATTTCATCATAATCAAATAGATGAAGGAGATGGTAAATCAATTAAAGATCCATTAATAATGGGTGTGTTTTTTGTATTGGCTTAATCATCGAATTAATTCTAGCTTTTTATAGGTAAGTGTCCTTCATTTACCCTTGCATTATTAGATACTACAATTATTATTAATAATAAATATATAATTATAATTGTAGTCAATTGGGCTGTTATTATATTAAAAATTTTAATTAATCTGTTTCATTCATTATTAATATAATAAAATTTATTATATATATATATATATATATATATATATATATATATATATATATATATATATATATATATAAATACATTATTAGCAATTATAATAGTAAAAGATAAAATGATTAATTTAACAGGTGAATTAAATTTTTCATTTGAAGTTACTCTTGCTATATAAATAAATAATACTAATATCCCTCTTAATATAATTATAATAATAATATATGAAAAGAAAAATGATTTCATTAAATAGCCAATAATTAACAACGTAATTAGAGTTTGGATAATTAAAACTAATCCTATTCTTAAAGGATAATTTAATATTAATATAATGGTTGATATTACAACTATTAAAGATAATAAAATATTCAATAGAGTAAATAGTTTAATTTAAAATATTAATTTTGGAGATTAAAGATGAGAATTTCTTTTTACTGAAGTTTTAAAGGTGATTTACCTATTTATGATTTACAAGATCATTGTTTTGTTAATTAAACTATTAAAACTAATTTTACTTGAATATATTCTTCTATATAGATTAATTGTAGGGATAGTAGTTTTTTGTTCTACCCGTAAACATTTATTACTCTCATTATTGAGATTGGAATTTGTAGTTTTGTGTGTGTTTTTAATGCCATTTTTAACTATGATAAATTTGGGCTATGAAGTTTATTTCACTTTAATTTTTTTAGTTTTTACAGTTTGTGAAGGGGCTTTAGGATTAGCTATTTTAGTTAGTTTAGTTCGAAGTCATAGATGTATATAATTGTGCAGTCTGATAATAAGTAAAAATGATTGAAAATCAATGAAAGAGAATAAATAATGTAATATAAAAAATCATTACTCTCAATTTTTCTCAGATTCAAATTTTTGTAACATATAAAGGTGCGTTCATACCTATGAAAATAAAATAGTTATTTATGCAGTTCATAAATCCTGTATATATATTTTATATATATATATATATATATATATATATATATATATATATATATATATATATATATACATATATAAATATAAATTATAAAGTGGGAGTTTATAATAAATTCTGGAGAAGCCGCCATTTTTCCATGGTTCTTGAAATTTCGCACAAGAACATCAAAGACTAAAAGTGACTAAGGAATAATATATATAATATATCTATATATAACATAATATATCTATAAAATTATTTTAATACTAAAATTTAATATGCATTTACTATAATTATTTCGTAAGAAGTGAACGCATCAACGAACATTTCGAAGAAGAGCTGGAAGGCGTGAAATACGACGAAAACATGACAGGTTCAGGCTGATATTTAAACTTAAAGATGGTGTAGGAAAGAAGGCGGTGGAGACAAGAGATCTATTCGGTAAAAGGCGGGAAAAGTCTGACCTAACCCTACATGACTATTCCAAGTGAAAAGGATCCATATAAAAATAAGAGGTATCCATGAAAAGGATACCTCTTAACGGTCGTCAGTAGCAATCCCAAAGGTTTACCATTTGTTCTATTGAAAACTAGTTTCGAATGTTATACATTCATCCTCAGTTCATAGAAGTGGCAAATAATTTATCAATTCCTAATTGAATATTATGTGTTTGATGGTATCAAAAATTAATAAAGCTATTTTGATTTTTTAATTAGTAATAAGTCAAAGATGGTCATATCATAATCATGATTATGATTCTTGCTTACATTCTAACTCGCTGATTAGAAACTCATGAGCTGAATAAATCATTAACTTTAATAATGAACTTTAAAAAAGAAAAAATCTATATGCGTTTCTATTACATAAAGAAAGGCTTAAAGAATTTTTCGAAAAGTAACATTCTTTATTAACACCAAAGTCATGAATAAAGAAAATATACTCTTGATAATAAGAGTTACTTGAAGAGGAAATATCACACTATTATAATTTTCATGATTAAATAAATATAAGCTGCATAAAAACAGGTTTCTTTAGGTCAAAGTGGCTTTTACAAGTTTTAAGCAACTATTCTAAAGATTAAAACTTTCTAAACAATAGTAATTAATATAAATAGCACCAAATATAAAAATTAAACTCTATGAGATCAATAATGGACGGAAATATTTTAAAATCATTGAATTAATTAGTCCTTTCCATAATAAGAATCAAAGGAGATATGGACTCTCATTTCATCCAATGTGACTTCAGATGAGCAAAGTGGACATTTTTCTCCCAACTCCAGCAACCTAAAAAAATACAAGGTTTATTTTATAATAGGCTATTTAGTTATTTTAGTCTACTATAGAATACTTCAAAATATTATTATACATATAGTTCTGCAAATAAAATTGAAAGGCAATTAACAATATTTTATATTAAAGATCAATGGGGAAAATCAAAACTATTAATTTTTTTTAAATATTGTTTATTTTTGCCCCCAATTTCTAAGGACCCTCCTTCTAAATTATTGAATGGTTTTGAGAGAATAACACTCAAGAGTATATATATAGTCTAATAATACTTATAAGGGGAGTGCACGATGTCTCCATCGTCAATTTTGATCAAAATTTTTCAGGTGATTCTGCATTGATAAAAAGTCAACATACATCCAACCATTTCATCTTATGGACCCGACGAGCTAAGAAAAAAACAACACTGAAACTGCTTTATTTTATATCTTGAGTTCGAAAAATGATATAGACATGGTTTTGCATTAAAAAATCTATTTTTCAGAGTATATTAAAGGAAAAATGTAGACATAAAAAAAGAATCGATTTTTGTTCAATTAACTTTTTAAAAAATGTTTAAATTATTAAGTAAATTAGTCTTATTTTTTTTACACCAAAAATGATGGCAGATTTTGATTCAGCATATCCACAATAAACCTTATTATTGAAAAAAATCAGCAAAAACAAAAAAAATATTTTTTCAGTTCCAAGAGAGCTCAAAAATTTTAAAGCCACAAATTTATGTTTGGGTTTGAAGCTCTTTATCTCATCTTCAGTGCACCTGATATTGAAGTTCTTGGACTCGTTAGAAAGAGAGAATTTTCTTCTATATATATATATATATATATATATATATATATATATATATATATATATATATATATATATATATATATAAAAATAACATTGCATTATCTAAGAAAGTCTGAATAAAAAAATATGATTACCAAATAAAAACAAAATTCAGGATTTTTGCGAGTCATGTAGGTTCTAAAACCGGTAGGAACACCACAGTTAAAGCAAATCGCGTAGATGAAAAATCTTTACTGAAGGCCCAAATTTGATTTGAATCGTTCAAAGGGTTTCTGATTTATGAGCAATTTTGAAATTAAATTTAATATACTATGACATCCCAAGCCTAGCTAGGTTCTTGACCATGTACATATTATAATATAAAAATATTATTTGTGATCAAGAAATAGTAAATATTACACACACTATCGCTATAAATATTATCAGAGTAAAAAAAAAAAAAGTAATATTAAATGTTAGAGTGACCAAATATTTTGAAATGATATAATTAAATTATAGAGCATTCTGATAGGTCTATCGAATTATATGTAATCAGAACTGTACTACTAGAGTGTGAAAACATATTTTTTGACTTTGATAATTTTTAATATTAATATCGATAATATTAATAATAATAATAAACTCTTTATTTATTCTGGGACAAGTCCCTTTAGAATAACAATTACAGGCAATGATAGGTGGGCTTCAGAGCCTTAGAGTAGTTGATATAGGAACGTATGCGTTAACAGATAATCAAAAATAAAAATAAAGAAAAGTCAATAAATAAATACAAATGAAAATTATAACAAGTCATAATGCAATAACTTCTAGCATATGAAATAGGTATTAATACTCTAATTGATTACGTCTTAAAACAAAAACCACACGAAATTCGCATGCTAATAAGATATGACAAAATTATAAATGAAGGAACATATTCACAAATGTTGATTGACATAAGAGAAAATCTATTTACAATGTTTTTTGGAACTGGATAGAAAATAAGTGATTGAACAAGCGGGATTTGAAGGTGATAAGAGTATTGGAGCGACGAATGAAATTCCATAAGGATGACGATCGGACAAGAAAAGATCTATCGAAAGCTGCTGATCGGTGGGCTGCTGTATATAAATCTGAAGGCTGAGAACGGGTATGATGAGAATGAACAGAGGATTTGAATTGAAGGAGATCGAAAATATAGGATGGATAAAGCCACTTCAACTCTTCGTAATATCGGGAGACAGAGGTGTCCCTCGGGATCCCGAAGATGAATTGTACAAAGCAATTTATCAAACGTTTTATTTTTGCCTCGAGGTCCCCAGAGACGCCTTCGTACACCGCACAACAGTAATCAAAGTGGGGGAATATTAAGGAAATAACTAGGAGTCTATGGGTCTCAAGTGGAAATAGGTGACGGAGGTAATTTAGTCGCTTTAAAGTGTAAAAGGTACGACGGAAAATATCGGAAACATGATTTTAACAGGAAAGAGTGGTCAAAGGTGATTCCAAGGTTTTTTATGGTTGGATAGAATTTAATGGGATTATTATTTAGGAACAAGTTTGGGATATGAGGAACAGTTTTAAGGAGGTGATGGGAACCTATTACAATTGCCTTTATCTTCTCTGTATTTAACTTCAGCTTGTTAGCAACAGCCCAGTGACCTATTCGATTCAAGTCCTCTTGAAGTCTTTTGGTGGCTAGTAATAGGTCCGAAGGCGGGAAGGACAGGTATATTTGAAAATCGTCTGCATAGATATGGTATTGGGAGTGACGAATAAGAAGGGGAAGGTCATTAATATAAATAGCAAATAGAGTAGGAGACAATGAGGAGCCCTGAGGGACACCAGAGGGGAGGAATCGTGTCTTGGATGGAGGTTGTCCTGGAACGACTACATACTGCGACCGATCTGAGAGAAAGGATTGGAACCAGCCCAAAACACTGTTGGATAAAGGAAGACTTTGTAATTTGTTAAGGAGGATGTTATGGTCAACTGTGTCAAAAGCTTTGGAGAAATCTAAAAGGATGAGGATAGTTAAGTTTTGGTGTTCAATGGCGATTTGGAGGTCATGGGTTATTTTCAGGAGAGCGGACTGTGTTGAATAACAAGGTCGAAAGCCAGATTGGAGAGGATTAATGAGGGAACGTTCTTCTAGGAAGTTTGAAATTTGTACAAGGCGCTCCAGTGGTTTTGAGAGGTAAGAGAGGAGAGAAATAGGGCGGAAATCATGGGGTGAGGCAGTAATTTTATTTAATGATCGGACTAGAGCAATTTTCCAAGAAGAGGGGAATATGGAATTTTGTAGAGAAAAGTTGTAAATATGATAGAGATGGGGTATAAGGATTGGGAGACAGGATTTTATTAGCTTTACTGGGATATCGTCAGGGCCATAATCATTGGTGTGGGATTTTAGGATAGTGGATAGTAATTCGTCATATGATACGTGGGAGAAAAAGAAGTTTTCAGGGTTGAAGCTATGATGTTCAATATCAGCAGTAGGTGAAGGGCTAAAAGCAGAGGATAAGAAATGGTCATTGAGATCATCTGGGGTAACTGGGAAAGAACTCAGGTTATTTGATTCTGGTACGGATAGTTTTCGAAGGATTTTCCATTTGGATTTGGAATCAGGAGCATTGGAAAGGGCAGAATGGATATAGAGGGATTTGGCACGTCGGACTGTGGATTGGGTTTCGTTGCGAAGCTGTTTGAAAGACTCAAAATCAGCCGAAAAACGAGTGCGACGAAATTTGCGTCTTGCTGCTTCTCTTCTTCTTATCATTAGCTTTATTTCTGGGGTTAGC
Source organism: Rhaphigaster nebulosa (assembly GCA_948150685.1). Taxonomy (NCBI): domain Eukaryota; kingdom Metazoa; phylum Arthropoda; class Insecta; order Hemiptera; family Pentatomidae; genus Rhaphigaster; species Rhaphigaster nebulosa. Next base: position 157,735,661 of record OX411306.1, read on the forward strand.
CAAGGAGCAGTAGGACGGCATAAGGTTCGGGTTTTAAGGGGAGCATGAATGTCTAATATGGATTGTTGGTTTGAGGTATGGGTGGAAACCATGGGATCTATAGAATTATAGGAGTATATGATATCCCAGCGAAAAGTATCCAAGTCAGGTTGAAGGAATTCATATGAAAGGAGGTCTAAATTACGATATGAAACAACTTTGGGAGTAAAGGATTTGACGGGTAGGTCGTATGAAATCTGGATAAGATCGTGTGATGAAAGAAAAGGAACAGGGTGCTGGGAAGAAGAGAGGATTTTCATGGAAGAATCAGAAATGTGAAGGTCTAACCAGGCATCAGAAAATTGTGTGTGGTGGGTAGGAGAATAGGGAACGAGGTAAAGATTGAGGGAAAACATTAGGTCCGTAAGATAGGATTTATCACTGGATTCAGATAGCGTATTAATGTTAAAATCACCAGAGATAATGATATTGGAATAGGTAGAAACCAGTTGGACAAGGGAGGATTCCAAGGTGTTTTCGAATGGGACACGAGGAGGTCGGTAGACAATGGCATATAACAGAGTAGAAGAGATGCTTGAAATTTCAACAAATATGTATTCTAGGTGAGGAAAGGAAGGAGAAGTGGATAGAAGTAGAATTTTGGCTTTAAGACTGTCGTGAACATATACCCCGACACCACCTCTCGTGCGATCAGGTCTATCATGTCGTAGGAAAGAGTAATTAGGAAGGGATATAAGGTTTTAGCCAGGTTTCTGATACAGCTATTATGTGATAAAAATTATCAAGGAAATATTGTTGAAATTTATCATAGTGGGCAATTAGGGATTGTGCATTAACATGACAGGAATTCAGGATATTAGTCAAAACTGTGGGTGTGGAGAAGTGGAATAGCAGGAAAATGGATCGAGGTTGAGGAATAGGATATAACAACTTTTTATGCAGTATTCAATTTTAAGATTTGATTGAATGTGAATATTAACAATTATATATGTATATATTATAACAATTATATTAATATTAACAATTGAAACAGATACTGATGGAATTCTAATATGAATTAAATATAAAAATAAATTTTTAACGAAAATAAAATTATATGAAAAGAAAAAATATGAGTAACATTGATTAAAAAAAGAAAAAGTAAATAGAAAAAGACTATAAGTAAACCAAAAATAGCATTTCATCTGTGACAATAAAGTAACAATACATGCAGTAAATAAAAATAAATAAAATATCTTCAATATGAAAAAGTAAAATATCCTCCATATATAAAAATAAAGCATCTTTAATTTAAAACATAAAATATCTTCAATGTAAATTATTAAAATGTCTTCAATATAAAAAAATAGAATTATTTCGATATAGAAAAATAAAATATTTGTATCATTGAGGAGGTGACGCGCATACCAGGGTCAGTTGAAGACGTCCAAGTCGCTAGGCTTACCTATAATCACCGCCGGGTGGCCATCGGATTGCCAGCACCTGACTTTTCCTCCACTGAACCATACATATTTAATTTTCGATGTCATCTTTTTCTGTCTTGCCAGCCAGTAAAGGTGCTTGTTAGTGGGGGTCATTGCTTCACTGACGTAGACGCGGTGCGACTCGTTATCAGTCCAGCCTAGGTGACGAGTAGAGAAGTCCCTTTTGGTTTTTCTCTGTCGCACGAGCTCGTTTCTCATGGTCTGTCTCACAAACCGTGCGATTATAGGGCCATGGGTGCCTTCTTGTTTGGGCCTTAGTCGTACGACATGGTCCAAATCGTCCGGGCTCAACTTGACGCCCAGGCCTGCACCGACGCTGTTTTATATCATATTATGCATAAGACTAAGAACCCAGTGTTGCTTGGGAGGTTATAGTATATTAAATTTAATTTAAATATTTAAGCCAGTGTTTTAAGTGTTCTAAGTAAGATGAAAACTTTATTTTTGATACAGAAATAATTAACTTTAGAGTGATACAATTTTTTAAAAAGAAATAATTTACGTTGTTGAATTTCACAGCGATTTGAAGGGTCTATTGAATTATATATAATGAAAACAGTGTATTAAACAGGGTAAAGTATATAAACAGAATTGATTTTTTTAATCAAAACTGTAGCCAGATTTGGTTTGAGCACTACAAAAAACCCCTATATTCAAATTTTTGGGCAAATCTAAAAATAAAAATTTGTTGATTAAAATTCTACCCTTCAATTTTTTTTAAGATTCATAAAATCATCCATAAGCCAGGAACCCTGTTAACGATTCAAACCAAATTCAATAAAGGTTCTTAAACTGCGTGATTTGTTCTAACTGTGGTGTTCCTTCTTGTTTTAGAACCAACGTTATCTACAAAAAACCTCTATTTTATTTATAAAGTCTTCTTAGATAATCAAATAGTTGTTAATATGTATGAAAAGAAGAAACTTCCATCTTTCTAATGAGTATAAATACTTTGATATTGGATACACAGAAGATGAGATACAGCACTTCAAAACCAAATGTAATTTTGTGGCTTTCAAAATTTTGAGCATCCTCGGAGATTCGGATCTTTTTTTCCGTTGATTTTTTTCAACATTAAGATTTTTCCGTGCGTTGAACCAAAAAATGCCATAGTTTTTAGTGTGAAAAAAGGTATAAGGCTGGTTTATTAAACAATTTAAACATTTTTTATAATTTATTTGACCCTATTTTTATAATTTATTTAATTTATAAAAATTCAATTATTTTTTAATATTTATAATAATATATTTATAATATTTTTCCTTTAATAAACTCTGAAAAATAAATATTTTGTTGGAAAAACCATGTTGATATCTTTATGATGAATATTCCTGACTGGAAGAGAGAATTTAATCATCTCGATATCATTTTTCAAATTCGAGATATAAAATAAAGCAGTTTCAGTGTTTTATTTTTTTTTTCCGCAGCTCCAAGGGCCCATTTGATGAAACGGTTGGATATGTATCGACTTTTTTTCAATGTAGAATCACCAAAAAAATGTTGACCAATATCGGCAACGGGTACAACGTGCACTATCCTTGGTAGAGTATATTAAAATCTATAATAAGACTACTATTGCTATATTGTTTGCAATTGTATATAGATGAGCTATAATATTTTGGTTAATTCCTCATTGATATCTAATAAATAAAAAAAATAAATAAAGCAATTTTTCATATTTTTTAAAATGGAAATTGTGTCATGATATTTTGCCTGAGTTAGCTTGAATAATGGCTTGAAAAAAACCTTTGTATCAACTACAATAAAAGGTGCTATAAACAAAATATTACCTGATAAATTCTGATCTTATAGCTGGAAACTGACAATTTGGGCAAACAGTGAAGTCTTCTTTTAACACATGCTTTCCCTGAATAATAATAACAATATTAACAATACGATGGCAAAATTACAATTAATATTTTAAAAAAATGATAAAAAACAAAAATTTAAAAAATGGTTAAACCAAATTTTAATACAAAAGAAACATTTTGAAAATAATCAATTCAAATAATACCATCCACAAATATTAACATTGAACATTGCAGTTTGGCTTTACAAAAATACTTGTAATATAAAAAATCTATACTATTATATAAAGCTAAAGAGTTTATATGCCTGAATGTGCTGATTTCAGGAACTACCAGTCTGATTTGAAAAATTCTTTTTGCGTTAGATAAAGTGTTAATCAAGGAAGGATATAGGCTTTAAAACATCATGCTATGACCCATAGGAACAGAGCAGTAACCATAAATAAATTGCTAAGAGAAAAAGTATCCAACTTTAGTGAATTTCGTTGTCATCACAACTTCAAACCTGTTGGGCCAAGTTTTTTTTATTTTTTTATTGGCCTTCAACGTCCTTTCCTCTCCTATTAAGGCAAACAGGATGGGTAATCCTACAGGCTACCATTCTATTCTAACCAGAGTGGGAAGGTTGAGATTCATTACGTGGGGCCGCCATGATATAAATTTCTACCCAACCGGATTCGAACCGGTGCCATAGCAGTCTCGAGGTTGCTAAGGTGACGCCTTAACACTCTTGGCCATACTTCTACCCACAAGATTATCTTTCAAGCATAGTTAATTTTTTTTTTAACTACTTTTTTTCTTGATAATTTTATCCTCCAAAAAATCAATAGTTCAAGTAGAAACCAAACATATGCAAAACATTTTCTTAAAACTATTTTTTACTGCACTGTAAATTCATTAGAAAACTTAGGTATCATTGCCTATCACTCCTGCTTTCTTTTTTTTGATCCTGTTGGAATTTTTCCATTTCTGCTGAGCACAATCCCAAGATAAGTGTAGTCCTCTACTGTTTCCAATACCTCCTCCTTGCAGCGAACTATCATTTCTTCTTCCTCACGACTAATGTGCATCACCTAACTTTTCTTTGCATTCAGTACCATGCCCTTTCTTTCCAACTCGGCTTCCCACTCAATGACAGTTTCCTGGAGGTTTTCATGGGAATCAGCAATGAGGAAAATATCAAGCAAAAAACTAGAACTTGGGCCAGTATTGTCCTCATATTCCACTTTTCCACGACTGTCCTCTGCTTGCATATTTTTAAAATTTCATCTATGAATATGGTAAAAACGAGAGGACTAAGGCTGTCACCTTGTTTAGTTCCTTTACTCATGTTAAAAGTCCTGTATTCTGTTCCATTTATTCTAACTATGCCTTTAGAGTCGTGGTAGGTAGATTTTATTGCACCAATCAATTCCTTGTGCACATTTTTAGCGGCTAAAGCTGCCCATATTTCTTTTCTCGGAACCGAATCAAAGGCTGCCTTTATATCGAGAAATGCGAGGTAAATGCTCTTCCCTCTGTCCCATGATTTCTCAATAATTGACCTGAGCGAGAAGATGTGGTCTTGTGTCTGGCGGTGGGGTCTAAATATAGCTTGCTCCTCTTCCACCTGGCCTTCAACAATTCCCCTGAGCTTCTTTTCCAAAATAGAGGAGTACACCTTATAGACTAATTGGGAGAGACAAATAGGCCGATAGTTTTCACAGTTACTTGAGCTTCCTTTCTTGTGTATGATAATATTGTACTCCCATTCCTTGGGTATAATTTAGCAGAAAATATATTTTGGAAAAAAGCTTGTAGAGCTTTTTTAAGATCCAGACCTCCAAACTTTATAAGTTCTGGCGCAATATCATCTCTACCTGCTGCTTTTCCAACTCTCATCTTCTCTATAGCACATATGACATCGTCCTCCCAGATCACATCATCATATTCTTCCTCTGTTGTTTCTTGCTCTTCCTCCATTCTCACTTCATCGCCACCAGAGAATATTGCAGCATAATGGCGTCACCATCTCTCCAATATTTCCTCATCCTCAGTGATTAATTGTCCTCCTTCATCCCTCACGTTCCTAATAAGTTTCCTTATCTTACCTTTCAATGCTTTTATCCTTTTCCAGAAGATTTTTGTGTTTTCTTTTTAATCACTTTGCAGGCTCTTGCCAAACTCCTCCCACCTTTTTCTCTTCGCCATTCTGACAACCATTTTAGCTTCTTTTTTTCTTTTGACATAGAGCTCCCAATTGGTTGCAGTCTTGACTCTGTAATATTCTTTCCAGGCTGCCTTCTTCCTAGCTATAGCCGCTTTCACTCGGTCACTCCACCACTTAGTCCGTTTACCTTTGGTGGAGACTACCTTCATTCCACATACTCTTTCGGCTGCCTCGAGAATTGCCTGCTTCAGTTTCGCCCATACTTTATCAATAATATCTTCCATATCAAAAGCTCTAAGTTTCTCATCCAGAAGTTCTGCATATTCGCATTTCTTTTCTGGAATCTGCAGCTTTGGGATATAGATTTTTCTGTAGACCATTTCTTTTTAGGTCAAAGGATCTGGGTGTCTCCAATCAGAAGAAGATGGTCTGATCCAATTTCAGCACCTTTTATTATCTTTACGTCGCTGAAGTATCTCCTTATTCTCCTGCTGCATACGAAGTAATCTATTATACTATTCGCATTTCTTCCTTCCGCTGAAAAAGTTATTTTGTGCACAGTTTTATAAGGAAAAAAGGAGTTTCCAATGAGGAGGTCATAATCTATGAATAAGTCAATGAATTTTTGACCACTTCCATTTCTAGTTTGTTCTCCTCCATGTAGGCCTATAACACCATAAGCATTGAAATGATCTTTTCCTGTTCTAGCATTCAAATCACCCATTATTATGATCTCTTTATTTTTGTTTAGTCCTCTGATGATTTCTCTCTCAAGATCTGCATAGAACTGTTAATTGTCTAGAACATCAGCATCCTCTGTGGGAATATTTACTTGTATGAGGGCAATCTTTCCTATTGACAGTTCCATATTTGCTGTTATTATTCTTGAAGAGATGGGCTCCCAATTTTCTACTTTAGCGAAGAGTTTTCTTTCATGATGAAGCCAACACCTTCCTTGGCTCTAAAACCAGCTGGCACTCCTAAGTAGATAAGCACATGAGTCTTGTTTAGGTGCACTTCTCCGTGGCCTTTCCTCCTCACTTCACTTATTCCCAGGATGTCTACCCTGAATATATCCATCTTATCCACTAGTTCAACTTCTTTGCTAGTTAAAGTCTTTATATTCCAGGTTCCAAGTCTAATATCCTTTCGAGAGCCTAGTCGTAACCGTTGAGACTGATCAAATCTGAGGCAACTTATAGTTAGGGATTGATAAATTATTTGCCACTTCTATAAATTTTTTTTATTGAAAACTGTTTTCGAATGTTATACATTCATCCTCAGTTCTAAAAACACACAAAAAATTCAAAAATAAGCAATTCAAAATATAGTTTGGTATTATTATACATATTAAATTAGAATAATATAAATCAGTATTATAAAACGTTTATGAATTATGAATTTAATTAAGACAAGAAATCAAATACATGTTGGTACTCACCAAGGTTTGAATGGATTATATCAAACAGAAAAGTTTGTACTGGTTTCTTCTAGCATTGAAGTAACAATGAACGAAAGGTAGGTAGGCATGTTTATAGGTAAACGGTTTAAGGGTCAGAGTTTTTCCAGTAATGCCGGTGAGTAATTGTTTTTTTTTCTGTTATAGATGGGAATAAATTTAAGATTGGACTATTGGAGATATTTATTTGGTCATTTAAGCAAAAATCTGGATTAAATTTGAAGGATTTTATTATTTCAAGTGCTTCATTTATATTTAATTTGAGGCTGTTTTCAACGTGATGTATTAATTTAACTCCTGAGTCTTTGATGAATTTATGATTTTTTTTCATTTAAATGAATTGCAAAGCTGGAATTATCTGTCTTATTATTATATGCATGTATATGCTCCTTTAATCTCTGATTTAGCGATCTACCAGTTTTTGTGCAGCCAAATACACGGGAAAAACTAAAAAAAAAACATCATGCTGAAAACAGCCTCAAATTAAATATATATGAAGCACTTGAAATAATAAAATCCTTCAAATCCAATCCAGATTTTTGCTTACATGACCAAATAAATATCTCCAATAGTCCAATCTTAAATTTATTCCCATCTATAACAGAAAAAAAACAATTACTCACCGGCATTACTGGAAAAATGCTGACCCTTAAACTGTTTACCCATAAACATGCCTACCTACCTTTCGTTCATTGTTACTTCAATGCTTCATATAATCCATTGAAACCTTGGTGAGTACCAACTTGTATTTGATTTCTTGTCTTAATTTGAATTGTATGTGTGTTTTTAGAACTGAGGATAAATGTATAATATTCGAAACTAGTTTTCAATAAAACAAATTTATAGAAGTGGCAAATAATTTATCAATCCCTAACTATAAGTTGCCTCAGATTTGATCAGTCTCAACGGTTACGACTAGGCTCTCGAAAGGATATTAGACTTGGAACCTGGAATATAAAGACTTTAACTGGCAAAGAAGTTGAACTAGTGGATGAGATGGATACATCCAGGGTAAATATCCTGGGAATAAGTGAAGTGAGGAGGAAAGGCCATGGAGAAGTTCACCTAAACAAGAGTCATGTGCTTATCTACTCAGGAGTGCCAGCTGGTTTTAGAGCCAAGGAAGGTGTTGGCATCATCATGAAAGAAAACCTCTTCGCTAAAGTAGAAGATTGGGAGCCCATCTCTTCAATTAGATTGATCCTTCTATACCATCATGCGGATGTCAACCAACTTATAGTTCTTTGAATCGATTTATTCTCTTCTACGGGTGATTAGCTCAGTAGAAGAGTCCCCGTATACTCGGGACAACTGACCCCCTGAATATTTATGACCCCTAAGGAGGAAGTGTGACCGGGTGACAGCCTCCGGTACTGGATTTCCCCCAACCTGGAGGACCAGTGGCTGATTGCAGTCAGAAGACTGGGCGATGGGGTTAAGTCTCTCAAATACCAGTAAATTTTTTGCTAATTCAGTCATCATTAGGACAGAAAAAGATAAGGTCATATAAATGCAGACGAGAGGTAGCACATCTCACATCAACAGTTTGAAAAAGATTGACCAAAAAGAGATACCTTATCATTCCAAGACAATTCAACAGTATATGCTGATGATTAAACATGGGTCTGACCACTTCTATTCATTTTTGGAAATATATTTATAAATTTACAATTAAAACGTTGCAAATTATTACCCAATGGCTTATTATTTCCAAATACTTATATTTCAAAAATATCTGGTGTGTCCATTCACATGATTTCCCAATTCACATGGCAAGTAGCACACCATTTTGAAAAAAAATTACAGATGATAATGGCGAGTTCTGAAGATCACCCTGGGGTGATCTGTGACTTTGTTGCCAAATATCAAGAAAATTGGTCCGGTAATCTCGGAGAAAAGCACCGTAGATGACATACAGACGGATTTTTTTTTTTTGTATTCGATATTTGAATTCTATGTATCTTGAAATGTATAACCTCACAAATTTTGAGGGAGAGTTAAAACAATTGGTTTCTTGCTAGATTACAAGATTCATCATTGAAAATAATAAACCAAAATGCAAGGATTATAATTTACTAACATAAATTACCACTTCTCAACACTACCAGAAGTTCAAAACCATTTTCAACCTAACAATGTACATAAAACCAATAAAACGGGAGTTAACTAGCTTAATGTACCAGGCGGTTTCTTTTGTTTTAAAAAAAAAGCATGTTGCGATAGTATATTTGGCACAAAGCGTCATAATTATTAATGGATTAGTTTAAACATTTATACAACAAGACTCATAATACATATTTTGTTTACCTATTTTAGTTTTATTTATATATTCTTAGTTCCTTAATTCATTGTAACAGGATATTGGCGATTACAATAAAACATCACCTAACCAATATACCCAAAAAAGAACCAAACATGTTTATACTACTAAATTAATAGTTTTTTTGTTTGCACGATGATCAGCAAAAAAAAGTAGACTTGCAGAAAAAAAAAGAAAACTTGCAGTTAAAACTAAAAAAAATGGGCATAATCGACGGTTTCTTGGCATGTAGATTATATAAGACATCAAACTTTAGAGAAACAAAAAGGGCTAGCAATTAGTTGCTGGTTCTCAAAAGGGGAAGAGCGAAAAATTGCCGAATTACTGGCAATTCCTATTTATGGAAAATTGCCAAATTATGGCAATTTTTGTTGCGTCTAAACAAGGCCATAAAAGTGCCTTTAACACCTTGACTGCCACCCGAATATATCAAAATGGGCTCCGTATGCCAGGTGTTTTTTAAAAAAATTTTATAAGTATTCATGTATAGGTATTTTATATAATTACTTTTGTATATGCATTATTATCATGTGAACCGCATATGCTGCAGCCTCGACAGTCAATTTTTTAAATGAGAAATATTTATACATTTCATGATTCTTAATGAAATAAAATATTAAAGTGATAATAATCTAAAAATAATGCTTAATGTTTTACTTACTGTAGCAATACAAAATGGCAAAGAATTATTACAATTGTTACAAGGTAGTTTGAATTCAGGGACTGGTTGGCTGCAGTGAGGACATGGGGAACTTTCTTCGTTAATATCTGCTCCACGGCCTTTCCTTACAACTCCTTCCAGCTTTTTTAAATACTTATTTTCAATCTAAAAGTATCAGTCATTATTATATAATTGTTAAAATTAAGGTAAAATAGTACATTAGTGTAATAGTTTATAGAAGTGTACTGATTAAAGGACTACAATGTGATGCAAAAAAAAGTATTGTTTTTACTGTTTAATAAGATTTAAATCTGAATTACATGAAGGCCACTCCAAACATTGAATTTGGTAATAATAATAATTTCAGGTATTAGAAAATGGAGATCAAAATCTTAAGGGTGGCCACTTTTGTGACCATTTTTTTTGCCACTCTATGTAGTACTGTTTATAATAATTTAAGATATGAAATAGTATGGACATTACAACAAAAATGAAATTGTTTAAAAATATTTTTTGTTTAAAAAAGACAGGTAGTACACCTTATTTTTATATTCAGGTTTCATAAGCATAGCAGCATACGTGAAAGCTGAATGCTTAAGCTCAGCACGATGGCATTCTATAACAGTAGATGTCAGAATGGGAACTGTATCTGAAACAATAGTTAACCGCAAACAATGAAATATAATTTTTAATGTAATGATCTAAAATGTATAAATATTCTATGACCAAATTAATTAATGAGATACCACTTTCAAATACATACGGGCAGGGAATTTTGAAATATTATCAGCAACTCTGAGAAGAAGCCTAGCTGCAAGAAGATGGTTTGATAACTTGACATGCAAACGAACAAGCCTATAAGAATGGACGAGTGACAGAAGAGAACTTAATTCAGATGTAACTTGCAAGCCATTGTCATGAAGCTCCATGCACATTCCTACCAGAACTTGATGTGACAGGCTGTAGTTACCTGAAATTCAATAATTGTAATGAATCAAAACAATATATAAATATATATAAATAAACAAATTCATGTTGCTAAGATTTAAAATACATATCAGTAGCTACGAGAAATAATTTTTTTTTCTCAAAATGTTTACAGTTCAAAATAGAATTAAAATAATTTTATTAAATGATTTAATCAATTTAATTATATAATAATTAAGAAATAGTTTCATTACCAACCTACTCTAGTCAGAGAGGAAATTTTGGGTTTATTTCATGTGACAGCCATAAAATTAATTTTGCACTTCTGAGAAAAAAATTAAAGAAGCATTGCTTTAATATGCAAGTGCTGCTTTTATATGGATGAACGCTACAGTCTCAAATATTGGAAAATATCATACACAGTAAAAATAAACTATGGAGAATGGAAGGAAAGAACAGATATAAGAAACAATTATAAAATGACATTGTGGACTTATATAAATGAAATCAAAAGAAAAAGATTAAATATAAAAAAAAATACATAAAGAAAAAGTAGTATCAAGATATATAAAAAATGTACCATTCACTAATTCTTCATTGGATATAATTACAGCTGTTTTCGAAGCCTCTTTGTATTGCTTGCGAGCCCTGTAAAGTCGGAATACAAATTTTGGATCCTAAAAATGAATTAATCATTAAGATTATAATTAATTGAAAAATAAATTCTTAAGCAATAAAGGTTAATTTGAATAAATTTACTCTAGGTTCACCATCAACTTCTCCAAGAAGCAGTTCTATAAGCTGATTAGCCATTACATCATCATTAGCTGCAGCTACAACTTCAATTGCCAAAATTATCGCTTCTTCCTCAGCTGAGTTTCCACGAGCAACTTGGATTAAATTTTTCAATGCCTAAATTCGCATAATAATACAGTTAAATAAAATAAAATATATTTTTTTAAAAATACCAGGTAAACTGATTGATTGAATCTAGTTCCCACAACCTTATTAAATTGAGCAGCATGAAAATAACATTTGGCAGCCAACATTAGTTTTCCAGTCTGCTCAAAATGCAGTGCCAGTGAAGACAGTTGTCTCTCTCCTTCTTCACTTCCACCCAACTCCTGGGTAATAAGAGCTGCATAGAGTTCCACCAGTCCTGTTTCTTTGCATAAACGCAGAGCTTCATTTTCTGACCGGGAAATGACCAAAAACTTAAGGGCTGAACTGAAGTCTCCCATTTTTTCAAAATGTCTAAAGAAAGAAAATCATAGAGGTAATCTTATGTACAGAGAGGACTAATTTATAAGGATTCTGATGTTCAAAGATTTTAGAAATATTTGCATTAATTAAAACCTGTTGTATTAGTTTTTTTAAAATAATTTATTTTATTTTTCACTAATTTATAATGCCAGAAATAAGATATGAAATAGAGATGGTTTATCATTTTTTCCTTACATTTCAGAGTTTCTTTCTTGATATCAGGATAAGTTTTCCATTTACCTTGATAGCAGAAGGATTATTTTTTTTTTTAAATCCGTCCGTCCACCGTCCGAGGACACAAAAAAGTATATTTCTTGAAAAGCTCTTAAAACTCTGAGATTAATAGCATTACATAAAATATACCATTAGAAAGAAAAAAAAAATCTCTTGTGATAAAGGCTCCTAGCTTTTATGTATCGTTGAAGTTTATCTGTTATTAAAATTAATGATTTAAAGTTTAAAACTATTCATTTCATAATATGATAGTTTCTCAAAAATATAGGTGATCTATTGTCAAAAATCATAAGATTTCGCTGTTTCATTTATGAATTTTAACTTCAATAATAATAACATGAAATATTAATTTTTCTTACATTTATACATAAATTAGTTTTGAAAGAATGATATGTGAATCATACTAACAGTCCCTTTAATATATAACAAAAATGAGATATAAGCTTATTTATAGAATGAATATCAAATAAAAGAATTATTAAATAGTAAACCTGGCTAGAGTTTTAGCAGCATGAATATTCCTGGTCTGTTCCACTATATTAACTGCTTTCTGAGGCTGATTAAGTTTCTCAACACATAGTCTTACCACATTCTCTACATCAGCACTTTTAGCATAAGACTCCACTGCTCCTAGATAGTCACCATCAGACTCCTGTGCCTTTTAAATGAAAACAGCAAGTACTAATAAATCAGCTGAGCATCAAGGCTTTTAGAAAAATATTTTTAATGAAATTATAAAAATTTTATTTTAAAAAATAGCATGAATTTCCTTGGAAACGATATGCACAGAATAAGTCTGTTTTATTACACATACTATATTAGGTTCATTACGAGCCATTAGCAAGAGAAGCTGAAATCCTTGGCTCAAGGGATAAATCCTAAAGTAGTTTTAGTCAGCCAATCTATGTGAATAAAGTTTGGTCCTATTAACATTGGCCCAGTTATTTGATACTTCTGCTAGAGCTCTCCCCACCAAAGAAACCATCTCTTTTTGATTTACCTATTAAGTATTTTTAGTCAGCTAATAAAAAACATATGTACCGAGTTTCACCCTTTGGGTGGATGGCCACTGGCTACGGAGTGGAGAGGAATTGAATTGAATGGAGCTGACATATTAATAGGGTGGTAATAGAAAGCTGAGTTGAGCTGAGTTAAGTCAGCTGAGCAACAAACATTGTTTGTAGAAATGAATGATTCTCTTTGTTCTAGGAAAGCTGTGTCGAACTCTCTCTACTTCATCCAGTTTCATTCCATACACCGAAAATGACAGTCGTCTCAAATAGAAACAAACTTTTATATTTACTTTTAAGTTCTGAGTTGGATGATTTTGACAGTGAATTTGCATGTTACATAGCCATGACCACTTCTATCAACTTTTCTTCGATATCCATTTTTGTATGAGAAAAAATAACTAAACTAAAGAGAATTTTAAACTTAGATAATTGAAATGAAATGAAACTTAAACTTTGAAAATTTTATAATTCAGCATGAAAATAGGTTAAACCTAAATTAATAACAGTCATATAGGGCGTATTTCATGGCAATAGGCAGTTTCGAATCAGCAATATCAGTAGTTAGGGAGAGGATAGCTGAATTTCAATGGAGGGGAAACGGAGTCAGCTTGGAAAATGGATCTGGTAGGTTTCGAAGCTGCGCCTTACTGAGCCTAGTCAGCAATCTAACCAACGTGTTTGTTTTGCTTGCCGAGTCCACTCCACTCCAATCCGAAACCGGTGACCACACGGCCTTATGCGGCCCAGAAGAGTTACTGTAAACAGGTAAGAAATAAAGATATTTACATTTTTTTAATTTTTAGAACACAACTAAAAAAATTTTTTGTAATTAGTTTTAATTACATTATAATTGTTTAAATAACTGATTACTGAATGTGCTAAAAGATTGGGTATTGAGCAGGGCAATGGAAATTTCAATGGAAATGTGAGAGCTTGATGACACAAGTCTGAGGAAAATGCCTTTAGAGGGGGCTATTTCAAAAATGGCTTCAAAAGCAAAAAAAAATGTACTTTCGGGGTATGAATGGTCTGACTCTCTAAAAATCAATAAATTTTTTGTAATTAGTTTTAATTACATTATAATTGTTTAAATAACTGATTACTGAATGTGCTAAAAGATTGGGTATTGAGCAGGGCAATGGAAATTTCAATGGAAATGTGAGAGCTTGATGACATAAGTTTGAGGAAAATGCCTTTAGAGGGGGCTATTTCAAAAATGGCTTCAAAAGCAAAAAAAAATGTACTTTCGGGGTATGAATGGTCTGACTCTCTAAAAATCAATATTACCTGTACACAAAGAGAGGCAGAAAAAAAAGATGATTAAATAGTGGCAAACAGATTTTTTTTCATTAGAACAACATAAACAGATTATTAGAATATAATAATTTTATAGTTTATTGATACTGCTGTATAGTAAAACAATGCAATGCATTTGTATATCATTGAATAAATATATTGAAATCTCTTGAAATATATAATACTGAAGGAAGAGATATCTCAAATAACACTTACTTTAGCATATTGACGATAGATCTTAGGATCAGACACCTTTGGCAAAAGTTCTCCAACTTTTTTCCAGTTTTTCAAGGAGATATATGCCGCAGCTGCTTTATCGAAATTACCAGATTTATGATATAACACAGCAGCCTCATTCATTTTCTATGATGTAAGGAAACATAACATTGCATTAAAGAGAAATACCTCACAATCGTAAATAATTTAGAAAATAAAAATTTAATAAAAAAATTAATTAATTAATAAATAAAATCTCAATTTTTCTGAGCTGTTGAGGTTGAGGATAACACAGTTCCCTAATTTCAAACACATATGCATCTCCTTGTACACACACTCACTTTCTAAATGTATATATTATCTAGATATTACCTTGACAGATTCCAGAATTACAGCTGCTTGAAATCTCAAAGCATTTGATGATTCAGTTTCATTTGCAATAAGTAAACCTCTTCGAAAATCACCAAGTCGAAGGGACGTTCGGCAGATTCCTTCTTTGCAATGTAAATTGTGTTCTTCATCCTCGCCTGAGCTCATAGCTCGCTCATAATGAACTAATGCCTCTCCATAATCTCCGCTGTAAGGTATGAACATTTAATGTATTTATTTGTTAATAAAAAAATATAATAGCATAATCAGTGAAAAACACATCATGTTAAAAGAAAATGGAGGGCAATGAATTTACTCTTAAAACACTAAGAAACAAAAATATTTAGATAGAAACATTACTTGAGGTCTCTTAGAGATATTTAAAAGGCTAAACTATTTGTCAAAATATAATTGAGATTTCTGATCATTTAAAGAAAAAAACATTGATTTGTGTAATATGTCTTTTCTCAAGTACTTTTCAACTAAAATGATGATTCATTTTAATTTGATTTGTCTTCATTTTCAATTTGATTGTAAAAAATGTACAGTTGAATCTCTATAATCTGACACATATGGGATTGGAGTATGTCGGAATATGGAGGTTTGTTGGATTACTGGATCTTAAATAAAAAATAATAAACCAAAAGGAAAAAAATAAAAAACTGTAAGAAGAAACTCAATAGATGTATAAGCACATATGTGTACATATTATATTAAAAAGATTTTAAAAAATAGAAAAAACATTACATACTACTATATATGTAACAGAAAAAAAAATCACACAATTACAAAAGGTAAATATTTACACTGCCAACTTTTTCCACTCCCGCCAAGTTCAGATATAATTGAACTGTAAATAGGAATTTTAAACACTACAAAACTGATCGAGTAATAAAAAAATATGCTGTTTCAGTTTAGTTTTGACAAAGCCTCAGAGAAGTTTTAACAAGTCTTCTTATTTTTTTTTTTTAGAAAAAAAAAAAAACGACTGTTTCCAGACGTTTTAACGTTCTTCTATCGATGATACCATTTTAAAGAACAAAGAAAAAATCTCACAGACTTCAAACTGCAAAGAAAATTGCTGTTTCAGTACCCACAACTAGAAAAGCATTTTAAAAAAATGGTTTGTGCAAGTACGGAATTCTAGCGTACGAACTTTCGTATGAGTGATGAATCGTTCGATAGAATTAAAATAAAGCACAGTATAAAATTTTAAAAAACTTAGTGAAGTAAGTGTGTGTGTTGGATGAAGGTTGTTGGAAGTGAAAAGATGAGTTGGGAAAAATAATTGATTCTCATGAGTTCTACAAACCGATAGTCATTCTTAATAGCCATACAAATTTATGCACATTTTTGTATGTGTATTTTTTACTCTGTTATTGATAATCTCAATAATTTGAACATCTTGATAATTCATATTTAACCCTCGGACTTTTAGCAATATAAATTATTGGATTCTAATGTATTTGGATGGTCTCCACCTGAATAAAATGTAGAAAAATTAGTGATAAATGGTCCTTGATTGAAATAGTATTGTTAACCCTAGCCAATATCAATTTAAAATAAATAAATAAGGAGGGTGGAATATTGAGGCAACACATATATAAAACATACAATTTTTAACTAATATGTTCTATTCAAGTGTTTAAATAAATTTATAATTAAAAATAAACTATATAAAAATTTTAATTTAATAGTATTTTATAAGGAACAAATTTGCAGAATTTAATATTATTTATGAGGAATGAATTAGCAGAATTAGAAGATGAAGATAGTAAGACAAGAAAGAATTCTAATAATACTGCGAAGAAATGTTATAGCATCAATTGGGGCTACAGCAATACTTACATTAATTCAAGCTGAGTTGCATGCTCAAGAGATATAGATGGAACCTCTTCTGGGGCAAGAGTTCTGGCTAACTTCAAAGCTCTATCCCATTGCAACAAATTTTGACGCATTATGAGAGCATTAAGTGGTTCACTTGATTCTAGGAATAATTTCTGAAAATAAACAAATTCAAGTTTACTGTGCAACAACAGCAATAGTATAAACATAAGAGTAAAATAGTGTTAGAAAGCTTAAAATCAAATGTATATTAATTTGTAAGAATTTAGTAAATAACTCCAATGTGGTGAGTTAAAAAAAATAAATCACTGGTCTGTTTTAATTTTGTTTTGTGTTAATTAAAATATTCTCCATCAAAACACTATAGCCTTGGTCAATGTATCATACAAAATATATTTATTGAGCCCTTTTTAATTTTAGACCCGTCGCAGATTGAACCCAGCCAACGCAAGCATGCATACAAACACACACACACACTCACATTAGGTGAAGTAGAACCTCCCAGTCCACTCATAACAAAAGTATTTTTTCAAGGATTTTCAGTAGAACATTTCTCATCCCTGACATCAAATTGATTATTTTAAAATCTCTTAAACTACCTTCCATAGTGGCCTTAAAAGTAAGTTCATTATAGAGTTTCAAAAGAAAATGGGAGATTAATTAATAACAACAAATTATTAATTATTAACAACAAACATTGAAAACACTGCAGCTGAATGATTTACACTAAATATGAAAGAACAATTACAATGTTTATTTACAAACATAAAACCAAATAAAAGAAAATAGAAAAAGAATGAATACTTTGGTGAAAATTCTATTTTTTTGTTTTTAATTTCCATACATATTAGATACAAGACCCTCTTGATTTGAATTATTTTGGATTAGTGAGTCAAGTGCAATTGTTCGATTATAAAAGTATGACACTTCAATTTTTCTCTTAGCTATTTATTATAAGATATTTACCTCAGCTTTATCAAAATCACCCAATATTTCTGCAATATGTCCACAAAGCAGCTTCTTATTTTCTACATACAATATATTCTCAAGAGTCATGACCATAGCTACATCACCAATTTGTCTATACACTTTTAAAGCTGTAACATAAATTTTCTTTATTAATATCTCACTCATTTAAAAAAAAAAATGTTAGTAAGAAATCAATTAAATGACTGGTAACATAAAGCAAGGGGAAGACAATTAGAATGATTACTAAATAGTCATTTCTTAAATTTAACCAAATAATCAGTAATTTTATGCAATTGGGTTGACCACATTTGGCTAGAAATGTCTCTCTAGCTAGTTGTATCTCATAAAATTAGCAGAGGAAAAATTAATACTTATAGTGGGGTATTATTATTACATTGAGGGATGGAAAACTCTTCCTCAACATGACCCATATGGACCTTTTGTGATACCCTTCTGTCGTTCAGAGATCTGATAGGAACAATATACTCCATACGAAATATATTAAGTTCTTAGAAACAGATCTTTAATAATGAGGTATTACATAAGGCTATCCAATATAATTTTTAATAAAAAATCAAAACATAAAATATCAAAATTTTTTTCAGCCTACTAAAACCTAAGATTGAAGTAATTAAAAATTTAATCTATCGTCTGAATTATAATCAAGTCACAAATTCTACAAAAAAATAAAGAACCTCTCACTATGTATATTCCGCATTTGTCAGAAATGTTGAAGATTCTGAAATCAACAATCATGATATAATTGTTTGCATGACTGCCTCTAAAAAATATTTTTAATTTTTAAAACTAAGTTCTTTTTTCCTTCATACAGTTAATTTTTTATGGCCATACACAATATTAATATTTAATACAAGATAAATCAATATCATTTTTTAAGAAGTACAAAACTAAAAATATATATTTAGTTCACTTATTTTTGTTCTGTTCTAATTATTAAAATTAACTAATTAATATTAGATTTATATATAATTTAATTCTTATTATTCCATCAATGAATAACTATTTTTAATGAAAACCCCGAAATATTTAAAGCTCTGCCACTCCCCCAACAGAATTCATTAAGTTAAAATCAAAAAAGATATACAAGAAATAAAAAAGACTTATCTAAAAGTGATAATGACATGGACACATAATAAGTATAATGTATTACAAATCAAAAACAATTTGCTCATTAATAGTAAACATAAACACAAATTATGATAAAAATATACCACTCCATTTTATAAGCAAGCTAATTCTATACACAAAATATGATTAGACAATACCTATTTTGATTAATGCCAATATAAGAACAACAAATTTCCCTAACAGAGAATTCCTTTTAAAAATAACCCTTCCCTTATCTACTCTAACACATTTTATAAAGATTAAGCTTATTTATTCCCAATATATCTCAGTATATTTTATGATTATATATATCTTAGTTATACTCAAATATACTTTTTCTATACATGTTTATGTACAGAATTAATAATTATGAAAGTAATAAAATATTATCCAAAAATATCAGAACAATATCAAATCTTTAATAGTAAAAAAACAAATAATATTTGTCTTCTGTTTGTAAATACACCAATTAGTGCAATAGGTCTCACACTATACCCCAAATAACATGAAAATAATTAGCTGGAATTGTAATGGAGTAAGAACTCAATAATGAGGAAATGAAGAATACATCAACCCAGCCGTATTATGTCTACAGGAAATTAAATTAACTTCAAGACGAAACTTAAATATAAAAGACTACGTAATATTCAGAAAAGACAAAGAAACAGAAGAATAAAAAGCCCATGGAGGATTAGCTACCGCAGTAATAAAAGACCTATGCTCTGAAAAATTGGATATTCTAACTCCCATACAAGCAATAGTCACAAGAGTTAATTACGCTTCACTGTAACAATCTGTAACAAATATTTACTACTTACGGAAAGCATCAATGAAACAGCTCTTATACAACTCATTACCGGCTTACATTGTAGTTGGAAACATGAATGGGTCTCATCATACTTGGAGCACAACAACACCTAACCCCAGAGGAAATATCATTAGAAGAATCATTGATAATACTGTTTCACTGATACTTAACACAGGAGAAGCCAAGATCCGAATCTACATCTCCAATAGGCTTAACTTTCACATCACTAAACCTTTATATATAAGTAACCTGGAGTGTCTACAACCACCAATAAGGGAGTGATCATTTCCCAACATTATTGCGTTTCAATGTTGAACTACCCAAGATCAAAAGACATCGAAGATAGATCATTGAAAAAGCTAATTGGGAAGAATTCGGAGAAAAAGAAAAATAATTCATAGCATACCACTCAGAAAGCTTCGAGACGAAGTAATCGAATACTTTACATAGAATATAATACAATCAGCCCTTCGGACAATTCTAAAAACAAAAGGAAATCCCAAAACAATCCATACACCATGGTTTGATGAAGAATGCCGGAAATCCATTAATAAAAAAAATAAAGCCCTTAAACAGTTTCTGTGAAACCCTAATAGAGACAGTTTAATAAAATACAAAAAACAAAAAGCAATAGTCAGAAATATTGTTAAAAAAAAAAAAAAAAAAGTACCTGGATTTCATACATTTGAATCAATAAAAATTATCACTCCTATCAAAGAAGTATGGCAAAAAATCCGTAGTATAGCTGGTAATCTCAATACAGAGATCCCGATCCAGAAATTCCAAAATGAAATTATAACAGATCCACAAATAATAGCAGAAATTCTAATACATCATTTTGTAGCCATTTCAAACACTGATATAACAAACTTAATCGAGATGATAGCCTACAAGAAATCGACTTTACTCCCTGTACAAGACAAGACATCATCGCAGAGGACTATAATTGTCCTTTCACAAGATGAAATGAAAACTTTCACAAAAGAAATGGTAAAAATGAAATTCATAATATTATGGTAAAGCGCTTTCCCCCTGAAATTAATATTGAACTCCTGAAAATATTCAATCGAATCTGGGAAACTTCCACACACCCCCAAGCAAGGCGAGAATCAATAATCATACCAGTAATGCAACCGGGGAAAAATAAGTTACATCCTAATATCACTTACTAGCTGTTTGTCGAAACTATTAGAGAAAATGGTTAATAGACATCTGATGTGGGTAATTGAAAAATTTGACCTCTTGTCCCCTATACAATGTGGTTTTCGGAAAACAAGATCCACAATAGACCAACTTGTGACTATGGAAGCTGAAGTCCTTAATACTTTTGTAGAACAAAAAGAAACAATAGGAATATTTTTTTATGTAGAAAAGGCATACAACAATATTGACAGGAAAATAATCCTAAAAACATTATCTGAATGGGGCTTCAGAGGAGCGATGCTTAAGTTTATACAAAGCTTTTTACTGAAAAGATATCTCTAGTCGTAAAGAAATAGTTAACAGAATCCCACAAGGAAGTGTCTTGAGTTGTACTTTATTTGCTATTGCAATTGGCTCAATAGTCAATGAAATACCTGGGTCAATGAAAGCATTTCTGTACGTTGATGACCTGGCGATTTTTCTAAACTTCAGGAGTAACAAGTGGATGAAAAGAATTCTACAGAATACATTGAATCGTTTACAAGCTTAGCCTGAGAGCAATAATCTTCGCTTTCCAATTGAAAAGACCAGAGGCATATTATTTTCAAGAAAAAGGACTCCAAGTCCAGTTCCTCAGCTTTATATGAATGGAAATACCCTGACGTTCTGTGAAAACACCAAATTTCTCGGCTTGGTCTTAGACAGTACGTTAACATGGCTAAACCACATAAAGTACTTGCCAGAAGAATGCTTTCAGCGACTGAGATTAATGAAAGTACTAGGAACTTCGTGGAGGGCTGATCGGATGTCGATGCTAATAGACGATATTAATAGATGGATATTAAGAATTATCAAAAAAACTACAAAACAGTGGATAAGTGCTGTTAGAGGACAGAGAAGAGAAGAAGTGGTTGATTCCAGGATGAGGATTGGTCATACCAACTTAACTCACATACATTTAATTACAATTAATTAATAAATTCTTCCACGTCATCAAACCATCTTTTACGAGGTTTACCTCTCCTTCTTGAACCTCCTGGATACAGCATTTGTTTTGGTAATCGCGACAAAGGTATCCTTTCCACATGCCCAATCTTCTTTTCTTAATAACTCTAACAACAACCGCTTCAGCAAATAACTCTTTCAGTTCAGGATTTGTCCTTATAAATCAGCAGCTTAGCACATCTGGAGAGGTGTTTGAATCGTAGAGCCTTATACACGTAAACTTATTGCCAGCAGCAATGTGTGCCTTTACTTCCTCCACTGTCTCATTATTTTGAGTAACGATTCCTCCAAGGCACTTGAAGGATCTGCAGGCTGGGAAGTTGTGCTCACCTATCTTGATCCCTTCTTCATTGACATTTCTGGTGGTCTTAAAGTGTTTAGTTTTTTAATCATTAATAATTAGGCCCAATTCTTTAGCTGCTGTTTCGAACTCTTCCTTTGTCCCTGCTAATGCCGGCAATGATCTTGCTGAGAATGTTACATTATCAGTATAAGCCATATGCTGGTTTAATCTGTTGTAGATGTTACCTACTGGCTTGGTTCTAATTTTCTTGATGACATATTCCAAAGGCAGGTTAAAAAGTATTGGAGAAAGAGGGTCTCCTTGATGTAGGCCACGTTCCACTTTGAATGCGTATGATATGTAAGGATGGACTTAAACTCTGCATTCAGTGTCTGTAGGAATCATTTTAATCAGACTGATAAGTTTTTGGGCATTTGTAACTTGTTTAGTGCCACCAGCAGTTGTTTTCTGTCAATACTGTCATAAGTCTGTTTAAAGTCCACAAATAAATGGTGAATCATTACGTTATACTCATATGAAGTTAATATCATAAAAAAAAGGAATAAGGATAGAAACATAAGAGGAGATAATAAAATGGAGAAAGAGGGAGGAAAAAATATATAGTAATATGAAAAAATAAATTAATTATTAATTTGTTAAATAAATAACTAAATTGAAACAAAATCAATTTTCATTATTTATATTGTCAACATTATTTATCAATATTTGTTTTATCATAATAATCTTGATAAAATTTTCATATTCCTTTGTTTATATATATTTTATTATATCTTTCAAATAATTCCTAATCTTTCTTTTTTTTCTTTTCACATTAATATTTGCTTTGTTAACAATATCGATCAACATAATTTTTCATTATTCTCATTATTTGTTTAATCATAAATATCTTGATATATTTTTTATACTCCTATATCTTCATACTAGTCTTATATTACTGTTTGTTATTATATTTTATTACTGTTGTCGATACTGTCATCTTGTTTTTATTAGTCCTAATGATGGCCTAAACTTAGGTCCAAACATAGCAAACAATTAAATAATTCTTATTTGGGTGTTTTCCTTCATTAAGAACACTTCCCCAACCAAACTTATCTTATAATAAAATACTTTTATCTTTCTACCATCAGCTAGTTCAAACTAATATAATCATACTAATTATATAAATGAAAAAATGAATCATAGCATTAACAATTTATTTTACCAAAGACAACATCCAAAGTCTTAAGAGCAGCCTCAGCTAAAGCAACGTAATCTTCTCTGTTGTGTAATATCATGCAGACAGACAATGCATCAGTAAACCTACAACATTAAATAACTTTTTTATTAAATAGAAAAATCATTTTCACGATCACTATCATAATACTTCAATAATTTTTGATAGCACATCGATAGGTAATGTATTATCAAAAAATTCAATCTTGACACTACAATAATGAAACTAAGAAACTATTAAAATATAATTAAAATACTTGTTTGTTAGGTTACTGATATATAATGTGTATGTGAGGTGCTTAAAGTCATAATAAAGCAAATCAATTCATCCCCATGCTAAGAAATAGGTAATTTTACTAGAACACCTAAAAGAAATTATTGAGTAGCAGAGAACCAATTAAATATTTATAAGGTTTTCAAAAAAATGAACATTTTCATTCATTATGCAATTAAAATTTCCACACTTGTGAATAAATATGTATTTTGTATGCCATAGGGAACATCCAACTTATTTCCAAATTATGTATAATCCATGAATTATATGATATATGATTTTATATATATATATATATATATATATATATATATATATATATATATATATATATATATATATATATATATATATATGAATTAAATAGATATAGATATATATATTTTTTTTCTGTTGGCACTGGAGATCTTTGGCCGCGCGATGTGGTATTCTTACAGACATTTATTACTTGCGGGAGTACAGACTGCCTGAAGGGGTTCACCCGACCTCATGTTACTACGAACTATGGTTTCCAGGGAGCAGCGGCAGGCTATCCATAGCTCTATAGTCGGTCCCTTTGGGGCCAATTCGGCAGTGTCCTTCCCACCGACTCACTCGGGTTCAAGGACAGTGATAAACCGATCAAGATCCACGGATTATGGCTGTTCGAGATCAGCAGGCGCATGAGGAGCAATATTTCTTTCCCCAAAGCAGGCCATCCATGGACCAAACCTCCAGGCGACTATTTTATGTCCTGGAAAACCACATGATTCACAATTTTGGTACACAGGGTAGGGTTATCACTCCTATGCCCAGATATATATATAAATTTTTAAAAACCGACATTACTTATGGGATGAACTGATATAATCAACTAATAATGTTTGTTATATAAAACAAAATAGTCTCCTACCTGGTGAGGGCTATATGTTTGGCTAAATTTGTCTTCAAATTATCACCAGATTTAAGACTCGAAGGAACATGTGAAGATAAAATTAAATTAGTTAGTTTGCCACCATGTGTATGCAAGATTACCAGACCATTGTGCAATACAAGCGGATATTGATCAATTCCTAATTTTGTTTCACCCAATTTTCTGATTTCAGTTCCTGAAAATAATTCAATGCTATAAATCCAAGAGTCTTAATGAATTATAAAATTCCAATAGCCAAGACAAAATGAAATGAGATAAAAACATTAAAGAATGAAATGGCATAAACACTTTTTAAAGAACTTATTTCACTGAAGTGATATTATATAAGAACAAAACTACTAATAACACTGGAGTATCTTAGTCATTACTATTTACCATCCTATGCAGATATTTAATAGGTATTAATTGATTATTTAATAAGGTTGAAAAATATAATATTCTGAGAGATTATGTTTAAAGTAAAAACAATGATAAATTATTTACATACCATCTATTGTATCTCTTATATATATGTAAGTACTAATTGTCTGAGAATCAAAAACAATAAAAACATTTTTATCCTTCTCTGTTTGATCCCAAAGAACACCAATGGCCGATTCAGAAAAGTCGGGAATAGGTTTCAGACAATTATCCATCTAAAAATAAAGTAATTTACATTTAACCAAAGGATACTATGAAACTCATACAATATTTGAGTAGTGCAATTTCAAAAGGTCTCGTCTACATTTTTTTTTAAACTAGTTTTTTTCTTTTTTTTGCATCTATTAGGCTCTATGTGATTAAAAGTGAAAATTTATTTGTATAAAACATCTCAAAACTTATTGAAAATTGAATCCGTAATCCATCAAAAGAGTACATTTCATATGAACAGATAGCAACATATTTGCAGTTATCCAAAGAATCTGTAAAATGGACAAGACATTTTGAAATTCCACTATTCACAAACAAAATGGAGAGAAAATTATAGGTTATATTTTTTTGCTTCTTTTTTTAAAACAAATTTAAACAGTTGGTGCACTACAGCCCATATAATCTTAGTATAAAGCTGGATTTTTTATTTTTTTTTCATTCAATAGAGACTTTTTTTTTCCTCTAGATTTCGTCAAATATTTGTCTCCATAATTGTGGAGATCCACACCTTAAAGTTATAATTCCATTTTGTACAAACAAAAATAAAAAAAAATTACTGCCAAGGAAAGAACTACTTTTGCTAGAATTAAATTGTATTCAAGCCTAAGTTGTACAAAATCATGCTGAATACATGTTAGATAATGCAGAGAATTTACTGCATCACACCAAATCATAATAATCATGTCACCCTACAGTCCTTTCTATTACAATCAGATTTTTTATACTAAATGGAAATGAAACTTTTTGGTGAGGACCTCCACAATTATGAATAAAGAAATTTACAACTGTATTAACAAATAAATATCCTGAATGAGAAACATATAATATGAAAATTAATTGTAGATAAATGATCCATTGGAAACTCACCACTAAAAAAAATCTGGTGTGGTGCGTGCACCACACAACTTTCCCTTATGGCGTATAATAATTTTCTTTTTAATATAATTTTAAAGAGTTCACATAAACAATACTTTAAATGAACTCAGCAGCATTCACTTCTTCACATCTTATCCCACTTAAGTACAATTTAACAGTTTTTTAAACAATTTTAGTACAACAATTCTGTGCACTACCTATATATTTTAAGTTTGTCAAGTTGAAAATATATTTTAAAAGTTTCTAATATCAATTTAATATATTTCTTTCCATTAAATAATATAAAAGTAGAAATTATTAAGTTAATTTTCGCTTTTGTATTTTTAAATTTCATTATTACAGACGGTAGTGTTGACAACAGATTGGTGGATTAGTGGGAGGAGATTTGGTCGCATTCGTCTCTTTTCGGATGCGCTCGGTTATGAGCGAGAGATACCCTAGACGGGTATTGTACTCCTCATAAAATACGCTACATCTTTTTTGCTAATACTAGTCCAATTTTGATGATTCATTTCTTGTTTTTTTTAGATAATTTAATAACCTTTTATACAATTCTATACATAGTTTACTATAAATTGCATGCACAATTCATAACTTTTTTCTCTGTATTTTTTCATTGATATACTACATACATGAAAAGTTAAAGGCCTTTAAGGAGAAAACATTAGACAAGTTTCATCAAAATTGTTAGAGCTGTTTTCGAGAAAAATGTAAAAAAGTGTAAAATCCATGATATAATAGCTAATTCTGGTTAGTCCGATGTGCTGTATCTTTGCTAATACTGGTCCGATTTTGATGATTCTTTTATTATTTTTTATATAATTTAATTACCTTTCATACAATTCTACACTTAATTTACCGTAAAATGCATACTTTTTAAGCTACGCGCAAATAAAGTATTCTTTTCATCATAACTTTTTTCCCTGCAATTCCTCGGCGATTTACTACATATATGAAAAGTTAAAGATTTTTATGAAGAATAATTTTGGCAAGTTTCATCAAAATCGTTAGAGCCGTTTTCGAGAAAAATGTAAAAAAGTGTAAAATCCATGATACAATAGCTAATTCCGGTTAGTCCGATGCGCTGTATCTTTGCTAATACTGGTCCGATTTTGATGAATCTTTTATTATTTTTTATATAATTTAATTACCTTTCATACAATTCTACACTTAATTTACTGTAAAATGCATACTATATAAAGTGGTACTTCCAGTTAGTCGATTTTGACGTAAATGTTGCTGTAACATCACATGCATGTGCCAAACTTAAATACGTAATTTCAGTATCGTACAACTTTTCGTTTTTGGGCTAGACTGTTCACAGACATACAGACCATTTTGCGAGACTTGGTCATTTGGACTCAGGGGACCTTAAAACATGTATTTCCGTCGAAAACTCGAATTTGAAAATTTTCACGATCGCAATACTTCCCCTTACTATATACTTCGTAAGGAAAAGTAATAAATATTCACTGTGATATACCTATAATTTTCATACTCCAATAAACATACATCTGGACCCAAACCTGAGCTGGGAGTTAGCATCAGAGCTTACCCACTAAGTTACCTCCACTCCTGTTAAACTTGCTTCTGAAACTATTATTTAAAAAAGATGTTATATATAATATTTCCATAAACTTACTGGAGTATACATATAACTGTCCATTTTGGCATCAACGATGACAATCCTTGTGCCAGTAGTATCAGGGTAACACGACCTAACAGCAGAATCGTGTTTGTATTCAGTTAATTGTGTCCAATCTTCTAAACCAAAAACACGAATGTGTCCTAACTGCAAAAAAAGAGAGAAAAAAAAGGGAGGATTATTATCAATTTTATAAATTTGAGAATTCCAATTCAAAAAGATACTAATCATCATTTTTTTCTAAATCAAGAATTAAGTTTCCAGAAGAGCCAAGTTTTGTTTGTTTTTTGGGTTATTTCAAGCCAGGATATACAATTTGATAATCTGTCAAATTTATTATAAATAAAATTAGTTTTATTTTGAGAAATATAAAAACATGATTTAACAATAAATATTAATGACAAACATGATATGATTTTCTTAAAATTAACCATTTTGGATTTGATAATGTTTGGAAATGAGGTCCATGCATAAAAGTGTTTCAGTTATAATAAAAGGACCGTTTTGAAAAATAAATAAAGGAAAATCTGGTGCTTTTCTATTCTAATAAAGGGCCTTGATAGAAGAACCAGATAAACACAAATTTCCCCATTTTCTTTTAATGAATTTCCAGTTTGTAGTCTTTGGACAATATGTAGTGGAATCAACTTCTTTTCGCAACCTTCCCTTTATACATTTTGTATGTGTATGTCAGTACAATGATAGAACCAGAGAAAGCAGGTGGACTTCTTTTGCAAGCTGTATTACAGTATGATACTCAAAGGAGGAAACCATGTCAAAGGAAAATCGAGAAACAGTGGCATTTTCCTATTTATATCCACAACTGCTTAGTTGAGTCAACTAGTTAGGAGGAGCACGAGAGCGGCACATATGTCGGATGCACACCAGTCTGGGCTTTTCAGCAGACTGAAAAAAAAAAAAATTTGTTCCTCATTGTTTCACATATGGACCAAATTTGTATTTAAACAAGTCATTTAACCTCCTTCAATAATATGCATCACCTTTTGATTAATATCTTCATTTTGGGGCAAAAAATTGTAGTTTTAGCAACATGTTTGATCGAATCCTTTGTAATTTTATTACTACATATTGCAGATACTAAACCAATTTCGCATACCATTTTTGGTGGGACAGTAGACTCTTGATTAACCGACATGGTCGGGACCCGACTTACCTCGGATAATTGAAAATCTCGGATAACCCGACTTTTTTTAAAAAATGGATGGAAAATTAATTAAAAACACATTTTGCTCAAAAATATATTTATTACATACTTTACAAACAGAATTAGAAAACATGTACATATTATTAAAAATAATAAGAAAAAATCACACAAAATGGTTCGATTGGTACAAGAAACAGGCACAAATGTAGCAGAAGTCCTCTGCTGTATGGTAAATAATGAATAAAAGACTAAATCATCAAGCAATATAAACTCTTGTTATCCATTGGTGTAAAAACCAACTTGTTTTTGACAGTTATGTTAATGAATACCAACAACGTCAGTCCTGGATTTTCTGATTTATTTAAGGCCTAATGTTGGACTCAACTGCTGTATTATTTAATTTCATATGGCTCTCACCAAAAATCTGTGAGTCTGAACTTATCTGGTTCTTGTATCAAGGCATTATGTTCCAGAATTTGTTGAACTAGTGATGCACTTCTTAGTTTTTGTATTCTCATATATTATAAGGTTACTTAGTCTGTGATTTTTATCTAATTACTTTTTTCTGTTTTTCAATTTCTTTTAAATCTCCCCTTTCCATTTTTAGTGTCTTTGATTTCTTTTTCACTTTTTTTTTTTTCCAATGTCTTATTAAATATTTATTGAGTTTTTTTTTTAAAATTTCTATTGAAATTATTTTGTATACAGGTACCACAGGAATCATAAATATTAAATATGATTTTTATACAAATTTATTAATATCTTTATAATAAAAAGCTTGCATACATACATAAGGTCCTGTAATTGCTGAGACAAATTTATTGCCGTTTAGAATTACTCATGGAAGCAAGTTTACTACACAAATTTTATAATAAGTGTGAAATTATTGCATGAAAACGTGAAACATGGAGATGGTAAGCTTACAAATGATCATGACTTGGGTGAAAGTGTAATTGTAATACATAGCTGCCTCATGTGAACTAAATCCGCCTTTGTCTTCAAATTTGATTAAAATAGTTGAATGTCAACAGGGCAAATCAACAAACCACCTCGTGAGAAATGAGCCTAAAGATCAAATTGTTTCCCCAGGATTGACTTATGTCCATCACAAACTGGACTTCCATTCGGTCTTAGGCCTCTGCAATGAAAATTAACAAGTCGCATGATCAAACTCTTGAACATATTGGTATTTATTTACCAGAGCTTGTGTTTCCATATGGATAACTATATGTTGTTTTCTCAAGAGTAAGGAGAAGGAGTAGGTGTCAAAGTCAAAATTGTTGACGGTCTGAATCAGAGAAAGTTAATACCAGATAATCTGGCAGTATTTTCTGTAAATATTGTTTACCCTGATGTTTTATAAATCCCAGTAGTTCAAAATTTATGGAATCCGGTACTTAGTCCATATTAAGAAGACCAGATAGAGGACTATTTGACGGGTCACATTCAAGAGTTCCAGCATTCCTAGGTTATCTTATATTGTATTTATTTTTGACACCTATATTGCCATTGTAATTAATTATTTTTGTGCAGCTATAGTTTGCTGCAATTTATTTCCCATGTTTTTTACTGAAACAAAGTGAAATAAGTAGATAAATATTGTTTTTTTTGTATTTTTCCCAGTGATTAAAACCATCCTTAGGATGGGTTTTTCCACTTCCCCCACCTCCACTAGTTTTGACACGTACTTGCATTAATACACATATGTGTAATTATTCTGGTAAAAAGTTACAAATATATTAAATAGATTATGGAAAAATTCAGAAGCATAAACATTTAAAAAAATGAATACTGATATTTTAAACGATAGGTCATCCACTGCAAGTTTTTATTTCACATAAAAAGAGAACAATATGTGAACCTTCAAACAATATGTGAATTTCATACAAATTTTAGATATCTTAAGAACAACAATGTAACACTTTTTCAATAATATAATATTTAAAATAAATCCCAAGAAAAGTTGAATTTATAATACTTACATCAGAGGAATAAATTAGAAAGTCAGTAGTAAGTGCATGAGAAGTAACTGTGAATATTTCTCCAGTTTCGGGAAATGTGCGAGATTCTTTTTCTTCATCCCTTTCTCCATCTGTACGATCAATTTTTTCTGTCTGCAGAAAATAAATTTAAACATTCTAGGTCAGTATTATTCAATAACTTGCTCTAGTCCTAAATAAAATCAAACGTGTTATGGATGAAATGACAGATTTTTAGTTTTCACATGATTGTCAAGATAGATTTAACTGCCTTAATAGGCTACGGATGTAATATATACAGGATGTCCTAGGAGGAAATGTCAGTATGTAATTCAGGAAGTCATAGTCTATAAAAAAATATAGTTCAAAGCTGCCAATTGCACCTTCTTATCTCAATCCATTTAAGAGATGTAAGTTTTGAAGTGGTTTTCCAAGAAAAAACATTTTTTCCAATAAAATTCCAAATTTCTCTAATGTAACTGGATATTTCACAGCATTTTTGGAATCTACGATGGATTTCCTACAAGATACCAACCAATTTATAGAAAATTGGCAGGCAATCATAGCAGCCAAAGCAAAATAAACAAGTTAAAACAAATATTTTTCAGAAATACTAGGTTGAATCTTACGGAATGAATTTTTTAGCTACGATCTTGGGAAATTCAAAAAAAGTTGCTTTAATTCATCAGCTTTCCAATGATATACCCAACTTTGCAAAGCTAGTCTAGTTTTAAAGAGAAACAAGGTATAAACATAATTTTTTAAAATACCTTAAATAAATTATTTTTATCTTAAAAGTTACGTAAAACATTAAATAATTCTTAAAAACATTCTTATTAAATTAAAAAAACAAACATTTTTTTTGGCAAGATATTTTGGCTATTACAAAAGCGCCATTTTTTGCAGGGTTTATGTGACGCCACTTTTCACGTCAACAAAGCTATTTAAACGGCTTTGTATAGGTTCTGGTGAAACTTGCTAAATTTTATTTAATTCTGTGATTAGTAAAACCATAGAACAAGAGCGAAAACTTTCGTGTAAGTAATGTCATGTGCCTTTTTGCAAGAATACAACGCAAAGTGCATCAGATAAAGCATTTTTTCTCGATCCAAAAGATTCAACTATATGAGCAAAGTGGTGTAAAGCCATGAGAAGAGATAAAGTACCTCCAATAACTAGTTTGCATTGTTTTAAAGATCATTTTGATGTCACTATAATGGTTACATAATTTACTTTACAATTGAATTTAGAATTTTGTTGCTTTATTTTAAAAAAAGTATAACCTCAAAAAGTTAAAAAGTTTTGATGGAACAATTGATGAATTTTTATCACTTTAAATTTTTTTTTGTGAGATATTTATTTGCATATCAATGTTTTTATGTCAATGTAATTAGTATTTTTTCTTTGCTTTAGTTAGAAGAGGAGAATTATATTCTAATTATATACAGAAAATTATATGCAGTACAAAATAATGAGTCCCCTTACAATTCCCGTTGAGATCCACAATAAAATTATTAGATATAATAATTCTAACAACTGAATGCACCTATTTACTCAATCAAATATTTCATATTTGTATAATTGACTGCATTAGTTGATAAAATTATTATTTCAGTATTTATGGGTTATACTTAGTTTTCCAAATTAATAAAGGAAATCATGTTTTAAAAGAGCTTCAAAACTGAATTAATATCACAAAATTATCTTGTAGCTTTGACTCATTAAAATTCAGTTGATATAAAATCTGGATTTGAAGAAAGAAAAAAAAACGATATCATAATCTTGTCTATTATCGGAAGATTATTCGACTGTGCTTTAACAAATCCTCTTTCAGTTATCTTAATTAATGATTTCACACAACACTTAATGAAACAAACCGTGATATAATACAATTTACATTCATATTAAAGAAGTGAAATATCAAATAAATGAGATCTTATGCGATAATTGGTATCCAATGAGACTACTAAACAAATTATGGAATGAAAATAAGAAACAAAAATAAGAATGAAAATACAAATCAGTCTCACCAATCAATATAAACACACTAGCACTGACAATAGGAATAAAAAAATACCTAATTTAATTACTAATTATTTTAAAACCGCACATACTGCTAAGCAAAATAATAATGAGAATCAAGAACTAAATACTCTAAATAATAAAAATAACAAAGGTAACCATAAACTATTGCCAAGAAATATTTTTCAATAACATACATTAGGGACTTAACCAGAAAAATTGAAAATGCATTAAAAAAATACGACTTAAATGAAATAAAATTTGGAAAAAAGTCTATTAATAAATAAAGTAAAATATACTCTAGCACTAAGGACATTATACCCAAAGAAAAATTAACTAATATCATATACAAAATAAATGAAAAAAAAATTGCAAAGACAAGGCATATTCATTTGAAACCGCATGAATGATATAGAAGAAGATCAATCTAATTAGGGATTGATAAATTATTTGCACCTTCTACTATTTTTGTTTTTATTGAAAACTAGTTTCAAATGTTATACATTCATCTTCAGTTCTAAAAACACAAAAAAAATTCAAAAATAAGCCATTAAAAATATAATATAATATAAGTTTGGTATTATTACACATATTAAATTAAATGTAATATAAATTAGTATTATAAAATTTAATTAAGACAAGAAATCAAATACATGTTGGTACTCACCAAGATTTAAGTAGATTATATAAAACAGAAAAGTTAGTATTGGTTTGTTCTCGCACTGAACTAGAAGTGAAAGAAAGGTGGGGTGTTTATAAGTAAACGGTTTTAAGAGTCATGGTTTTTTCCAGTGATTCCGGGTGACAATCCCTAATAATTCCATCAATCCCTAATTAGACAAGGCATATTATGGACAAACTTCGCAATGGTTTGAACACAGAGTACTGCAACATAAATAAAATGTAATTTGAAAACTACAAAATCTAAATTAGCAACCGGGATATCGCAGCATACTTATAAAAATAAACATGAATTCGATTTTAAGGGTGCATATATTTTACATAAGGAAAATAATTTAAGTAAACGAAGAATGATAGAGTCAATCTTTATAACCAAAAACCTAAGAAGATTCGTCAATCAACAAACAGATGTAGATAACCTAAATACGTTCTACACAAGTTCAATAGATAAAATTAAAATATAAAATAATTAATTAATAAAACTATTATTATTAATAAAACAATTTTCTCGAAATAACCGCTCCAATCTGTATTTCTATAATATAAACCAACTCTGCTGCTGATCTTTTCCCATTCCTAAAGTCGGACAGTCATGCTTCAATAAGCACACCAGAGCAGATACAACGACTCAGTATGGGTAATTATATAACATGAAAATCTTTAATAAATATTACAGCAATAAATTTAAATAGATTAATTGTGTTGTGATATTTTTACTATAGGAAAAGTTTGTTTTTCATATAACAAATAAAAATTAAGTTTGCTTTACATGATAGGTACTCTTTAAATGAAATAATTGTTTAATAATTATATAAGAAAATATATTACTTTACAAATGCAAATAAAATTCAACTAAACAAATTTGTACTTTCAGACTTGAATGGTTGAGAATGGTCCAAGTTGGCTGAAACATCGAAATGATATAAAATAAAATACTTGGTGACCGAATGGCCTTTTTGTATTATATATACTGATCTAATAACATGGCACTGAAAATTAATAAAACAACTACAAGATCAATTTATAGTTACTTCACTTATCACTTAAAGAAAGTATACTAAAATTTTACGCCACACTGTGGTCTAACCAATAGCATTGCTTTTAGATATTTTAAATTTTGCGTGTAATTATGTATTTGTTTGTTAGGTATATATTTTGCACAATTTAAGTGCTTATGTAGGAAAAAAATGTTGATCATACCATTTTTAAAAGCTGATAATGTAAAACAACTTATTAATTTTGTAGTGAAACAATTATAGTATATTCTTTAATATATAAATAATTATCTGCTTTTCTCAATGGCTGTGACTTGAAAGTATTAGCTAAAAGTAGAAGCAGAAGAATTCTAGGGCCAATTCTAGAATTCTAGTTGGCCAAACAGTATCTCAAATTGATTACATTAAAACAAGGAAGAAAATAGAACTGCACATATAATAAGAGAATGGTAAGGTGCTGTTTTGAGACAATGATGGCCGAGAGTGTTAACAAAATGAATCTCAACCTTCCCACTCTGGTTAGAATAGATCGGTAAGCTGTATGGATAACCCGTCCTTTCTTTCTTAGTATTAGTAGGAAAGGATGCTAAAACACCAAATAAAAAGAAAAAAAAAAGAGGGATAAAGGGGATAATACAGTCCTAGATTGGTACTTACAAGGTGCCTAGAGGATGCAATCTCCACAGAAAAGATGGAGGTCAGAGGAGGAAGAGGTATATAATACAAGAAAACTATTAAGTATGGCAAAACATACCAAAATGTCAGAATGCTTGGTGGATATTAAGACTCTCTGCTCCAAATGGAGATAATGGATCTTTTAGTTATCAATTTTAGTTAAACGAGGGATATAAAGTAAGGGATAAAGTTGTGGTTTACATAAAAGTGTTTGGAATATTTAATACTGTGTTGTTTTGATAAAGGGTACAAGTAATTTTTTTGCGACAAAGGGCTTATGTCATATTTTGTTCTTTAAATGAACATTAATTTTGAGAAAAAGGATAGTAAATCTTTACAATTACTTAATTACCTTTGAAATGGAATATGAACATAGTTTCATTTACTTATATCGTTTTTCTCAAAGTTCATTATAAAGAACAAAATATAACATAAACCTATTGTCACAAAAAACATGACTTGCACCCCTTTATTACCTAAACACCACAGAATTGTTTAAGAATAATAATAGGGTTATTATGATTACCAATGATAGGTATCAATCTAGGATGATCCTGAGGTTTTCAATTGGCTTATGAATGGTAAATTCAGACTGATGTCAGATAGCACAATAAAGGATAAAAAGGAAGGGAATTGAAGAGAGGTTTAAAGCTATTGAATATACCTTGGTTATATTAAGAACTGTTTATGATGTACCTATATAGAGGGTGCTCAGTGATATAGTATGAAAAAATTCAAGTATAATTCAAGGATTTCAAGGTGTTTTTCATTTTGTTTTAAATTTAAAACAAAATTGGAATTATAAAATGTTGTGTTTGGTCGACTTATAATAAAATGTACAATTCGGACTTGACATTGAATTTGAATAATTATAAAGATTGTATTCCTATATAATAATGAAAATTTGCTAGTTAACTTCTTACGCTCAATACATCGCCAAAAATAAAAACAACTAGAAAATACAATACCAAAACAATTTAAAATGTAAATAAATAAAATTCACCACATTCATAAATCATAAACTTATTTTACATAACAAAACAAAATAATGCATGTGTATAACAAAATAATCATAATTATAGGAATAAAATGAATCCTGGCAATCCCTTATTCTTGTTACTCAACCCTTGGTCTCAAGGGCGAGGGGCGAACTGGCAAACATATTATAAAAAGACGAGTGAAAATTGTTTTAAATTGAAACTTGAATCTGTTTGGAGCTAATACATTATTTTACTATTCCATAACATCCCCAGTTCATTAAGCGACAGGTAGAACGACACAGGAAGGTGAGACAGAACGTAGAATGAGTATGTATTTGAGAGAGAGGGGTACTGATGAACAAAGTTAATAGAAGGAGGCTTTTTCTAGCTTCCATGGAATTACAGATGACAAGGAGAACTACTGCATCAACCATCTTCTCACTATGTTACATACTTGTTGCTTAGTACTGACGAAAAAATAGAAATGATTGAAAATTAAAACTGTTTTATAAGCACTATTCCAGATTGTTTCTCTACACGAAAAATTCATGCAGAATTCCTAATCTTCAACGCTGCTGGATACCGAATATGGATACTATATTATACTATACTATACTACCGAATATGGATACTACTGAATCTTTATTTATATATCTATATTTATTTAACTAAAGTAATGCTTAGTAAGGAGCAGCTAGAAAGATTTAAGTAATGAATAATAATATATTGAAGGTAATATGAAACTCACGAATTGAAGATATAGCCTCCCAGAAGCAAGAGCAGATGTATATTCTGAGTTCAGTGAAAGTGAGACAACATTTGCTGGATACTGTTTGTCACATAAAAATACAGGAGATGTTTTGAGAAGACCTCCAGCAGCCAGGTCATAAACCCAAGTACGGTTATTCATGCCTTTTAACAAATAAAAAGTAAATTCACTCAAATTTTAGAACAGAATCCTTATTTCCTACGATATAAAAAAGAAAAAAAAAAAGCAAACAAAGTTTAAATAAATTACTGTAGTAACAAAATTAGAACTCTTTTAAAAAAGTTAATTACAAAGTTAAGATATCAATAAAGGCATCATAGTTAGTACATAGTTAAGGCATCATAGTACATAGTATATAGGCATCATAGTTAAATACATATATATATATATATATATATATATATATATATTCATTTTTTTTAAATTTTTTAAATAAATACTTTGTATAAGGAGTTGTCACGGGGAGGGAAAAAAAAAAAAAAAAAGGGGGGGGGGGTAATGAAAAGTTATGTTTTTTTTAATAAATTGAATACTTGGGAGTAGGTTAGAGAAAGATTTTGTATATCAGTTTTTTGATTGACGGGAAGGGATTCTAATTGGATGAAGATGCTTTCTAAGAGGAGTCGTTTGTCATGGTTAGGGACTGTAGCGAGGATTGAAGTACTGTCAAAATCAAAAGTATGGTTTAAGGATAAAGCGTGTTCTGAGAGTTTAGAGGCAGTCTGGTTACGGGAAGAGATGGAATATTTATGTTGGGTGATGCGATCTTTAAGGAGGTTTTTAGTTTCGCCGATATAGGTAGAGTTACAGTTGGGAGAGGAACAGGGGATGCGGTATACGACATGGGAACGGTGTTTAAGAGGAATGGGATCTTTTACACGTGTGTAGAGGTTGGAAAGTTTGTTGTGGGATTTGAAAGCAATTCGCAGATTGGGAATTGAGGAGCGTAAGGATTTCTGTATGTTTTCAGAAAGGGCGGGGATGTATGGAAGAGATCTATAGAAGGGAGTGGTAGTGGGTGGTGAAGAAGTAGTGGTAGAGGTGATGGGAAGGGGAGGGTTTTTGTAGTTGTGGATGAGTTTGTTGATGGTATTGAGGGGAAAGTTATTGGTTAAGAGGATTTGTTTGATACGATTAATGTTGGTATCATGAAGGTGGGAGTCGGAAAGGGAAAGACATCGATGTATGAGGTTTTTGGCGACGTTTATTTTTTGGTGGTAAGGATGTTGGGAATAGTAGTTTAGAAGTCTGCCAGAGTAAGTCGGTTTGGTATACCAGTCTGTGTATATAGAGTTGTCAGGGTTTCTTATAATGAGGAGATCAAGGAAAGGAAGGGAACTTTGTAATTCTCGTTCAACGGTAAAATGTAGGCGGGGATGGTAAGAGTTGAAGGCTAATAGGATATCAGGAATTTTATCAGGATTGAGGATGAGGAGAAGGTCGTCTACATATTTTTTAATGAAGATAATGTCATTTGGGAATAGGGGAGTTACGGAATTAAGTAGGTCATTAAGGACAATGTTAGCAATGTCAGGAGCAAGAGGATTTCCCATGGCAAGTCCTGAAATTTGATTAAAGAACTACTTTCCATGGACAGTTATTCAATTTATTAAAAAAAACATAACTTTTCATTACCCCACCCTTTTTTTTTTTTTTTTTTTTTTTTTTTTTTTTCCCTCCCCGTGACAACTCCTTATACAAAGTATTTATTTAAAAAATTTCCGTAGTAAATTAAACCCCTATTGTTATTATTTAACTTATACTTATTGTTTACTTAACTTTAATTTTATTATTATATTATTTTTTTAACTCGTCACCCGCAACGACTCCTTATACAAAGTATTTATTTATTTTTTATATATATTTTTTTTTTTTTCCTTAGTAAATTTAACCCGTAATATTATTTAACTTATACTTACATTTAACTTAACTTTAATTTTTTTCAAATTTAATTTTTTAACATTAATTTTTTTTTATATATATAGTTTTCTAAATATACTTATATCAATACGTTTTTACAGTTTTCAAATCAATTGTTATGTCTTTTGATCACACCGCATTTAAATTTAGTGTTAGTTTTATTTCAAATCAGTAAGTTGGTAACATTGTTTTAACGGTTTTCCTAATTCCCGGCAATCCATTATTAATATTCAGTTGGCGCTAGACCACACGCCTCGCTGGTATGTAATTATCACGTTTTCTTTACATTTCCTCCTCCTCATTCTTTTCTATCCTTCTTCTTTCTTCACCACATAGGATTTTTATCTATTTTTGTTTTTGGGGCTTACATTATTTTATATTTTACTCCTTCATCTCATAATTACAAAAATCAATTACAACAATGTCAACTTCTTTAACATCATAGTCATCTTTTGCATAACTTACAACTATCTCTGTATGCTTTTATATACTGTATGCATTTATGCTTTATGCTTTGCTATGCATGTATGCTTTACACATTACCAAACCTTCATATTATGTGTCTTTTTAATTAATAGATTTCATATATTTTACTATTCCCTGTGTAAATATCGCATTGTTATGTATTATGTAATTTAGTGTTATCCTTTTCTTTTTATTCTTTATACTTTTTATCTTACTTGTATTTTCTGTTTTTATCATTTATCATTTTTACTGTTACTGGTACTGTCTCTTTTCTATTTTTTCATTGTTGTTATTTTGTTTTCATTTTAGCCCTGAAGATGGCCTAAAATTTAGGCCGAAACGTAGGCACAATTATATAAGACCACACTTATTAAGTCTATTTCTTTGACCGCACCCCCGATCAACTTCTCCCTTTAAATATAAATATACGGTCAACAATAACTCCCTCCATTAAAAAATATAAAATAAATAAAAATATATATTAAATGATCCATGACATGAAACATTGCAAATGGATATGTAAGGTCCATTATGTAAGAAAGGATAAATATAGGGCTTAAATTCTATAATTTCACGAAATCTAAATTTAAAAAAACTGAAGTCTCGATAGCCATTGCGCTATAAGAAAATAAATATCTTACCCACAATGACATGATAAGGTCCGACACCAATGACACTCGGCTCCACTTCTGTTTTCAAGGTAGTTTCCAGTTTTTTACCACTGTCCTGTTTTAACAAATAAGTTTCACATTAAATTAAAAAAAAATTTCCTAGATATAATTTAGTATTATTTATATGTGTAAGATAATAAAATATGATACAGGAATATTTCTAACTCAAATAGGTTTATGACAGTAAAATACCAGAAGTTAAAATAAGCTATGTTAATATGGTCTCAAACAATGCTATCAAGTCTTTCTTTAGCATTGAATAGGTTAGAAAAATAAAGTAATAATAGACTTGCCAAAATAAAATATCTACTTTAATTTATTAAACTTCATTACTAATCATGGACATTTAAAAATATTTTCTACACTTCTAAGAGAAGGAGGATATACGAGATAGGAGGATAGACGAGGCAAACAAAAAAACAATTTATACTAACAATTTAAAAATAATTGAACAAATAAAATAAAAAAATAATTACCACAACTATTTTATATTATTAAACTACTTCAATTTGAATCATTGGCTCTGCATTCCTTAAAAAATAAGGCATTCTTTAATACATTCTGGGATTGATGTCTGTAT
The DNA here is from genome assembly GCA_948150685.1 of Rhaphigaster nebulosa. NCBI lineage: Eukaryota > Metazoa > Arthropoda > Insecta > Hemiptera > Pentatomidae > Rhaphigaster > Rhaphigaster nebulosa. The sequence continues at coordinate 157,776,514 of OX411306.1, forward strand.
TTTAACTTCTGCATTTCCACTGTCAGTCGATGCAATTCAAATATTCTATGCAGTTAAATTCCTTTCTCAAACTTTTGACATACTTTAAATTTTCTCTATCAAGAGGATTCATTAGGTTCCTCATCATTCTTCTTCCTCTACGTCCTTTGTGCCGTGAAGCGTGGAGTTGCAGTCTCGGTCCATCTAGCCCACTGGTCCCTGTCCCTGGCTAATCTTCTCATCTCCGGGATGGTGCGTCCTCTAGCTGCCCCCAGTTTTTCAATGTAATCAGAGTACATGCCTCTGGGTCTGCCATGAGGCCATCTTCCTTCTGGCCTAGCTTCCAAATACCACCTGGCTTTTCTGGTAACGTCCATTCTACAGACGTGTCCATACCATTTTAGTAGCCGCTCTTGCATGGTGTCGCGCACTGATCTAACTCCCAGATCCTCCCGAACTCTTTCATTTCTGACGCAGTCTCTCCTGGTCTTGCCAACTATTCTTCGGAGGAATCTCATTTCTGCAGATGTTATCCCACTTACGTGCTTGTCGAGGGCCGTCCAACTTTCTGATCCATACAGGAGAACTGGGAGGAACACGGATTTAAAAATTCATATTTTGGCATCTCTACTTACTTCTTGCTTGCCTATAATAGTTTTGGAGATCTGATGGTACACTCCATTGGCCTTCTTCACTCGATTCAGAACCTCCTGGTCTATTTTACCATCTTTACTTATTATGGTTCCTAGATACGTATAAGTTCAAGGGGTTCACCATTACACCCAATCCTAGGCTCTGCGTTTTCTCTTCCGACATACATGATTTTACTTTTATTAGGGTTTATATGTAAACCCCTAATCTTCAGCTCCTCATTCCATTCCTCCAAGGATGCCTGGAGATCCTCTTCAGAGTCAGCTATGAGTACGATATCATCCACGTATATCAACGCTTGAGCCAGTACTGGAGTTAGGTTCCAAAAACCTACTAGTGCTCTAGGGCATCTCCTTTTACACACCTTCCATATCTCATCCATAAGGAGGACAAATAGCAGTGGGCTTAGGCTGTCTCCCTGCTTTACTCCCTTATAAAAGTGGAAAGGCCGCGATGTCTGACGATTAAGTCTTACAATGCCCTTTGGGTCTTGGTACACTGATTTTATTGCACTCACCAAGTTTGCTGGCACTCTTCTTGTAGTTAGCCCCATATCTCCTGCCTCTGGACTGAGTCAAAAGCCGCCCTCAGATCCAGGAATGCAAAATAGACTGCCTTTCCTCTGTCCCACGCTTTCTCTACTATCATTCTTAAGGAAAAAATGTGGTCCTGAGTCTGTCTTCCATGCCTGAAAGCCGCTTGCTCCTCTTCGATATCTTCTTCCACAATACCCCATAGTCGCTGCTCTAATATCCTAGTATATATTTTGTACACTACTGAGGATAGGCAAATTGGTCTATAGTTGCCACATTCGCTTTGGTTACCTTTCTTGTGTATTGGGATTATGATGTTGTTTTCCCATTCTCGTGGCAGCAACTTAAGGTCCAAATCTTCTGGAACAGCATTTGAAGGCATTTAATCATTTCATTGCCTCAATATTTTATAAATTCCGGAGCTATGCCATCTGGTCCTGGAGCTTTACCCAGCTGGATTTTGTTGACTGCCAATTCCACCTCGTCTTCCCCAATCGCATCGTCCATATCTTCAGGATGAGTGTCATCTACTCTACCTCTTCTTCTGCAGTCCCTGTAGTTATGATGAAGACGTTCTTCCATCCTAAATTTCGTCTGAAAGAACTGCCTCCAGACCTCCAGCCCTTCCTTTTCTTCGGTCAGCAACTTCCCATGCTTGTCTTTAACGTTCCTGACCGGTTTTGATCTCTTACCCTTCAAGGCTTTCGTAATATGCTGGTTCCTCATCATTAAAGTTTTTAATTATTACAATTTTATACTTAAAATTTAATAATTTCTATATTGAATTAAACTCATGTTTATTAATTTACCTGAATAAGTGAAATAGTAACTTGTGAAAGGGAAGTAAGCGTAGCAGTGAGGTCTCCATGAGAAGCTGCTAAGCGTGGCATTCTAGATACAAAGACAGCTATGGATCCACTGGCAGTAGCTACACATAACAATTGCCCATCTTCACTCCATGCAATCCTTTCTATTTCTTCTCCAGCCATTGTTATGACTGCAGTTGTCTCACTTAGCGACATCAATTCATGGATCTTAACTCTAATAGAAAAAGAAAAGAAAGTAATGACAGCGTTTTGTTAAAAAACTTGAATAAATATTATATTAAGACTCATGCAAGAAATAATTAAAGTATACCGCACAAGATACCTTACTATCTGGTTAATTTATAATTGTGTAATGCAGTTGTTATTTCTGCTATGCTGGGCTAAACGTTTTACATTTCAAAAAATTGTCCATTGATTATTGTCATTTGTTGGTATTAAGAATGGTAAATACAGTAAATAGCCCAGTCCAAGAGTAACAATTTTTAAAAATGTATAAAACCTAATTTTATCGAACAAAACATGAAGAGACTTAAAAGAAAATTATAGAACTTCTCTTCACTCAAGCAAAACAGCTTATCCTTAATCCTGCTATATGCAAAGCATGATCTTTTAAAAGTGATTTCTATCATTAGGAATGATCATTTTCATACAAGATCCACTTTTCATATTAATCACTAACATTTTAAGAAATAGAACATCATCATTTTTCTTTAAAAGCAAGTTGGAAACAGAAATGTGTTCTCTCAAGTTTCTATCACCTAATAAGAAAGGGAGCGCTAATAAACCCACATTTATTATTCATCAATAAGAATATATTAAAAATTGTGAAATGAGTTATAAATCTACTCAAAACAAAGTTCTATATAGTTTAGTGTTCATTCTTCAATGATATACGATACTTACGAATTATCTCCACAAGTAGCCATTTTTGAGAGTGGAGAGGAAATACACAAAAAAGTAAGTTTTCCATGATGATTCTTAGTTTGATATAGTTCTTGGCCTATTTCTCTTGGCTTTGTAGATATTGATATGAAATAACCAGCACTAAATCCCACCACAATATTACCATCAGCATACCTAAAATAACACACTTTTATCATAAGACTGTAATAAATTCCAAAGACACTAAATGTTAGTATTTAAGAAGAAGCTGCACAGAAGCTGCTTCCGACGATCTATTTTCCCATCATTCTCTGTTTCTTAACATACTGTGAATTGGACAGTTTCTCATTAAATCTTTTTATGTCTGTTTTTAATAATTACATTGTTATTTATTTTACAAAATTACAATCAATCAATCAATAAGAACACAAATCTTGAAAAATAAAAAAAATAAATAAAAAAGAAGCAGAATGCAAATGTATTCAAAAATGATAGAAGAATATCTGGCAGCAATGTCCACTTTATAGGTGTGTAGTTGAGAAAGAAACTGCTGTAAAGCTCTTGGTTTGTGAAGTGATAAAACGCTTAAGGCGGCTAGCTAATTTTGAGTCCATTAAATGAGCATTAAGTTGCTACTAATGTTCTATTTGTCTGATCTTTGTGCAGGTTTCATGATATTGATTTTTTTTTTCTTGGTAACCTATCACCTACTACTTTATTATTATTTTTGAGAACACGAGAAAGATTCATAAAAAATCATAATTTCCAAAAATTGTACTAATTTCTCTTTATACATTTGGCAGATTATAGAAAATATAATACATTTAAATCATATTTAAAAAATGAAAGTACCATTCATATGATACAATGTTTCCATAATTGCCTTGGAATGCCAATTCAACTGGATTATCTGGATCATCGAGGTTATATATAAAAAGAATCTTTCTTCCAACAATAACACTGATCTGTAATCAACAATAACAATAAATAAAATATTTTCTTTAAAGCATATTAATTAAAATAGGTTACATGATTCAAACAAACAATGGAAATTAACTCAAAGCATTAATAGTTTTATAAAATTAAAATAAACATACTGTGGTATCGGGTGATAACCGATCATCATTTTTTATTGAAGCAAACTGAAGAGCTGAAGGCTCAGATCTCAGAGGAACAGTTCGAAGGGTATCACCTTGGCTATTACTAATGGTGATTGTTTTATCCTCAGAGCCAAGTGCCAAAAGCCCAGTAACTCCCCAAGACGCTGTTACAATTCTTCTAGAATGTTTTCCTAAAACTGGGATTCGCCTAACAATAAAAAAAAAAAACATTTAAATTTATATATTTATTAACAATAAAATATCGTAATATTTTATATTATATTATTTTATTAATTAATTATTAAAGAAGCAAGATCTAGCAGGATTTTTGAACATTTACAGTTAAATTTTTTAAGCAATGCCAGTTTTAAAAAAATATATTATGATAATCCAGGCATTTTATTATGGAGAGGGGAAGGAAATTTATCATTTTAAACAAAACTTCAGGTCTCAGATATTTTATAGTACGCTTCCACTGTTTAGAGGAATAAAGGAGAGGCCATGGTAGCCAAGAGTATTAAGGCGTCTCCTTAGCAACGTTGAGTCTGCTGTGGCGCTGGTTCAAATCCGACCTGGGCGAGTTGAAATTTATTTTTTGGCGGACCCATGGAATGTATCTCGACCTACCCACTTTGGTTAGAATAGGTTTGTGACCTGGAGGAATAACGCATCCTATTGCCCTTGACAGAAATTCGAAAGGATGTTAAAAAATAATTTAAAAAAAAGAAGAAAAAAAGACGAGATAAAGGGAAGACATTATTACTCAGCTTCCAAGGAGAGCTGACAATGTATATCTATTTTTTAAATTCTGAAAGGAATCAAACAAAAAACAAGTTTATATGAACACTTTCTGAGCTATCAGGAATTTTTTGTTTTAAAAAACAAATCAAGTAAGAAGATGAATAGGAAATTAGACGAGGGATAGAAACATTTCATTAAAAATAGAACATCATTCCTGAAATAAATGATATAAATACCTCACAGATTTTTAAAAATGTATTATTTACTTAACCAATTCAATTAAAATAAAATGATATTCGTTCATATTTACTTTTGATCATAATAAGATCATCCAAATACTATAGATTCTTATTGTTTACAAATGAGTATGACAAAGTATTGAGAGTTTCCCTATTCATTCTTGTAAAGTGGAGAGAATGGGGAAGGACATGCAATCGGAAGGGGGTAGGATGGAATATTTAACTCTAATAAAGAGAATGACTCCATAATTCCTAGCTACTTCCATATTCTATTCTACGTTCTCTATGTTCCCAATTGTACATAGAAAACTCAAGGGTAAGCACATTTAAAAATTAAATTAGAATCAGGAAAAAAAATTATTCAATAGTTTAACACCAAAAATGTCAAATTTGATTTTAGAAAAAGTGAACTGCAGTTGAGAATATATCCTCCAAGAATATTTTGAAAAGTACAAATTGATGAAATAAGCAGAAAACTATAACAAAGAAATATAAGAGTCGTTTAAAGAGCCTGATCTTATCCTTGTTATGAAAATATGGAAGCTTAGATGGGCAAGGCACATTCACAGAACCAGACAAAGAGGAAGGCCATAATGCTATTTGTTACACAATACGATCCCTGTAATTGTATTTTTTTTCCTTAAAATTACCAGTTAAAGTTATTATCACAACAGTCCAATCCAATATTACATATTTTAGTTATGAATAAAAATAGTAAATTTCACAATACAAACAGAAAAATCAATATTAATCTCAAATAATTTTCAAAATATAATCAAACACAGAAATTGCAATAGTTCTAGACGGTAAAATACTCAGGAAAAACTTACTTAGAACTTCTATGGTTATAAATGCAAAGATTTCCTCTAGCACTTCCAACAGCCACAACAGGTTCAGATTTTGACCATGCAATGACAGTAAGCGTATCTCTTAAACCTGTTTCAATAACATGTCGTTTTGCAGTGTTTGAGTCCCATAGCATAATCATGAAGGATCCATCACTGATCATTCCAAGTAAGTCGCCATCACTGTCCCATCCAAAACCTGTGCATTGCCTAAAAATAAAAACTATACTTTAGTCTAGAATATACACATCATATAATAAATGCTATTTTGATTATCCTAGGTATAATTATAATGCCTTAGAATTCTAGATTTAATAAAAAATAATAATCTTTTCATCAAAAAGTTATAAGGATGAAAAAAAATGCACATTGATGACTTAAATGATATAAATAAGATGGGATGAATAAGTGAATAAGCAGAAATTTTAATATATGGTGGTTTTAAGAAGAAGAAAATCCAAATATTCTCTCACGTCATTGACCACACAATCTGCCCACTGCAGTTTTGGCCTCCCAATTCTGCAACAACTAAAAAATGGCTGTCAGAATCTTCCTAGGTGGTAAATTGTTAGTCATTCTGGCGAGATGTCCTGCCCATCTGAACCTTCCAAGTTTGATGAAACGGGAGCTATCATCGGCTCATGGTACAGCTCCCGATTGCTTCTCCAAAAACCTTCTCTAAGTATATATATGCTTCTCCAAAAACCTTCACTTTTTTTTTTTTTTTTTTTTTTTTTTTTTTTTTTTTTTATCGGGTTTTGCGATTTCTCACATCCCGGTCCCCAATACGCCTTCCCTCCAATATCTTATGTCAAAACAGTCTTCCTCTGTCAGACCTCTAGCAGCCATTTCTTCTCTGACCCCTTCCATCCACTGCTTCCGAGGTCTTCCACGTCTTCTTCTTTTCTTAGGGCAATATTTAAGTGCTCGAAGGGGCCATCGTGTCTCGTCCATTCTCATGACGTGTCCAAACCACAGCAGTTTTCTTTCACTGATGTCATTGAGAATGTTGAGTTTAGCCCCCACCTTATTTCTTATAATCTCATTGGAGACCTTCTGCAATCTGGATATGGCACAACTTCTTCTCCAGAAATCCATTTCTAGGGCCAGTAATTTATTCGCATACTGCTTTGTCACTGTCCATGATTCTGACCCATATAACGTTGTGCCAACCAAGAAGGAGTGGTATATCTTCTTTTTGGTTTCGAGAGAGACCTTTTTACTCCATAATATACCGTTTAAGAGACCTATTATTTTTTTACCATGAGTAATTTTGTTTTGAATATCCTTTTGAACTGTGCCCAAACTGTCCATCGTCACTCCAAGATACTTGAAAGCAGTACTTTGAGGGATCATCCATCCTTCTATGCAGAGAGGTGAGAAAGGGGAGTTGCATGCCATGTATTCCGTTTTTTCAGTATTTATCTCCAGGCCCCACTCGGTGTACTCCTCAAGGAGTCTTCTCATCATAAATTCCATATCATATTCATCTGTTGCTATGACAACCTGATCGTCTGCAAACTGTAGGGTAAACAATATATTATTTCCGACCTCAATTCCCATCCCTCGGCATCTTTGTTTCCATGATTTTAGTGCCTGTTCAATATATATATTGAAAAGTGTTGGGGACATGCTGCAACCCTGTTTTAATCCTTTTGTAATTTTGAAAGACTCTGAGACTTTTCCTCCTATCTTTACCCTTGATTCCGCTCCAATATACAAACTTTTTATGGCTTTTTTAAGGCCTCTACTTATCTTCATCAGATCCAAGGTTTCCCACAATTTCTTTAGAGGAACACTGTCATAGGCTTTCTGTATGTCAACAAACGTCAGATGGGTTTCGAGGTCGTATGCCATCCTTTTTTGCATGACTTGAGTCAGGGTAAAAATGTGGTCACTACACGATCTTCCACTTCTGAAACCTGCCTGTTCTTCCACCATCTGATCAGAAACCTCCTCCTCTAGCCTTTCCTTCAGGATTCGACTATAAAGTCTCCCAACACTGCTTAGCACAGTGATTCCTCTATAGTTTCTGCATATGTTCTTTTTTCCTTTTTTGTGGATAGGGATGATGTCTCCCATTAACCAATCCTTTGGTATCTTACCTGTCTTTAAGCAGTTTGTGAAAGTCTTTGCTAGTATCTCTTTGAGTTCAACTGGTCCTGTTTTAATAAGCTCTATCGGTACATCCCCCGGACCGGGTGATTTTCCATTTTTCATCTTCCTTAAGGTTCTCTCCACTTCTTCCAAGGATACATCATTAATATCGTAGTTAGTCCGGTCGTTTTCCTGGTTCTCTACCATAAAAACCTTCACTAAGTACCCTAATATGCTGGTGGGGCTGCCACCTTGGTGCCTGCATATTTGCACTCCCGCCAGGGTAGAAGGTGAGGAAAGATGATTCTACAATACGATTTTGCAACAATATTTATGACGCAACCACTTACTTAAAATGAGAACAATGATTATAGGCTATTGAAAATAAAATATTGGCTAAAGTAGATTTCGGTTTCAATAGGAGTGGTTGAGAAAACCATACAACTTTCTTGATGCTCTTATTATTATTATTAGCTGAAATTCCTTAAAATTTAGCTATGGTGTGTACTATTGGTGGTCATAGCCTGTTAATGTGAGGGAGTGTGCTGTATAAAGTGTACTATGTGAGCGTCAATATAAGTGTTCCCCCAAGATGGAGGACCAGTAGTTGACTAAAGTCTCTCAGCTAGGCGGTGGGATCGCCAAACCCCTACACCAGGATCAAAGGCAGACCGGATAATCGAAAATCCTGATAATATGGATAGTAACAAAACAAAATCCTTAAATAAGCACTTACCAGTAATTACAATATAACCTATTAATAGCTGATGAGTCAATCAACATCAATATCCAGTGACACTCTATTAAACCTTTCTTAAATTCAACAAAAAGCATTTTATTAGCATAATTCAATGTATAATCTATGCAAACTATACAGAAACTGTACATTGAATCAAACTAATAAATAAATATTTGGCGTATTTATATATAGTTACGTTCTTCTATCATAGTTAAAAATTATTACCTATTATAAAAATTTAATGTAAAAAAAATGTCTAAAAATCTGATCCTAATAAACAAGCATATATTATGATGACAAAAAATTGCTTTGTTTTGATAAACTGTTTACATTACTATGGCTTTAATTATTATGCATAACATTGAACTTCTGCTTGCTCAAGAGATAAATATCTTGCCAATGACTGATGTAATATTGTTCAACATACCCCTTAAGCCTACCTTAGACGGTCAATATTATTTAACATGGTGTATTGTTAATATTATTGCTACAATATACCCCTCAGACAGTCAATATATTGACAAAATTCTATATTGAACCTGTAAAGTGGACTTTATATGTTCAATAATACTGACACTCCTTCAATAAAATTGAAATAGTTTCAATAAAAATCAAATAATTTTGATTTTAGCCTATTTTATTGTTAGAATATGTCCCTCAAACAGTCAATATATTGCCAAATTTCGATATTGAATCAATAATATTGAGCTTGAAAGGGAGGCATTATAAATAAACTAACAATTTAATTCGGAAGTCCTACCCAGGTAGTTTAATTCTTTCATGAAGTTTCCCTTGCCGATTATAAACACAAATGGACACATCATTTCCAACCGTTGCTAAATACAGTCCACTGCCTTTCTGCCAGGCAAAATATATTTCACCATCTCCATGGGGTTGCTCTAGTTTGAAAAGTTCCTAAAATTACATCAAAGCATTATCGATCAATTGATAATTAAAGAAAAGTTTTAATAAGACATAGCAACAATTATAGTTCCCATTCAATTAAATCAACCTTTTCATATGACATCCTGGGGGTTTGTGTAAACAAATATTTAAAATGATTTACACTTCCCGCAATGTTTATTTATAACCTGACAAAGTTAGAGGTTTTAACAACTTCCACTGAAGCACCAATAAAGTTAAATGTTGTAATACATAACATTGCCTTAAATTTAATCTTTTACATCGATTAAATCTTGAAACTGTAAATAAACCATGCAATTTAATTACCGTAAATAGAAAGTTTCATTTTCAAAGAAATTCAGTGCAAGATACTGTTCCCTCTGTTTGAAATATTTTTTCAATTTATATGGACAAGTTTTCATTAAAATGATAAATAATATTACTAATAATCACTCATTCAGATAAATACTATGGTAGTAGGATAAAATAAACATAAATTTAAGAAATGCCGGATTAACAATATAGGCAATGTAGGCAAGTGCCAAAAGGGTCCCGCCGCCCCACATTAGGGCGAATGGCAGGAGGAATAGAGGAGTAACACCTCTGTAAAAATCAGATTCAGCTGGCCCGGCTGATAGCACCCTGTAAGGGCTCCTGCCCAGGGTACATGTGACAACCGGCCAATTGTCTTAAGGGCGGATGAGGAACAAAGCTTCCCAACGGCCATGAGGGCAGAAGAGCCAGATCCCCGCTGTCTTGTGGGTAGAGATACACATGAGAAGTACTGAACAAGCGGAAATAATCGGATTAAACCTACAGATTGAGAGAAGGAACACCTGCCTGTACAATTATAACTGTCCTAATGACAAAGGCCTTAGCCTCGAAGAAATGGAATTATCAGAGGAAGACTGCTGTATAATGGGAGACTTCAACTCCCACTCTCCATCATGGGGCTATGAAAACCTGGACTCAAAGGGAGAGGAGATAGAACTATGGTAGACAAATAGCTGTCTTCAACTCATAAATAGACCAGATGATCCCTCCACCTTCTATCCCAGAACCTGGAGGACTACAATCACTCCAGATTTAGCCTTTGCAACAAACAATATCGCTACAGCAACTGTAATGGAGCAATTAGGCGGTAGCGACCACAGACCTATTCTGCTCGAAATCAGTCTTGACCACCGAACACCTGAAGCTTCACCGCTACCAAGGTGGAACTACAAGAAAGCAGATTGGAGTGAACACTCTGCCCTGACAGATGAGCTGACTGAAAAAGTCACCCTTACAAAGAGAAGACTAGAAACTTCAGTCAAAAACATCGCCAAGGCTCTGCTGAAAGAGAGGAAATGCTCCTCTTGGGAAGCATCCCAAGAGGAGCCAGGAAAGATTATAAACCATACTGGATCTCAGAAATTGAAAAACTAGAGTCAGGCTTGTCCACAGCAAGAAATAAAGCTGAAGAACATCACTCCATAAAAAAAAAATATCGAACTGAAGAAAACGGCAGCCAAACTGAAACTAGAAATCAACATCTCTAAGAGGAAGGCCTGGAGGGAGAAAACCAGTGGGATGAACATAGAAAGAAGTGGCCAAAAACTTTGGAGACTTGCAAAAACCCTTGCAGAAGGTTGCGGAGCGTCTGGCTGACTCCAAAAAGAAAAGTTCTCCCCTTGATCGTCCCTTTAATTTGTCTGAACTGGAAGAAGCTCTCTCTGCCCTGAAATTAAAGAGCGCACCTGGATACAGATGGCATCACAAAAAAGATGCTGATAAATATGGGTCAACTGTCCAAGAAGAGACTCCTAAACCTATTTAATAACAGTTGGAGGACCAGAAAACGCTAGGACGCTTTTCCAAATCATTGGAAAGAAGCTATTCTCGTCCCCATACTAAAAACAGTGAAGTCCAAAAAACAACCGAATAGCTACAGACCTATTAGCCTCCTCGGCTGCGTTGGAAAACTTATGGAAAGGCTTGTCAACAATCGCTTTATGTGGATGCTAGAAAAAAATAACGCAATTATTCCCCAGCAAGCGGGTTTTAGGAAAAACAGACCCACAGAGGACCAAGTAACGGCAATCGTACAAGACATAGAAGACAGTTTCCAAAAGGAGGAGAGCACAATCGCTGTCTAGATACATCTAGAAAAGGTCTTAGACAAGGTTTGGAAAACAGGGCTACTCCTGAAAGCCAGTAAAAGCGTAATTGAAGGAAGAGTACACCTAAATGCGAAAAAAAGTAAACAGAAAAAAATTAAAAATGGAGTCTCTCAGGGAAGTGTTCTGTTCCCAACCCTCTTCATACTCTTCATGAATGATATTGCGAATGACTTGAGAGGAGTAAAAACAGCAATATATGCAGATGACCTCGTAATTTGGTCCCAATCAAAACCAGCATGGATTTCCAAATACAGACTCCAACAAGCACTGGATAGTGTTTGAAACTGGGCAAATAGGTGGGGTATGAAGGCCAACGCCTCAAAGACCAAATATACCATCTTTACACTATCCAAAAGACAATCACCGAAACTTGATCCTCGAGCACGAAGTAAAACCAATGTACCTTGGAATAAAGCTCGACCAACGATTCACATGGACAACTCAGATAGAAGCATGTGTAGGAAAGGGTCTTAAGAGAACAAGCATCAGAGGAACATTACTGGCTCAACTTGGTGTGCGGACCATGCAATACTCCGAAACCTCTATGTGGGATATGTTAGCCCAGTTCTTGAATATGGTATCACAAGATGGGGCTCTGCTGCAAGCTCAAACCTACATAGAATTTCGGTTGTACAGAACCATGGTCTTAGGATGATCACTGGATCCATGAAAACTACTTCAGTAAATGAGATGGAAGCCTTACCAACAATCTTACCAACTGTGCTCGACAGACGAGACCAAAAATGCCATCAATGATCACCCACTGCGAGACAGAATTAAAACGGGTTACTTAACCAGACTCAAACGAAAGAGCCCAGTACATTTAATCAAAACATTGCAGAGAGAACTTGAAGTTGGAGCTGTCCAACTAAACCCTCTAGACCCATCGAGCCTCCGCCCTCCCTGGGAATCACTAAGCAAACCGAGGATCGTCGAAAATATCCCAGAGTAAACTGAAAAGGCGAACTATCACCAGAGGAGATAAAAGCCCTGAGCCTAAAACTCATAAATGAAGAATACGGACCAGGCGAATGGATAAGGGCATACACAGACGGTTGAGCTATTGGAGCTCTCAGGGATAGGGGTGCAGGCATCCATATTGATTTTACAGGTGGATCCACCCTTGAAAAAGCTATGCCTACCGGCAGCAGGTCAAGCAATTACCGTGCTGACCAGGAAGCCATCACTGAGGCTTGCAAAATGATCAATTCATCTTCTTCTTCGGTCCCCAATAATAAAATAGTAATCCTCACCGATGCACGATCAGCCCTACAGGCAATGAGAAGTCGACACAAAACCGAAGCAAATATGAAAAATTTAACTGCAGCCATCAAAAGCGTGGTCGATGGTGCCGCAGAATTAGTTTTGCAATGGATCCTCGGGCACTGTGGGCTCGCATGCAATGAAAAGGCTGACTCTCTGGCAAAGATAGGTTCATCGATGCAACAATACGATCCCTCACAAACCATAAACAAGGTTGTCATCAGACAAAGATGGCTGGCCTCACATCCAACTCACAACCCTCAGGATGACTACTTCTAACTAAGCAGAAAAGAACAAGTAACCATTCTCAGAATAAGGACCGGACACAACCGTCTTAAATCCCACTTATATAAAAAACTAAAAATAGGAACTAGCCCTTTATGCATCTGCGGAGAAGCTGAACAAACATCAGACCACATACTACAATCCTGCAAGCTGCTAAAAAATTTGCGAGAAAAGATCTGGCCAGTGCCAGTGTCACTGGCGAGGAAACTTTACGGGAGTCTGTGGGATCTCGAGAGGACTGCCGAGTTTTTGTTCTCATCTCCTGACATGGTCATTTAAATGGAGAGAACGAGAAAGAAGAAGAATAAGAAGAAGAAATAAAATTGAATTATGTATAAAAGTTATAAATAAGCAAGAATTTATATATTAAATTTATTTCCAACTGTTTGGGCACTTCAACCATTTGGGTCATTTTTACTCTGTACTAAGTTTACAAAGAAATTTGAGCATTACAAAGGTTAAGTCCAATTACAAAAAAAAAATATATATAAAAAATATAAAATAAGAAATATTACAAACAAATTATCAAAAAGAAATAACCGAATTGATGATCATTCTGAATCATCCAAATCTTCAGGGCTTGAATTTATGCTGGACACATCTTCAGAATTCATCAACACACTATTGTCAACATAACAAGGTTTTAACAACTGAAGTATACTTGTTGGTAATGATTTCCTGGATTTTCTCGATATATCACAAAAGATATTGATGAAAAGATTTGATGTCAGCATTAACATATTTACCAAATCCTTGTTCGTCGAGACCCATGTCGGGTTTCTTGAGCTACTTTGGTAAGCATACCAATAGATTGTACACAATAGTTGAAAATTTCAGAGCCATTAAGCTAAACATTATGCATACTTAATGGCATATCATGTCACGAATAAAAACAATGCACAATTATCTGGTTTCAGATGAAATCTTGAAAATTTTCAGCATCAATAATATATATATATCAATATCATTAATATAAAATTTATGGAGAAGATGGATCTATGCCGTAATGGGTAGAACTCAGAACATTAAAAAAAAAACGAAAAAAAAAACGTCTGATAGAATTTCCGCTTAATAGCGTTTTTATTATCACTTCTGATCTTTCCGTTATGTTTTATAATGAAAACTGGGACACTATATTTGTATAAATGTCGTTTGTATCTCTGTACTTATTTCATAAAAAGCTTCTTATTAAAAATATCGACTCCCATTATCGAGGGATTCACACTTGCAAAGGAACCGTACACCCGGATTAGCAATTGTTTCAAGAATAATTTATTTATGCATTATATCGAGTATATTCAGTGAAAATATCTCGATGGAAGTTTTTAGTATTTTTTTTTTATAATCGTAAGTAATAGTTTACCAACTATTCCTAATTAAGAAGGGTCTGACTAAATCAACATTTAAAAAATCAAAGAATGATGAATACATAGTTGCTGTCTATATAGATTTTAATACTTTCACAACGAGGTATGGAAATAAAATGACTCTGCATCATATGGAATGTGTCGTCTTTACTCTTGTTATTTTGCTCGAATTTGCTTAAAGTGGTTAATAATTTGTAAATATCTTATGTAGATGTTTAGTTGTTTTGATGAGACTGGCATGCATTATTTATTTTTTTGATGCTATTTCCAGCTAGATAGACGAATTGTCTCACTGTGCGTCCGAGAGAATAATAAGTCGAGGTAGTACTAATTTGCAGTACAAAAATTTTAGATTTATTTTTAAAGGACAAACAGTTATACAAACAATAATACCATGATAATATATAATAAGGTAGTACTTGGAGACTGTCACGTCCTTATCAAAGGGGGCGTGGCGTTATCACTTGTTCATTCCGAGGTCAGCCGAACGTTGCTGGACTAGCACACTCTAGCGTCATTTGTGCTAACTAACTGCTTTGCATTCAATTGTAACATTCGTATTCATTGGAATTATTAAAATTGTTCCTGCTTTAATTAGATATTATTATAAATTACTAGTGCTGTCGACTTCCGCTCATTACGTTCGCCCAAGAACTAAACAAAACATCAACGGATTTTTTTCAGTTGAGGTTGGGGCCTTACCGTAACTTCAATTATTACGGCTTTAATTAGATCACAGCTGTCGATTTCCGCTCGCTAGGCTCGCTCAAGAGATAAACAAACCCCACAAGATCCTTTTCAGTTGAGGTCGGGTCCATACCGTAATTTAAAATATCACATCTTTAAATTATTACATAAAGTTGCCCAGATCATCGGAAGTCGACAGCACTAGTAATTTTAAATAATATGTAATTAAAGCAGGAACAATTTTAATAATTCCGATGAATACGTATGTTACAATTGAATGGAAAGCAGTTAGCACAAATGACGCTAGAGTGTACTAGTCCGGCAACGTTCGGCTGACCTCGGAATGAACAAGTGATAACGCCAGGCTCCCTTTGATAAGGACGTGACAGTCTCCAAGTACTACCCCAAAATTTAATGGAAAATGAAAGAAATGTTTTATATTGATTTTGTTGAATTGTATTTAGAAAAGATATACCACTTTTAGATTTAAAATACCACAACAATTTTATCGAATTCATAAATTCGAAATATGATATGAAAATTTGTTACAAAAGCATTCGTATTTTTTCGTACTGCTTAAAATAATTGATCATTTCAAATTTTAAATATTTTGTAGGATAGTCCATATTGTGCAGAACGGCTTTAAGTCTATTAGGCATGGATTTAATCAACTTACAATTATAATTTCGGGAAATTTGTTTCCATTCATTGAGCAAAATTGTCTTTAACATAATATCATTTTAACGAATTTGTAGGTTCAAATATGATTATTTACGGTTAGCAAGAACATTCTCTTGTTATCAAGAAAATAACCCGTAGTATAAGCCACTATGCTAGTGGCTTCTTTATAATTATCCTAAAGTGCTGGAAACACCTCATTTATCCGCTGTCTCATTCCTATAGTAATAGTCATATTTGAAGTTACAAATTCTTTAGCATGATATTACGTTGAAGACAACTTTTCTTAATGAATGGAAACAAATTTCCCGAAAAGATAATTGTAAATTGATAAAATCTATGCCTAATAGACTTAAAGTCGTTCTGAACAAGGGCTATCCCACCTCTTATCTAAAATTTGAAATAATCAATTATTCTAAGCAGTGCGAAAAATTAGGAATGCTTTTGTGACAAATTTTCATATCATATTTCGAATTTATGAATTCGATAAAATTGTTGTTGAGTCAATAAATGTTGCATTTTTTAAAATTTAAAAGTGGTGTATCTTTTTTAAAAACAATTTAATAAACTGAATATAAAATATTTCTTTCATTTTATTTATTTATTTGTAACCTTCCTTGCCTCTCGGCAATACGGGCTTCGGAAGCACTGCCTAAAGATGAGTACATTCATTAATAGGATTTGCCTTGAAGTTAAAATAGAGTGAGGAAAATTACGAATATTTTGTACAACACTGTACTTATTGCTCTCTAAAATAAAACTAAATTAAAATTATCCCGACCTTTCCTAGCCCGATATTCCTTCATGAATTTAGATTTTTTTTTCTATCCTAACTTTCTCTCGTTTCACCGAATGTGATGTTTGTCTCAGCTTTTGCCACCGTCAATCGCGTTATATGTTTCTAGTGTTGTATACGAGTTATAGAAAATTCAAGTGATATCTAGAATCCAGATAAGAGATATGATTTGTTGTATAGAAAAGCAAATATGACATTTCATAATTCTTTATTAAGTTCATAACGCAATATAGTCGACGGCTCCAGGATGCACCTCCATCATCAGGGCATACTAGGATATTACAAAAGTCCTTGTGCAGTATTATAGCTTTATTTCAGATTATATATTTTAAACATTATTGCATACTACTCTTCAAAGTAAAGTCCATTGTTTTCAGATACTTTCACACACCTTTTTGCCAGTATTTGGATTTGATGCCGGTTTCACTCCTTTGGTTTTGTGGCAAAGAACTTTTCACATCCAATTTTTACGTCCTCGTAATTATCAAAGATCCGACCTTTTAAAAAATGAGCCATTGATCTAAATAAACTATAATCTGATGGTGCAATATCTGGGCTATACGCAGGATGAGGAAAAATGCTAACTCCTGCAGTTCTTATAAATTTTCCTTGGTCAAACGAGAAAGATGTGCAGGGGCATTGTCGTGTTGCAAAATGGCTTGGTTCCTATTGACCAAAGCGGGGTACTTTGCATTAAAAACTGCGTGAACTATGTCTAGCTGTTCACAGTAAAGGCTTGAGGCTCTACTACGGCCGATAAATCAAGAAGTTGCATGTGGTTCCTTCAAGAAGAACATTCAAGAAGAACGTAATCATCAACGACCGATGGGCGACCTGATCTGGTTTGTGCGACAATATTTCGATGGATAATTGGCTCTCCTTCTGTGGCACAAATTTCTTCGGCGGCTGTCTTTGAGCTTAAGCCTTTTTTTCCGGCAATGTCTCAAAAGACCGGGAATCTCGATTTTTCCTTCTGACATTGCATGTGGGTTTCAGTAAATCACCTTAGTGGGGCTGGAGTCAATAAAATGTGATCATGTTATGATACGTTATTTATATCGAAATATATTGCCTAAAAAACATCATTTTGTTTATTTGAAGCCAATAATAATTTTCCGAATAAGTAACAAAAAAAAAACTATAAAAAAGTTTTTGTTAGTATATATCTTCCGAATGAAGATAAAAAATCTATTATTTCTTAAAACAAGATTCCTAAAAAAATATTTTAAAAAATGCAGCTGCGTCTGAGGGTACAATTTGCTTTTGAAAATTAAATTACTCTTGTTATTTGTTTATTGCATTCTCAAGCTGTCAAATCCTTGTGACAGGCATAACACCTATTACCGTTCTTCTGACTTTTATGAAACTTTTTAGGAATTATGCACAAGCGTATTTTCCCAGACACCCCTATTTCAAAAACGGCTCTTCCGATTCAGTCCAACATTGGGGGAAAGTTAGAGACAAGTGTAATAATGGTCTAATATCAATTTTGTACAATTTACATCAACTAAATTTAGCTTACACATGCGCATACGTATTTTTCAGGACAAGCCTATATTTTAAAAACGGCTCGTCCGATTTGGCCCAAAATTTGAGAAAAGTAGGACAGTAGTGTAAAAATGGGCCAGTATTAATTTCATGAAATCACACGTGTGTGTCTATATATATGTATTAATATTTATTTTGTAAATCGTTGTATTATATTTAAATTTTTCGCGTTGGCCTTAAGAAATAATTGTTCTGAAAAAAAATCTTGTTTAGCTTTCATTTATTTTGAGTTAAAAACTCGAAATTCCATCGTTTTGAGAACCTGAATATGATAGAGTTTCTGGTATTTAACCCTAAATAAACTCTCAACCCTCCTCCCCACAAAATCACAATATAGCAATTATTTAGATATTTTATAAATGTGAAAAACAATGTCAGTTTTTCTTTTCCGGATGGAAATTTCAAAATTTCGCCTACTACATCAGTGGTAAAAACTTTTGAAAATGCGCATCGTAATGAAAATTTCACTGTGATTAAGGTGGTGTTAAAATTATTTTTCTGTGGCTCACAGTTCGGGCTTGACAGGTTTTCAATTTTCAACCACTGTGCGGCGGACGGACTGATTTTTTTAAAATTCCATATTTGGATTCTATCTATCATGAAACATTTCTTGGTCGATTACAAAGGTCTATTATTGAAAATAAAAATTATATTTGTCTTATTGAACTTTTCCAGCAGAATTCATTAGTATTTTTGGACATTAAAAAAAAGGAAAGTTAAAAATTATCATGGTTCAAAGGTAATTGTGGAATCAGGTACCAACCAGTGAGGTTATTCTATTTGTGCACATGAGCACCTGATCTCTGGATCAATAGAAAAGAAAAATACAATTATTTTATAGTAGTAAAAAGAAATATAGAATATTTATTGAAGATTGAGTAAATCAACAGAAACGGAACGCCTTCACATACTGACAGACGCAACCCGCACAGCTTGATCAGTGCTCCCCCTATATCAGGCTCAGAGGCAGATTGGAAATCCAGATTTCGCAGTGGAGGGGTAGGTCTCCTATAAGTGCTAGGTGTATACACTAAATGTATGAACCAACCAGCCTGTCGCTCGGGTGCACGGATTTTTTACAACAGCAAATTTAGTGTACAAAAGTTAATTTCATTTCCAATTCATCTATTAGTAATTTATTTTAACTATAACAATGGACATGTTAAAATAAATATATTACTCTTTATTTCCAAAGAAAAATTATGCTGTATACAATTACCCATTTTAACCGGTTAATTAGTTTTTTGGAAACATCCTGCTTTAATCTGAGTTGTAAAATCACAAAATTGAAGGCATCTCTTGTGAAAGGTATTTTACATCCTGTGATTATTTATAGGCATGCGCACAGTGTGGTGAGGGGCGAGGTGCAACAGCCACCTGCCAATAAGTCAATCTCATATGTTTTGTAGCCCGTGTTAAAATTTAAAATACGTTTCACACAGCATATTCTTTAAACAATATCTCCAGGCCCATCCATTGGTATGGAAGGACCTCTGGTACTATAGCTCGTACAACCTCTAGTAAAGTATGCTACATACATCTATGGTAGGTCTGATGATGACCTACAAACTGGGTTTTAATGTCCACGGCTATTAAATAAAACTACACAGTGTATATTAACAGTTTATGGTTTATTTAGCATACCTAACATATTCTGAATATAAAATACATAGTCATCCATCATTTATGAAATAAGAGATCTGTTTCCAGAGAAGGCTCAGAAGGTTACTAATATATGCCATTAGCACTGTCCTTATTTCTTTCAAGAACTAGAAAAGCTGAAGTTAGATTCATTATTTAGAAAATTCTAGTTGTAAGAAGATATGACTTCTAATGTGTACATATTTATAAATGATGATATAGAAAAGAAACATTTTTTTTATCTTACTCCAATGATAGGTAAGATCCTTAATCAACTATAATTTAAAGCAATTAAAAAAAAATTGCTTTATTAAATGAACTGTGAACAATACTCTATAATAGAATATAATAGACATTATTTTGTTATTGGGTTCAAGGCCCTTATATATTCCAACTTTGCAGGCTACTCCATGGCCTGAGAGTTAATATATACAATACAATAAAATAGTTAATACAAGAGAACTCTAATCCTGAAAAGCAAGATAGGTAGATGAATTATAATAAAAAGGAAAAAGGCCATATGAGAGTGTTTTGAACTTTTATTATTATTATAAACACATATAATATCATAATTATTGCTTAAGCTAAAATTTACAATTATAAATACATCCCTATATGTCGCTAATGACCCGATGGGTAGATGCAGACTGTTATAAAATTTAAAAAAAAAAACTCTATATATCATAATAATTAAAGTTAATTTATTCTTCATATGATACTTAGTGACTCACTATGTATATTTATTTAAAGAATAAAAAATTAATACATTGTTTTGAATTTTAAGTGAGAGCACACTTCAATTATGAAATTTATATTTCAGTCATAGCTTATTTTAGACAAGACTACATAAATTAAAATATGTTCAAAAAATCTTAATTACAATAAATAAATTATGTTCTTATCATACAAGCAACTAAACTTTATATTTTATTATATTTATCCGAAAACATAAAAAATAAGATACACTTTTTAACAATATCCCCATATAAATCAATGTATATATATATAAATATATTAAAAAATAATTTCAAATTTGATTAGATAATATATGTTTTTATTAAAGCAATTTTAATAACCATCACTAGTTAAATATTAAAAATGCTTCTAAATATGGTATTGATTGAATAAGTATATTTTAATACATTTACTTAAGTTATAAGTATATAATTTTTGTTTTTTGAATCTTAAGTGTATAAGGCCTGTTCAACAAGATTTATAAAATTTATGCATAGTCAAATAGTAGCTGCTTGAATTGCTAATAAAAAATATAAAAATATGCAACAGAAGTAACAAAATATATATTTCTTAAAAATCTCTTCATCGATTATTGCTTCAATGAAAATATTTACATATTTCTTTTTATTATAATTATCACACTAATTAACACTTTAACTTTAAAACAAAATAAAAAGTTATTTCCTCAGTCGAAACATTTCCTTGAAAAGAAGAATAATTTTATACATTTTTAAGAAAGGAACCTTATGATTTCGCCAGTCTAAGAACATGAAGTATGACTTGATCAATTGTTTGGTTGTTGAGAAGTGCTTTAACAGCAGAATCATCAATGACTACTGTAAAGAGCAGCTTGACATTGTGCCTCAGTCTTTCATGGGACGGTGTGGAGCGAGGTGCTGGATCATGGCCACAACGCTTTATCACAGACTCCAAAAGTGATTCGACTCCTTCTGAAGGCCATCCTAGACCAACTAATGTAGCTTCGTCAACAAGCAGGGTAAGCAATTCAGAAACAGCTTCAGTGAGACCACGTTCATCCAACTCTCCTTTTTCTTCCAAACCATCTACTAAACTGGCTTCAGCAGCAACCTGAAATTCCAAATGACACAAGAATATTTTTTTGATGTTTCTAAATATAATCTGATACAATAAGAATAATAAAAAAAAAAGTTAAAATATGATGAGAATTTAAATTATGAATTCTATCAACCTCTATATGTTGTAAATTGTTCCTTTATTGAAAATTTATTAAGATTAAAATTCATAAAAATTTCTATATAATAAAACATACTTGTAACAGTTGCTGCTGCAATTTTTTCTTTTCAGCTTCTGTTCTGATTTCTTCAAGCATGTCCCGATGCTTGTTTCTCATATGTCGAAGGAGACAATCTTGTCTGATAAACGCACGACCACATTCATCACATGACCGCGGCGGTTCCTATAAGAATTAAGATATTCATAGAATGAAGCCATCAAGATCAATATTTTTTACCACTTATATCTATATTAATGAGAAACTGATGAACTAACTAATGAATACTATTTGAATAGTTTATATATTAAATATGTTTTAATTGTAAGCACTTATTAGTTAAATTAAAATTTAAAGAGAAAGCACTAATATTTTTAAACCAAAAGAACATATTAAAAAATAAACTTATTTCAAATATTTCCAATGTTAACTCAAATAGTCTACAGTCTAGTGAATAGTGTAAAAAAATAAAAAAAGAAAGCATAAATTAGAGTAATTGAGTAAGAGGCTACAACAGAGATAAGACCAACTGAATTAGTTACTGCCTTGCTTATAGTAGGCATAAAGACATGTTCAGTAATCAATATAGATGATTCTCACAATATTAATTTAGATTTGCTGTACCTGCTTATTTATTCAAGCAGCAAGTCAATCATCCTCACAAATCTCATTGACAAACCTAAACATAGAAGATCTTAATTGTTCATAAAAATCATTAGGTGTCTCAAGAGAGGATCACACCTCTTGGGGTAGGTAAGCAGGAGGATACTTCCTACTTTACCATAGAAATGTGATTAAGATAAAGTATTTTCAATATTTACTTCGCAAAAATTGATAGTTTTTATGTATAAAATCAATACATTTTCACAATTTTACTTAAGCATATCTGATTTGGAGGGGTGGATTAAGAGATAAGTGGACTAAGCAGCCATGTAGAGCCTCGGATAGTAAAAGGCCATGAAGACAAAATATTTTAATTTAAAATATTTTGCAAATGGCCAAAAAGGTTTAAAAAAACATAAAATAATCGAACAAAAAAACAAAACATTAAATGTACACAGCAGTCAAGTACTTTTTATTTTATGATCTATTTAGGTTTTAGAATCCATTAGAGGTTTAAAATCCACACACATTTAATATTTTACTTCAGCATCTTTGACTTATATACTTATTGTACTTGGAGATCAAATATATTTATTTGATTATCTATAGTGATTTTCAAATGCCTTTGTAAAGTTTTAAGAAATAGCAAAAAAAATATTCTATTATCAACTCAGTATTACAGCCGTTCTGATTGATTTGGTAAAGCTCCATTTATGCCATTTTTCCAGTAAAAAGTATCATAATATTGTCAAAATCTTGTTCTAATTTTTTGATTTTATGAAAATTATGTTATAGGTAGACTTAAAGGAAAACAAATGTGAAAATTTTCAATTTACTTTTCCTCTTATAATTTCAGAACAGGTGAATAGATTTTTCCGATACAGACTAATTAGAAGTAGGTCAAAAGGGAAATGGGTTTACAATTTTTCGGACTTTTCCTCTTATATCTCGTGAGTGGGTAAATGAATTTTGACGGTTAAAACAATTTCCCAACTTTTTAGAGATCGGGAAATAAATAAAACAAATATGAAATGTTTTCAGACTTTTATTTCTTTTTTTCTCTTATATTGAACCGCGATCCATCCATTCACCCGTTAACGAGATATAAAAAGAATAACTCGGAGGCCACTTGTGGCCTTGAAGCCTCAGGATACCCACATATGGTCTATACCGATGATTATTGGCTATGAAAATTTTAAAGTTAGAGGAAAACAGGATCAGTTGTATTGGTTCACCCAAAATGTTGGCTATGAAAGAACTAAAGGCTTTGCTATTATTCCAGCTTAGATAGATTGTAGCTGGAAACCTGATCTATACACGTTATGGAGATAAGGAAACCTACAATTATTCCCACTTGAAATACAAACCCAGTAGGAATAGAAATTAGCTAAGAGGGCAGGTGGCTTATAAATATAGTGAATCATTTTTACAATTGTTGGATTCTGCAATCTTACCTTTGTATGAGTAAGAAGGTGAACTTTTAAAGAAGATTTCATAGCAAATGACTTGGTGCAGATTGGACATTTGTGAGCTGAAACAATGGAAAAATGATTATCAACATGGTGATAAAAGGAGAATGTTGTCAATAACAAATTTCTTTCTTCTAAAGTAATTAACTCAGTTGCTTCCTCAGTAAGAGGTACCAGCATGCAACTTTTACCGTTTACTCCTTTGCCCTTAGATAATGAATCCCTGCTTTTTTCAATCGCTATGTGTATACATTGATATATAAGCAGTCTAAGCTACTTAGAGATTTGTCAAACATCCCATAAAAAATGATTGCAAAATAAATAGAAAATTTTTCATGTGATTCATTTAAGCTGATAATTGTCCAGTCTTTTAAACAGCTTAGGAATGGTGCAGGTAATAATAACACTGCATTAAATTCAAATTTTTAACTAAAGCAAATGAAATGCATGGCATAGTAAGCTTGAATAAAATTCAAGAACAATAAAATCCATTGATAAATAATCAGAAAAGAACTATTTACGTATGTAACTAACCTTTTATCCCAGAATGAATGATCAGATGACGATTCAGATCTTCTTTTCTAATAAATGTTTTAGGACATTGATCACATTCAAATGGTTTAGCACCAAGGTGAATAAACTTAGTGTGTTCGTTTAACCGTGCTCTTCGGTTAAATGATTTTCCACAAAGTTCACAAACAAAAATCTCCGGAGGTAGCAGAACTAATCCAACAAAATTTAAAAATATTAGATTTCACAAAATGATATTTTCAATTTTTTGAAAATAGCTGACTAATTACCTGATTGACCGGTGTGGTAAAATAGATGAGATCTTAATTGAGAAGATTGTATAAACCGTTTACCACAATATTGACATTCGTGAGGCTTGAATCCAGTGTGAATTCTGACATGACGGTTTAGAGTCTCCTTAGCACCAAATCTTTTACCGCACTGTTAGAAAAGAAATAAAAATAATTAATTAGTCTAAACTGTTTTTTAAAATGCTAAATCAATTGAGAAATATCACCATCAAAATAAATAATTAAGTAAATATAAATAATTAAGAAGAAACTACAGGCAGCAAAAAAACATTTACTCAGGCCACAGTAATAGTAAATCATAAATAAGGATTGTTATACTATCAGAAACAATTGTATTACAAAGATTAATAAATAAAATTTAGCAAATAAAAATGTTTCAGATCTTTCTATTTCAAAGTAATAGCGTCATTATCAACAGTAAAACAGGACTTTACTGCTACAGTTAAAAAAAAAAAAAAAATCAATTTAAAAATTATGTGAATCTAACCTATAATCGTACTGTTTTTCTTACCTTAAATGTATTCCCTGTAAGACAGGAAAAAGAACCAAATTAATACATTAAATGACTTGTTTGTATGCTTTTTAATTATTAAAAATATAATCAATATTATTGTAAACAAATTTAAATGATGTAGAATAATGCATTCTTTTTCAGAAAAAAAAAATGATGCAATGATTTTAATTATCTTAAATGGAAAGGAAATAAATAATACTAAAGGCAAAAAGAAATTTCATTTGTGAGAGATGGGGAAACAAGTTAATTGGCTGATAGAAGCTATTAATATAGAGCAAAGTTATGGCAAATCATTGGGAACCTCATTAATAAGCAAACATTTTCTAAACCTTGAATGAAGTTGATTTCATTTTTCCAACTTAAGAAAATGAGAAGATATATATATAAAAAAAAAAAAACTAATTTTTATACCAACCGTTGAACATTCAAAAGGTCTTTCTCCAGTATGAGTTCTTCTATGTTTCTTCATAGCACCACTTGATGAAAACCTCTTAGGACAGAAGTCACAGCAATATTGTTTCTCTCCTGTAAAATAATGGAAAAACTGCTAATATAGCTCTTATAATACCATTGCAATCACAATCACAAAAGATCAATCTAATAGAATAAAATGAATAATATTAACAGTTTAAATTAGTAAGATGGAATTTCAAGCTAAAGTAAAAAAAAAAAAAAAAATGAATTATTTATTTCAATTTAATTTTCCAGGCTTTTGTTTTTCTCAATTGGGATTTGAAGAAATATTAAATTAACTTAGTTGAATTTTGAAAAAATATTGTGCCTTTTAGGGCTGGTCTCTGGGTAACTAACATCAAGAGGTCAAGAGGAATCTGCTTGACCCAGCATGACGATGCGATATGACTTATCAGTAACTAAAAAATAACATTTTCACACAATTTTTTTGTAATATAGCATTTAAAATTAAACCATATATCACTATTATATTCAATAAACAACTAAATATTCTTTCTATGAAACATATTATAACAGTAAGTAATGAAAGCTGCAGCAACTTAAATTTATTTATAACTAACATAACAAAACACAACTAACAAATAAAAAGATCTCTGTCTACCATCGTTGCAATGTGAGAGAGGGTACTTTCAAGGGGTGGTGGGTAAAAATAACAATTTTTAAATCATAAAGAACCACAAAAAAGGGCCAATATAATTCTCTTAAATTATACAAACCAGAATGAATTTTCTTATGCATCTGGAGCAAGTTGGTGCCACAGAACTCCATCCCACAAGAATCACATGAAAATAGCTTTTTCCTTTTAGTTTGCCCTGCATGAGCCCTAAGATGTTCACGTAAATTATCTTTACGATTGAATTCTCGCCCACAAACCTAAACACATAGAAAAATAAAATTTAAACATCTGAAAAGATTTGACATAGAGATAGTTCAGGTGAAAATAATATACATATCCAAGATGTGATATAATAAAAAATAAACTTTAAAATAATAAATGATAAGATAAGCCGACTATAGCTTGATTGCTGAACCATGAGCATTTTAAGATGCATGTGTCGGTTTTCCTCTCTGCGCTACCATCAATAATTAGTTTCGTTCGTTAGTTATATATATATTATTTTTTTTTGTAATTTACTTACAATAAAGATGAGATAATTTTATCAACAAGATAAAATGTTTTTATTTTATAATTATGCCAATCCGATGATTATCAGTCTTAAGATGTTGGTAACAAGCAATAATAACCAACCCACCCATCTTGCTATAATTTTTTTCTCTTGTCTGTTGAACTATTAAATTTTTAACTTTTAAGCTCTAATTTGATTTTAAACTATGTTTTGATCTTTGGTTATGGATTTTCAACATTTCTTTCTGACCTACTTATACTGTGTTATAAAGGGATTTAAAATTTGATTAATTTTTATGACTTGGACTTTCAGCTCAGTGACGTTAACTTTCTTTATGATTCTTTAATATATTAATCAATAAGAAATCATGAAATCGCAGTCTTCATCCATCCAAATTTATGATCCAGTTCCCCCATGCAAGTTACACACACAAAAAAAATATTTTTAGGAGAGTATTGTGTCGGTCGACAAGTGAGGCAAATAATTTTTAATGTGAGTAATTAAAATGATTTCTAATAAGTGAATAGCAACGTTATGACAGCTTAATAAAGAGAACATAAACAAAGATGATAGATGAAAGTTATAAACATCATGGTGAAATTCCAGCGGGAATCATATAACTTCCCCTGCAGTCCTTCGAGCTATAGTAACCTTGAGCTATAGTAACCTTAACAGAAAAATTAAGCTATACCAATCTAAACATTAAAACTAACTAAATCAACAAATCTAAAGACAAATAAGAGATAAAGGTAATGAGCCTCTGGTAATGAAGCTCACGATATTTACCTATAAGACTGGATTAGCCAAATCAAACACAAACTTTCGACAACAGATCAATTAATCAATAATCTACGTACTTAACTAAAACAGATATCATGAAGTATTTGTGGATCGATATGAAATGGAGATTTAAAAAATGCCCCAGTAAATTTGATAAAGCCAATTAATTTTATTTGGGTTTTAATTAATTATTTACTGACAAGAAAAATCAGAGAAGTATTCTCTCTTAATTTTTTTATACATACTTTATTAACATTTTAAGGTATAATTCTCATAAAATAAAAATATAATACCACAGTATTATGATGAATACAAAATATTTCACACATATGAACAAAATCATTTATTTAAAAGTTAGTAAATAATAGAAAGTGGATAATTAAAATACCTGACAAGGGAACACTGGCTTTTCTTTTCCGTCACATCCAGTTTGCATGTTATGCCTCACCAAATGATATTTTCTAGAAAATTCTTGTTTGCAAACAGGACAAGAATATGGCTTAAATCCTGCAAAACAAAATATAGATAATAAAGTTCAATTCATACACATAAGTGAGAAAAAGCAACTATTTCTATATTTAAAAAAAAATGAAAGAAAAAAGGAGATCTTGAGACCAAGTTTCAGTCAATGCCTGAAGACCAGAGGTACTATAAAGCACTATATTATTTGTAAAAGAGAATTAGGATATTGCTAAAAGAGTGAATGTTTTGATATCACTAATGTTATAGTTAAGTTTAATAGATAAAAAAACTGTATGTATGTAAAAAATGTATCATGATGTATGCACAATTTTCCTGAATACTTTCAATAGCACTCCTAATGTTTTGGATATGGAAATAGTTTTTTCTGAATACGACGATAATGCTGTTTAATATGACCAAGTAGGATTTGTGGGTGAGCATTAAACATTAGTATTTTATTTTTTGTATAAGTGAAGTAAATTAGTATTTTATCGTATAAGATAAAATTTATATATGAGATTGGTTTAGATTAAATCTATCAGTAATCTGTAAAATCAATCAAATATTAATTGTTTAAGACAAGAATCAATAACCTAGAGTTCTTTGGTAAGAGAACAGTATAAGATGGTTGACAAAAAATTTGCTGGAAATTGACTTTTAAGCAGTTTAGCATTGTTGAAAAACAATTATTTTTCAAACGAGTAAAAACGATGTGGCAAATTTTTTAATAATTTATAGAATCTTTCTTTTTAAAAACTTTATCTAGAATCTTTCTTTTTAAAAACTTTATCATTAAAAACAATGAGGTAGTGTAGGAGGTCTACATAGGGGGATCACATGCCTCTTTTTTTTCAATAGAGTTAACTAATACAAAAAAATTAATTTAATTTTAATTGTTAAAAAATTAAAATTATTGACTTTGAGAACTTGTTCAATTACTTTTAAATACATAAAAGAACTTCAGAACCTCTGACATTACAATGATTTATTATTAACTTTATACATCATATTCATAAAAGTTAAAAAAGGTGCAGACAGAAAAATACCTGTATGTGTATACATGTGTCTGGCCAGTGTACCCTTATCAGGACATTTGGCGCCACATTGAGGACATTCATGACTTTCGCCTCCATGGATAACCCGTAAGTGCCTCTCGAGAGATGCCTTGAGGCGGAAAAGTTTATTACAATTGTTACATTCAAAATCGCCAACCTAAAAATGATATAATATTACTTTAACAGATTTTTTTACACAGAAAACGCTGCCTCATTCTAATGATAATACTAAATATATCATTAAAACAAACATCAATATAAGTAGTCTTGTTCAATAAAAAGTTGTAATGTTATGTACATCTTGCCTCAATATACCTTCAATGAGCTAATGTTTCTTAAATTGCTAACTGATGTAAGTCCTGTATGTAAGACAGCACCAATAATAAAGCAATTCAAGAATGCTGGTTTTATGTAGTCCTTAACTGACAACACTAATTTGCATATTTTAGAGCAAATAGTGTGGAAGGTTGGACATTCGACAAGGTACAGGATTTCAACTGAGTAGATAAAATACTTCAATAAACTTTGAACCGCACTGAATCAGTAACAAATAAAAAAATAAAATACTAAATTACGGATATGAATATGAGATATTAAGTTGTTACAAAAGTCTTTGTATAAAAAGTAAGTTTCATTAAAATTTCAGTTTAAAATCTACACATTAAAATTTTACTTCAAAATTTAGGTCATCATTGTCAATTACTTTAATCCATCTTTCTGCTAGAAGTTGGATATGGTGGTTATTCAAGTGAATGAGACGAAAAAACCCACATCCTGATTTAACATCCTCGTTTTTTTTAAAAAATAGCCAACCTTTCAAAAAATGCGCCATTGACCAGAAAAGACCATAGTCAGATGTGCAACAACAGAATGAACAACGGATAGGAGTGTTAACTTGCTAAAATATTGCTTTATTTCAAAAGACCAAAGCAGGTAACTGCTCTTTTAAAACTCCACATACTCTTTCGAGTTATTCACGGTAAAGCTCAGCTTCAATAGCCCTGCCATTTGAAAGTGCAAAACACCCTCATAATTCCACCAAACACAAAGCATAATCTTGAAACCTTTGTTCCAAGAATTGAACCGTCTGAACCAAAATGCTACTTTGTTAGATCCACCACATTTATACCTTCCACTATATATATAATATAGTAATATATGAATAACTGTAAATTGAAACACATTCTTGTAATAATAAAAAATAAATAGAACATTACAAATGCTTAAAAGCTAATCATATAAATTAAAGAAAAACTTTTACTACTTACACTATGGGCAGTTTCCGCATCTTCTCCACAGCAATGACACTCTGCTCGAACAAAGACATTATCTAAAAACAGATTTATTTTACTTAGATATATTTCATGTTAAGTGAATAAGGCAGAAATATTAGCTCTAGCTCCAATGGTAGAACTCAATCTTATAGGTAGTCAAAATTAACAGTTTCCATAACTAACTAATAACATTTTGTTCAATAAATATTGGGGAAAAGTTTTTATATTAAGTTTTAAGAAAAACAGAATATGGTTTACGGCTTAAATTTGGCTTTTCTTTAAATTTCAAGATTTTACATAATTATAAGCACAGATAATGTAATAATGGATTATAAAGTGATAAATAATATTCTTGAACAATCAATTAGTTATCTCATTGTGGTCTTTTAACAATGCAATTTAAGATAGCAGGTTATAAATAATCCATTGCCACTCTTACTTTTATATGACCAATCTAAACGTATCACTCACAGATCTGGACCCTATCAAAGAACGACAAAAAGAATCTTCTTATCTTGGAGATTTCTAGAGAATTAGAACAAAAGAAAAGAACAAGGAGCTCTGTGAACTCATTAATAAAGCTGATATTTTCAGATATGTTAAACAAGGAAAACTAAGCAGGGTCTTATAATTGAACTTGTCCCTAGATATGAATGGCAAATGTAAAGATTCCAAAGGAAATATTGAAAGAACAACTAGGAAAGTGGCTGCCCTAAATAAATATGAGTGGCAAAAGCTAATTGAGGATGGCAGGACAATACACGCCTCAGGTTGCAGCTTCATTATTAGTAATAATAATAATAATAATTATAATCACCTAGTTTATAATTAACAACAATGTATCAAGTTTTGGAAACTGTAAGCAGGGAATTGAACATAAAAATTTATTAGAATTTAGTTTAACTCATATAAAGGCACCATGCATGGATATAAAATAGAATTCAATACAAAAGCAGTCAAAAATCATATTTAATACCATGTGTTTTTTTCAGTAATTTTCCTTCTAAAGGAAGATCAGAAATATTAATATTTCTGAATTAATTAATTTAAGTAAACCTATTTTAAAATAGTAACTTCATAGATTTAACAACAAATGTAGAACAACAAATCACAAATAAAAATATTTTCATTTTCCATCATGACTAATTAATATTAATAATAACAAAATGCATCACTGAATATGTTCAGATGAGAGTTTTATTACAAATGCTTTCCTTTTTCTTAGTAAATTTTTCTAAAACAAGAAACTTACAATGATTAATTTGACATAAACCCTGATCCATACTAATACAATTGAATAAGTGTAACATATTCATTAAGATGCACACAACATTTATTTTATTAAAAAAGATCTGCATTCACACATTTAATTTTCAATAATGGTGTCTGAGATAACAGATTCATGTAATCATACAACATTAAAGAAAACACAAGAAAGGATATTTTGTTAATAAGTGGTGGACTACTAGAGATAAAATGGCAACAGATTAAATATATACAAGCTATTGAATTGCAAAAAGAAAATTTCTAACCTTATACCTTAAAGTACAATACTTCAAAAGGGTCTTGAATAAATGTAAGGTCCCAACAGGACACTTCATTACAATTTTGGTACATTGAATCCTCGATAAGGATTGATTTATTACAATTGAAGGAGCTAGTTTGTGATAAGTATTGATAGCAATTAGTTATTTTAAAAATTTATAACCTAACCAAATCCAATAATAGTCCTTCGATAAGAAACTACCTAGCAGATAGAGATTATATCGAAAGAATTTAACTTACTATCAGATGTAGGACCAGCATTTGTGTTATCAGATGCTCCAGAATCAGAAACATCATGCTCAGAAACTACTGCACTAATATTAAGTTCTTCATTTTTAATTGCAGTGTCAGCAGCTTTGTCAATACATTTCTTTGAATGAATTTTTAAACCCTAAAAAGGATATATTGCATTAAATAGGAATTTACCAGGATAGCAACAGAAAGAGAACTTAATTGTTTCAATAATAGGTAATAGACATACTGCTGGTGATTTGAAGGTTTTGAAACAGGTGTTACAACTAATATTGGTCAATGAATCCTTCTTTTCTGGTACTTCTTTCACAACCGCCTTATCATCTTTCTTTCCCTTCTTTTTAACATCTATATTTTCTTGGTCTTAAACAAAAAACAAACCAACACTGTAAACAAATAGTATGATAATTAGAACACTTTATAACCTCTACATATTTACCTTTCTTTTTATGTTCCCTATTTTCTTTTGCTTGGTCTTGTTTAAGGCGAAGAGACCTTCTATTGGGACCCACAGATTTTGCTTTTGATTCAACTTCATTATTTCTGGTTTTTGAAGGAGTTACTTCAGTAGATTCTAATCACAATATCAATCAATCAATTCTTTTTTGTTTTATAAATATTCAAACTAACCCATACATTGAAATAACTTCATAACTATTTCAGTAATAGAAATATAAGCTTACCTTTAAGAATGTTTGTACTTCTAGTACTAGCTTTTAACGGTGTTCTTTTTGTGGCATATGTTTTAACACTTTTTTTATTCATAATGGTATTTTTGAACCAAATGATAACTGATGTTATGAAGAAAAACTTTTAAACCGTATTCCAGGATTACTTTATACTCTTATAAGTTTATATAGAAAACCAATACACAACACTTGGCGCTTGTTCTAAACTAAATACTACCAAAACTAAATCATTGTAAGCTAGATTAATATACGTTAACGATACATTTAGGGAGAAGCACTACAAACAGAACTACGTCGCTGCCTTGAGGGAAAGTTTCATAATGGCGGACAGGGCGCTGTGTGTCCTGTGTTGTATTTGTCATAATTGTTGAATTATTCTCTGAGATAACTTGTTGAATTTTTTAAGTTGGTGGTATCGTAACAAATTTCAAATTCATCACCAATGCATGTTTCAAGTTTATTTAATACATTCTCCGTCTCTATGTAATTTACAAAACTGCCTGCAACAGTGAATGATACTACAGGTTTAACAGTTCTGTATTACACGTTTACATTAAAGGCGCAAAGGACACAAGAACTCAGTTGTTTTTTAAAATATTTAATTTTATATTTAAAACTCCATTTAAAAAAAAAAAAAAAAAACATGCCCAATTTGGGATATATTCGTGTTTAAAAAAATACAAACTTACTATTTAGTTCTATTTATTCACAATTGTCAACTAATGTTTAGTGAATGGAATTGATAGGAATTTTAATGTTCCGTTAGCGAACAGTATATAGCAGATCAAGCATTAATTAACGAACCAATAACTTTTTTTTTTTTAGCCACAATCTGTTATTACATACAATAGAAAGATGAATTGACTAACTTAACATTCCGAGCTTTCATATTTTCACTCATATAAAGATCAATAATAATTTTAGAAGGAAATGTCCAAAATTGATATTGACATTAATTAAATCAATTAATGGTTCACTTAAAACAAATGGTGGATTCTAAATGAAGTTTTATCGATAAATAATTATTACCTGTATTCCTTGACGATCGTCATAGGTGTGTCAAAAAAAAAAGAAGGATTATTTAATTTTCTAATAGAAAACTGGCTGTAAATAGATATGCATAATGATAGGTAGTCAAATATTGGATTG
The DNA here is from genome assembly GCA_948150685.1 of Rhaphigaster nebulosa. NCBI lineage: Eukaryota > Metazoa > Arthropoda > Insecta > Hemiptera > Pentatomidae > Rhaphigaster > Rhaphigaster nebulosa. The sequence goes on from OX411306.1 coordinate 157,810,678, forward strand.
TTGGGGCCACATTCATCATTACATTCGTCGAGAAAAATTAAAATGCTTGTTAGTACTTTAAAATGCTTGTTAGAGATTTGAATTTTGATTTATTTTTTTTGCCAATGAAAATTCTATAGAACATGCAATGTTGAAAATTTCTCACTTTTCAAACATCTTAAACTTATTATCTATGGGATAAGAACATAAACTCAGTGAAAAGGAGATTCCCCCTTTTCTTAAATATTCTGAATTATCTAAAACACGGAGCTGGCATTTGTAATATCAAGGATTGTAAAAGGATAAAATAAAAATAAAGCTATAATACCCATATAAATATCTACATAAGTATATATATATATATATATATATATATATATATATATATATATATATATATATATATAACTTAACGAGTCCGGGTTAGAAAACTTTAAAAAAAATAAAGGTTTTTAAATGATAACACAACAAGAGCTGGTTAAGAACTGATTTTATTCACCAAGTAATCCTACTTATATACTCTTAGGGAGTTGTTTATCTTCCTAGTAGGATTAAGTTCTATTGTTAACTAGGTCTGGCTCTTAACTCCCCCCTCCCAGTTTCGGATACATCCGGAAACTCAAAAAAAAAAAAATTCGCCAAACTAGTTAAGTCATAAAACTCGCTCCTGTACAATACGGATACTCCCTAAGTACAAGTTAGGAAATACATAATACAAAAAAAAAAGAATAATATATATATATAAAAAAAATACAAAATACAACTTTGAAATATCTACAGTCTTCATACAAGGAACAATACACTCTGTGACTACAACCAACAAAACACAAAATTATACAACTTCGATATATGTACCGCCAAAGTACAAAACACAATATACTCATAGAATACAATAGTACAAAAAAAAATAACTGATTACGCGCAGTCTCCCGCCCGTATAGGCGAAGACGCTCCAGATCCCAATGCATCACCTAAGGGGAATTTAAGTTGTTCTATGTGAACGGTTCGCCTCTTTTTGGGCTCTCCTACGGTTTCGATGGTCACGACATTATGCTCTCGGATAACGACTACGCGGAATGGACCCTCGTAACGGCGTGTCTCCTTTCCCCTATTAGATCCAATGCGACGATATACGATCGACCCTATTTTGATATCCTCCAGACGGTCCCTAACCTTTACATTTTCCCGCGCCATCCTGGTTCTTTTCTCTTTAACAATTCGCTCACGCACTTTTCTCCATAACCCTCGGACTTGTATCTGGTTTGTAATAATGTCGCGTTCCTCTGGCGAGTTCCCCGCCGTCCCCGTATAATCCCTTCCGGGTCCGCGCAATCCAAACAAGACCTCGAATGGTGAAAAACCAGTTGCCGAATGGATAGAGTGGTTATAAGCCGCTATTGCCTTACGCATTGCTATGTCCGGCGCCAACCCCTTATCGACCTGGTATGCCCTGAGGTGATCGCTGAGAGTGCTGTGTAAGCGCTCAATCCCTCCCCGACTCTTCGGATGACCCGGCGTGTTAAAATGCCACATGACCTCGAGGGTTTTCATTTCGTCGATCACCGCCGTATTATCAAATTCCCTCCCTTTATCGGATGTGATACGGTCCGGTACCCCGTAAACCATAAACCATGTGTGCAGGGCCTCTAAAATCGCTTCCGCCGCTTTCGCCTGAATGGGATGTGCCATGGCGATTTTACTAAACACGTCAATTATCGTCATCCACTGAAACCCTCTCCATGTAAACGTGTCCACCTGCAATTCGCGCAGTGGCTTATCTCCTGTAGGTGTCTCCTCCTGTACTACCCGGGGTGGATGACGGTCATATTTCGTAGTCATGCAGACCTCGCAAGACCCAATAACATTTTGTATCGTCTGTTTCATGCATACCCAAAAATATTTCCTTTTCAAGGCCTGTAGGGTCTCACTGACTCCCCGATGATTGGTTTTGCCTTGATGATATGCAGTGGTCAATTCGACTTGGCGGTCCGTTTCCCTAACTGTTTCCACCAGCATCCTACAGCGAACAAAAACGCGATCCACGATTTGCTCGGTTTTCCAAACTTGCTTCACCTTTTCCCAAATCGTCGCATTGCCCACATATAAATGATGCGTGCGCCCTGGGGTAGAAGCATCCTTCAACGCCTGGCAAACTCTATCAACGCGAACTCCCGGTGGCGATGAAATGATATTGATACGCGACCGACCATATCGGAGGTATTCGATAGACAGTAGGCCCGCGGTTTTGGTTTTCCAAATGATCTGTCTCGGTTTATCATTGACGATCTCGTCGATCTCCTCCATGTCTGCCGGTCTTTCCCCCGACGAACTCTCTGTACCCGACGATGCCCCTTCCTGTCCTACTCCCGTAGCAGCCGGCGTCCCTTCACCATTCGGCGACCTGTCCTGCAGAAATTGCCGAATGTCGCGGGATGGCCCTGCGGTAGCATCCTCGATAGCATTAACCGTGATTGCTCTCGACAGCCAGTCCGCGACTACGTTCTCTTTGCCTGGTTTGTAGACAATATCCATGGAATATTGGCTTAAGAGCTCTTTCCATCGTGACACACGTGCGGACGACTCCTTTAGTTTCCCCACCCACTGCAAAGGACGGTGGTCCGTCTGAACCCGAAAACGGTTCCCAAATAAGTACGGCCGAAAATGATCGATTGCCACACGACCCCGAGGAGTTCCCGTTCCAACGCACTATATCGCGCTTCGGCGTCGGTCAATCTTCTACTGGCGTATGCGACGGGACGATCCCCACCCCCACTCTCCTGAGACAACACCGCACCTAATGCGTATTCGCTGGCATCGGTAGTCACCGTGAATTGCTTGGTGAAATCTGGAAACCCGAGGACCGGTTCCTCCTTTAACCGCGCCATACATCTCCGAATGTTATCCTCCATATTGGGCGTAATGATCAGACGCGCCCCCTTTTTTAACAAACTATTAATGGGCACCAAGTATTGCGCCATATCCGGGACAAACCGCCTATAATAATTAAGAGCCCCCAGAAGCCGGCGGATTCCTTTGATATCGCGGGGAATAGCCATCTTAGTAATTGCTTCGACTTTGGAAGCGTCCGGACGAACCCCTTCCTTCGATATCGTATGGCCTAAAAAATTTATTTTACCCTTTCCCAAGACCGACTTGTCTGGGGATAGCCTTAATCCAAACTCGCGAATTCTTGCGAACACCTGACGCAAATGGTGAACATGCTCGTCCTCGGACTTACTGAAAACAAGCAGGTCGTCCATATAAATTTGACAGATCCCCTCGTCGATGCCCCTGAGGAATTCATCCATTAAGCGCTGGAATGTGAGGGGAGCATTCTTCAGCCCGAAGGGCATTCGCGTAAATTCGAAATGTCCCCGCTCGAACGTAAACGCGGTCTTAGCTTGATCTCGCGGGTGAAGTTTGATTTGATGATATCCAGCTTTTAAATCTAATGTGCTGAACACCGTCGCCCCACTCAGTCTGTCTATGATATCATCGAATCGCGGGATGGGGTATGCCTCATCTACAGTATTACTATTTAATTGGCGAAAATCTACCACCACTCGATATTTCTCCGTAGTTTCTCCCGGCGCTGGTTTCTTCTTAACTGCCCATAAGGGGCTATTATATGGGGAGGAACTGTTCACAATTATCCCCTGACGCTGTAATTCTTCTAACTCCTCGCGGATGTGACGCCGCAGTGCTTGGGGGTACCGTTTTTCCTTCACATATGTCACCCGATCATGTTTGAGGGGAATTTCGTGTACCGTCCTCCCAGTGGTTCCTAGCACGTCCCCTTCTTTATAGAAAATGTCGTGAAACTCCCGCATAAGCGACCGTCTCCAATCCTCGACCTTGCTAACTGCCCCGACCCTGGTATCCTTGACAGCCCGATGACACACGTATGTCTTATGCCCGAGTTTAATATGCCATCTCCCTTTTTCGTTTCTCACCTTGGCGCCTACTCTCTCTAAAAGGTCACACCCGACTATCACCTGGTATTCCCTCGGCATGCTCTCTACCACGTGTACACGTAATTTGCCCTGTCCTTCTCCCCATTGCCGCAACCCTATCTTTACCTCGCCTATCACGCTACATGGCCCACCCAACGTGAGCAACTTACAGCCGCAATTTCGAACCTGAAGCGCCTTCCCCTTGCCGCATAAGTTCTCTACAGTAGTTCTTGACAACAGGGTGCTCGAGCTCCCCGTGTCCACTAGGCACTTCACCCCACTCTGAATCTCAATTATAGGCAACCAACATTTGAGCTTACCTTTAATGGTGTTACACGTGAAAGCTCGGTCGCCTCTCTGCAGATACCCTCCTCATGCCGCAGCCTGAGTCTTCCTCCCTGCCATCGCCTGCCGCTGTCCTCGTGCCTGTGTTGCGCGACGTCGTTGCCACTCCCGGCCGCTCCGACTATCCTCGCCGCTGCTGCTCCCTGGCTCCTCCTCAGTCTCCGATGATAGTCCTGTCGATTCCAAGGACGCTCCCGCTCGTCTGGAATTCCTTTCTCTTCCACGCACTTCCTGCGCGTTGACTTCCATGGGCTCGCCATGAGACACTTCTTTTCGGCGATAGATGTACGGGCACTGCCGGGCTATGTGCCCTTCCGTACCACATTCGAAACACTTGGTCCGGGGGCATTGTGCCACCAGATGTCCTGGTTTGCCGCACTCATGGCACCTCCTCTCTTCCTTCCTACCAAGTTTCCTCTCCATTACCGGTCTCCTGTCCCGGTTCGTGGGTCATTCCCGCCGGTAGCTCTCTACCTCTCTCTTTCTACTAGCCTCAAACCGCGGCCGACTTCTATTCATCTCCGGCCTACGAAATGGGACTCTGGTCCATCCTACCTCTACCTCTCCGCTATACCTTGCCTCCTCGTCTCTGGCGCTGGCATCCACCATGTCTTGCGCACATTCTAGAAAACTCTTTTCTTGGGGCAAGCCATATTTCCTTCCAGTGTCTCGAGCCAATTGCACCTTCAGGATTGTGGCCAAGAATGCCATCCTTGCCTCCGCCTGCTCAGCACTCATGGTCTCCCTCAGCTTCTCGGTAATTTTATTGAATCGTGCCAATAGTATGCCCGCGTATTGGCCGCTGCTTTGGTGAGTCTTCCGCGTTTCCCTAAACATTTGCAGCATGTCCTCCTCCGGGGCCTACCGACCCCCTCCAAACGCCTTCTTCAGCCGCGCCTTTACAGTGTCCCACGGAGTGTCCTCATCTGCCTGAATCAGGTTCAGCACGCCCCTTTTCACACGACACACCAAGGCCGCTCTCAATGCCGCAACTCCTCTAGTCTCAATCAAGTCTTCCGCGGCCATTGAGTCAATTAGGGATATAATCCGGTCGCCTCCTTTCAGAAAGTGGTTCAATTCTCCCACTTCCCCACTGAACTTGTCTAACTCACCTATGGTGTACCTGATATCCTGGGCATTGGCTCTCTTCAATTTTAGCCGCTCTATGGCATTCGCCTCTACCGCGGCAAGATTTGCGTGCGCCTGCGCTAGCGTGGTTGTCGGTTGCGGCGGAACATCATTGGGTAACGTTAGCGTCGGCGCTCGAAGTATTCCTTGCTGCCCGGTCTGAAGTCCGACCTCCTGCATGTCTCCGTTCATTATTAACCGGTAGCCAAAAAAAAATCTTCCGCTACGAAAAAACTCCGCTCAACTCCCGGGTTTCGGCACCACTTAACGAGTCCGGGTTAGAAAACTTTAAAAAAAATAAAGGTTTTTAAATGATAACACAACAAGAGCTGGTTAAGAACTGACTTTATTCACCAAGTAATCCTACTTATATACTCTTAGGGAGTTGTTTATCTTCCTAGTAGGATTAAGTTCTATTGTTAACTAGGTCTGGCTCTTAACTTTTATATATATATATATATACCCATGCACCTACTATAATAGTCGTTATCAACCGCTGCACAGTGGGTCAAATCATAAAATTAGAAGAGCAACAGCCATAAAAAAAATGACTATTACCAATGATACAAAATAATGATACAAAAACTTAGCAAATTGTTTCATGAAATAAAAACAAAAAAATACCCAAAAGATGGTTAAATAAATAAATACAACTGTAAATTTTAACAAAAAAGTAATATTTACAAAAATTAAAACTCATCATAATCATGAATCATAGAAAATCACCAAATATAAAATATTAGTATAGATATAATGTCGCTGACTGATTAACTTTTGTCCATTGAATTAACTTGTAGTGTCACTTCTGCAGAGATTTAAGTGATCTTGATGTGCTCTCTATCCGAATAGCAGGCTTCAGTTCATATATTGAATGGCAAGAGACTAAAACTAGGTAGTAGATAAGCATCGAGTAAAGTGAACCAATTTATGGTTTACGAATAGTCTATAATCATTCGTTTCTTGTGGTTTTCTTTACTTGTGAATAGGGTTTGCGCTCGCCAAGGAGAATGGCATTCTTCAATTATTTCTTCAATCAGCAATTTATCCACTTCACTCCTGATGAATGCCCTATCATCCATGGATTGTTTGAGGGATTTGGTAGCTATGGTTCTTACATTCTTTGTTAGATTGCGAAATGGGAAAGTGGGTTCGATATTAGCTTTCAGCTAAAGCACAAACATTATGCGGTGTCTTCGATCCACCGAAGTTAACTAGGACTTGTGAGTGTTGTTTCATTAAATCGTGCCCTATCATCACGTATGCACATAAATCGGTGAGGACTGCTAGATTTGATTGTAAGTATAAATGTTCTTGCAGTTGTAAGTCTATAGTATAATGACCTACGATACTAGATGATAAGGCAGTAGAAGCCATTGAGACTTTACCATGTCCAGGAACAAATTTTATTTGGTACTTACCAATGAATGATCGATTTATGAAACTATCCGAACTACCACTGTGTATTAACCCATCAGCTTTAAAACCATTAATATGCGCTTTTACAATAGTCTTTTTAAGGCATGTAGGAGCTGCTGCAGATATACATGCCACAAAGTAATCATTTTGTGATATGGCTAGTGAGTTAATAGAAGGATTCCTTTTGGATTTACATAGTGGCTCCTTTTTGTGCAAATGTTGCATGCAGCATCCTTAGCTGGGCACTTAGACTGTGGGCTTCTATGCCCACCACAGAAGTAGTATTTAGTTGACGTAGAAGCAACCAACTGAAGTTCTTTTCAACTATTTGTGGTGTATTTTCTAAAATGTAATTGTCTGATATAGCATAAGGATGTATTGGTTCAGGGTATAACAAGCTGCTTGGTTTTGAGCCGCTTCCTAGCGATATACAAATTCCTAGCTCTAGCTTGTATATAGGCTTCTTCTAATGTTAAACAATTATTCTCCAACAGGCGTTGTCGAATCATATGAGAGACTAGTCCGTTGATGAACGCATGAACGCATCCCTAATGAAATTATTTTTAGTGACAGCAGCGGATTGGCATTCTTTGCTCAGTACTTTCAGAGCTAGTAGGTACTGGTTTATCGACTATCCTGACTGTTGCTTACGAAAAGCCAGTTGGTATATTGAAAATATTTAGCTGGTAGGCTTTATGTATATACTGTTGGATGTTTGTAATGCTTCTTTATAAGTTTTGCACCCGCAAAAATAATCATAAACTGGTTGTGACACAGGATTAATTAAAAGATTTAACTTGTAATCTGATGATAATGTTTCTTGTGCTGACAACTTACGGAGAAAGATTTCAAAAGCCTTCTGCCAATGCTTCCATAGCTGAGTAGAGTTTTCATAGCTGGGATCTGTTTCAAAGCGTGTAGGATTAAGTAGCTTTCCATTTTGTGACACAAAACAAGTTAAAACACGGATAAACAAATGGTGACGTAAAGGGTATTTCTAAGATGAATAAATTGTTATAAAATAAAGATCTTTTTACAATACAAGATTTTATTCATCTGAGAACAATATTACATTATTTGATCATACAAAGCTAGAGCCATTACAGACCAGATGTAGATAATATATTTTAAAAATTACGTAAACAGATATCATACTAAAAATTATTAACAGATTTAGCTTAGAGTGCAGTTCATATAAAAATATGGAAATTAACTATTATTCACCACAAATGCATTAAAAAAAATGTAAAAAACCATCTAAATTTAATTAGATATATAAGTAGATATATCTATATCTATTAAGCTTTTGGCTTATTATTTTAAATTATAGACCTTTGCAATTGTAATGTCTTTAAAATAAACATAAATTAAGCTAAAACACCTTGTTCGAACTCAAACGGTTATTTTGCTTTCAAAATATACAAAAACAGTACGTAATCGATTTATTGATTTAAATCGAAATCGCCTATACTATATTCTCCCTCCCCCCCTCTAATTCAGAAAATATGCAATAATTACTATAATTTAAAAAATACATATATATGAAAAAAATTACAAAATCAAAGTATGAAACAAAAAAAAAACTATCGAAAAAAAATTACAATACAAAATTAAAAAAATATGAAAAAGAATATGTAAACACGCAATCATAATTTATATTTACTCGATCAATCTAGCTGTCGGTTTTTTTATCCGTTGTGGGCGAGGTGACTCTTGACTGGTTGAAGTCTCCTCAGTAGGGTCCAATGTGGCCTCATTGGTGTCGTGAGCAGGTTCCGCAAGACTTGAAGATGCCGGCATACACTCTCGTGAAGTAGAAGACTCGTGGATTTGGTCCACATACCTGGTCCAGCGTCCATTCAAAGACGTGATGACAACTTGAAGCCTTCGAGGTTCCAAGCAACTAACCACGGATGCCGGAATACATTTTTTTCCCTGAATTCCTAGAGTTTCGGACAAAAACTGAACATAGGGCTAAGAATCAGAAGCTGTAGGTGACCCACGATGTACATTTACTTGTTTTTCCTGAGCCATTTTCACCTTGGTAGACATAGCAGGAGGTCGTAAGAGGTCAAGTCTGGTCCTTAGCTGACGGCCAATCAACAGGGGAAACTCCAGTGGTAATGTGAGGCGTCTTACGATAATCCAACAGAAATCTATTCAGAGTCACACAAATACGAAGCAGAAGAATCTTCAAATTGCGTTTAATAGAGCGTACAGCATTCTCTGCTGCACCATTGGTCTTTGGTGAAAATGGAGCTCCATGTTTGAGGTAAACGCCATTGTGCTGAATAAAATTCCAAAAAGTTTCACTAGCAAAAGCCTAATAGTTGTCAGAAACAATGATTTCAATGAATCCGAAACGAGCAAATACCTGTCTCAAGATCTTCATTGTGGTTTTGGTGGTCATCGGGAGTGTGAAAAAGCTTCAATCCACTTTGTTGGCTATCAATGAAAGCTCGAGCTCCAATAATCACTCCAATTCCGGGGTGCCCCTTTTTCAGCAAACAGTAGAGAGGTGATAAAATTGTTGCTAAATTTTAACATTGGAGTTTCTTAACATCATTCGGTATTGGGGCTTCCATAATCGCACTAATCTTGTCATCGGTTGAATGTAACCCCTGAGCATCTATTCTGAAGCCAAGATATTCGATTGAGGTCTTGCCAATCTCACATTTCTTAATAGACACAGTGAGCCCTGCTTCCCGAAGCTTTTCTAGTACTTTAAAGATTCTAGTCCGCAACTCTTCGACATTTCGGGCTCCTATCAACACGTCGTCGATTATGACTGATATACCTTGAAAGTAGAACATCCATAGCTTTATGAAATTTGCTTGGAGCTGAAGCAATGCCAAAAGGCAAACGAGTGTAATGAAACAAACCCTTCTGTGTCGATATTTTAAGGATGTCACGTGATTCTTCATCAACCTCATACTGCTGGCAAGGAAGTGAAAGGTCGACTTTCGCAAAAACTGAACAACCCTGTACTCGTTGAAAAAGATCCTCTCCTCGTGGAAGTGGGTGTTGATCGATGAGCAGGTGGGGGTTCATTGTCAATTTGTAATCTCCAAGTATACGAATCGACCCATCTTTCTTTAATACTGGGACGATTGGATAGCAGTCGATTTGTTCAAGAATTCCATAGGAAACCAAACGGTCGATCTCCGCATTAACATCAGCTTGCATGGCGAATGGCTCAGGTCTTGCTTTCATGAATCTGGGTTTTGCATTAGGTGAAAAATCCAGTTTAACTTTTCCTAAATTGAACTTGCCCAACCGATCAGTAAAAACTTCGAGGAAATTCTGTACCGCCTCCTGGAACAATGCCTTTGACAAATCACTATTGAAAAACAGTGGCTGGGCTGCCCTATGATTACTAGGACCAACTGTTTTAAACCAAAGATGCTCAAACCACGATCTCCCCAGTATTGGAGGCCCAGTAGAATTTACTAAGTAAAACGCCATATCATGATATTCTTGATTGTTGTATTCGACAGACACATTTACAGCTCCTAGTGGCCGAGATTTTTCGTTGAAATACGATATGAAAGACTTTCCAGTGGCCAACAATGGAAAATGTGCGCAGTTTTCCTTGTACACTGAAAGGGGTACAATCGTACTCAGACATCTTGTGTCAACCTGAAAAGATATTTCAATATTTCGATTTAGTTTAAGTGTAATGTGATAACCCAGTTCCGTATTTCCAGTAGCTTCAATACAATATAGAGAGTCTAACTGTTCAGTGAGATCTGACACAAAATGCATTTTTTCTTTACTTGAAAATTTTCTACTAACAATTGGTTGGGTCTGGAACCTTTCTTAACACTCAAACTTGCTATTTCTAGAACAATTTTTTGTTAAATGTCCAATCCGCAAACATTTATTGTAAGAATAATTTTTGAATCTACGCTTTGAAAATTCATGGTTAGTATCGTTTTTTCTCTGCTCCAGACGAACTATGATTTATAAATTGTTTATTTTTCTTGGAAAAAGTAGCAGTTTGTGAAAATTCACCTTTACAAAATCCAACAGGTTCTTTTTTAACATCCAAAAGTCTACACTGTTGTTCCGTGATTTCTTTATTAGTGGCAGTCCGAATTGCATCCGCAATCGTAAGCTTTTCAGCGTCCTCTTCAAATAAACGGTCGCGAGCTGAGCCCTTTTGCATTGCAATCACGAATCTGTCGACCAACATTTTGTCGAGGTAATTGCCGAACTTACAATTTCCAGCCAAATTACGGAGTCGTGCAATCCAATCATTTACGGTCTCATTTTGCTCTCTAACAGCATTGTAAAATTTGAAACGTAAAATGCAAACACCGATTCTGTCTTCGAGAAATGATCATCTAACAAAACATCTAGTTCCTCATAAGAAGACTCCCGGAATGGATAAATTTGTTAATAATTTGAAGCGTCATCGCTTAAAGTGTTTAGGAATGTGCCTTGTTTTAGGTGCTCCGTCTTGAAAAAATGTTTATTAGCCTTAAAAAAACCTTCCGTAGGAGGCTTGTACACTTGCCACTCATTTCGAAGGGAAAATTTCCGCAACTGTCCGATGATCACTCCTTCCCTCATATTTTGAATCGAACTACAATCAATGAAGAAAAAGCACTCACCCGGCAACTTTTATTCCTCGGTTGTTGCTAAAAAGATCCCATCCTCGTCGCCATTTTGTAATTTCTTTAAAACAAACATAAATTAAGCTAAACACCTTGGTCGAACTCAAACCTTTATTTTGCTCAAAAAAAAAAAAAAAAAAAGTACTTAACCAAATATAATCAGAAAAACATGTCTCTCCTCAGTTCCGGTACGTAGCCAATCGATACATTCAAATCGATATCACCTATACCACAGTAATCGGCCAAGAAATCTTTTTTTAACTTCCCCTCAAAATTTGAGGTTTTACGTTTCAAGATACGTAAAATCCAAATATCGATTAAAAAAAAAAAATCCGTCCGTCGGATTGATTTAAATCGGATCATAGCTAATATATAGCGTAATGAACTTCGTAGATTAATTCTTCGGCGCTTCAGGCCATCGTGGCCCAAGGCCTCCTGATTTATCAATTGGGCTTCTGACTTCCTCGCATCTCTCTACATCATCCTTCCTTGAATCATTCCTACACTTCATTTAGCTTCTTGGTCTTTCCTTTTTCTTATCCCACTAAAGTGCACATCCAATATTTTCCCCTGTCCTATTTTACCTTTCGATTACATATCCTAACAATCTCAGCCTACTGACACAGTTTCTTCTTAACACTCCCAGTTCGGCACTCCCACGGCGATCATCTTGGAAGAGTTGTTGCTCCTTAGGTGCCTACTGCACACATGTTCTTTTCCCGAAACACTCCGAATGCTCATTTGAAAAATAATCTAATTATCTAAACTGTAAACCAAAGGAATACGGAAAGTCCTGTGAATAGACAGACCACATATTTTTGAAATATTACTATTTGGAAATAATAAACCATTGTGTAATAATTTGCAGCGTTTTTTATTTTCATTTTAATCAATATTTAATGTTGTGTATGCCAAAAAGGGCTGCGTGAAAAATTATGATACTAATATAGTTTATTCCTCTATATGATAGAAACAAATGACACAAATTTATTGACTGAGATAAATTTTTGGAAAAACGTTTCTAACTCTAATCATTTTGCAGTTACCAAAAACTAATATAAAAAGGATGTGCTCAGCATTCTTTGTTCGCACAACACATCATAGAAAAGTGTGTAAACAATTCTTGAACATTGTGATAAAACGAGACTTTTAGCGCTATAAAAATTTATTAAGGAAAAGACCACCTATGATTTTTTTTCTTGTTTGTTTTGTTTATTATACTCTTGTCCTTTTTTTAATATAAATTTTCAAAAATGTGCAACAGACCTTATTGTTTCCAGAGTTGCAAATTTACTTCGTATCCAAGAGAGAGAATATGCTAAAGCTGACGCTCGCGATACAGCAATATTTGATGTATTATAACTAGTGAACTAGTTATTTCTACATCAATACATTTGTGTTTGTGTGTTTATATTATATAGAAGTATAAACTGTATTACTTTCATAATTTTTCACTCAGTTCCTTAGGGAAAATTCAACTTTAAATATTGATAAAAATGACTTTTGGCCATTTTTGAAATTATTCATATTAAAAGAAGGACAAAGTTTCAGACAAAGAGATTAAAATTTCTACAGCTAGTAGTATAACGAATAACAACTTGTATAAACATAAAAGAAAAAAAATTATTTCTTTAATATACTTTTATTCCCCTAAAAGTCTCGTTACATGTCAATGTTCGTGAATTAGTTACACACTTTCCTCACTATTAAGGTTATGATGTGTCGTGCGAACACAAAACGCAGAGTATATCCTTTTCATAATTTTAGTTTTTGTTTTATTTTGATATCTGCAAAATGATTAGAGTTAGAGACGTTTTTCCAAAACTTATCTCAGTCAATAAATTTGTGTCATATGTTTCTGTCATATAGAGGTAAAAACTATATTTGTTTCATAATTTTTCACGCAGCTCCTTTTGATTTATTCAACTTTAAATATTGCTAAAAATAAAAAAAGGACTGTTGAAATTGATCAATTGACAGCAACCCAACCTAACCTACCCCAAATTTGATCCTATCCTAACTTCACGTTCTATTTTGTTTTATATAGAGTCAAAGTTAGTACCTACTGAAATTTTGTATTACTAAGTTGGCAAGCGATAAGCGATCATCGACAAGTTCATGTATTAATAAATTTTTCCTTTCAAAATGTAAAGGGCGAATGTATCGAATGTGCTTCGATTTGTATCGACACTTTAAAAAAGTTTTGTGCAACAATCCGTCGATTGTTTTGCAACTGTTTTGTACATCAAAACAAGTATTTTCATGTAATTCAAAAGCTAAGTCATTTTCAAGTAAACTTAAGCTGTATTTTATATCACAAACTTGTCGCTACACACCAAACTTTGTTCACCATTTATTTTCACTTTTCTTTTGTAAGATTCACACAATTTTGTAAAGAAACATTTGAAAATACTATTATATAAAGTTGTTGATATTGTTTCAATGAAAAATTGTTATGAATTTGATATTAATTATACGGTATTATTGACAGGTACCTTTTGATTGTAAGTCAATAAAGCCAATCAATACCACTTCTGGACTTTATTATTTAACTCCCAAGGACCTCTCAAACAAACAAAAAACAACAAGGACAAAGTTTTCAAGAATGAAATTTCAACAGCAAGTAGTAAAATGACAAAACTATACATAAAAGAAAATCGAAGGTGAGTCTCTTTTCCTTCTACTAAACACATTTACAGCGCTGAATATTACCGTCGCAAACAAGACCCTGGACACCCTCATTCAACGCTTGAGACTTGAGGATGAGAGACTGAGAGAAACGACGACAAAACAAGAGGGCAGCACCAACAACGCTCTCATAACAAGGCCTGAGAAGCAAGGACAGTCGTCAAACAACAAGCAGGACAAAAGTACACAACCAAGGGCATTTTTAACCACAGCATTTTCAACGGCAGACACCAACATCTCGAAGGACAGGGCAACTTCATGGTATCAGGACTGTGGAGCAAGCCAACATGTGACGTCACATCGGGAGTGGTTTGCCCAGCTTGTCGAACTGGACGAGCCAATCTCAATTGTGATTGGAGATTCAACCAAGCTAGATGGCGTTGGAGTCGGCAACATCGAGATGGAGGCATTTGATGGTCAACAAAATTATGTTCAGAAGAGGAGAAGAGACAAGTTTGATGGCCACGTCGATCAAAACCTGGCATGAGCGACTCGCACATCAAAACATTAAATACGTAAGAGACATACTGAAGCGGAAAGGAATTAAATATGTAGATGACTGGAACGATTACGTGTGCAAGGGGTGCACATACGGCAAGTAACACCGCATCTCACATCCAAACAACCCGAAGACAGCCCAGCAGCCATTGGATCTCGTACATGACGACACGGGCGAGATGAACATTCCACCGCTGGGAGGAGCCAAGTATTTCCTTGTACTCAAGGACGACTTCACACACTACTGAACCATCTACTTCATGAAGACGAAGGGTGATGCTCCAGAAAAGATAGAAAGCTACCTGAGACTCGTAGAAAATCAACTGGGAAGGAAAGTCAAAAGTCTGAGGTCTGACAATGGCACCGAATTAAAGAACATAAAAACCAAAGAGATGATGGACAAACTGGGAATATTCCACACGTTCACCAATGTTCATACTCCAGAACAGAACGGAAGGGTAGAGAGAGAAATGAGAACGATTGTCGAGGCAGCCAGATCAGCCATTCACGCTGAGAACTTGAATGAGAATCTGTGGCAGAGGCGATGAACTACGCAGTCTCTACAATCAACCAGATTGGAACCAGCAACGTACCAGGGAAGAGCCCAGCTGAACTTTGGTTTGGCAGAAAAATGAAGATAGAGAAGATGAGACCGTTCGGATGCGAATGTTATGTGCTCACGCAAGAACAAAGGAGAGGCAAGATAGATAGAAAGTCTGAAAAAGGGATTTTGGTTGGATACGACATCGACTCACCCTGCTATAGGATCTACATGAGAGAGAAGAGAGACATAATCAGCTCAGACAATGTGATATTTGATGAGGAGAAGAGAAGGATGAGGCAAGGCACTGAACTCGAGACGTCAACACCAGAGGACACAATTGAGAAGCAGGAAGAAAGCAGCAAAGAGACAGATGATGAAATAGACCAGAGTCAAGATGATGAAAGTGTCGAGGAGGCCAGTGACAAAGAGACGAGAAACCCACCGCAAGAAGATGAGCCAGGGAGGAGAAACCTGCGAGACCGTCGAAACCTGCAACCGCCACCCAGACTCAGGGACTATGTGATGGGATATTTTCGGAGAGAAAATAGCGCCCAAATGGCAATGATCGGCGAAACCGAGGACATACCAACGAGTGAGGCTCTCAAGGACGGAAATTGGAGACGAGCAATGCAGGAGGAGTACGACTCGCTGATGAAAATGCAAACATGGAAACTGGTGGACTGCCCGGAAGGAGTGAAGCCGATAACTTGTCGCTGGGTACTTCGAGAGAAGGCGGATGGCCGACTCAAGGCTCGACTTGTGGCACGTGGATTCGAACAAAAGGAAGGAGTGGACTACACAGAGACCTTTAGTCCAGTAGCTCGCCACGCATCTATTCGACTGATCCTCAGCAATGCAGCATCGGAGAATATGAAGTTAGTGTCATTTGATGTAAAGACGGCCTTCCTGCATGGAAACCTCAAACAAGACATTTATTTCCATCCCAGCCCGAAGGGTTCGATGACGGATCAGGGAAAGTCTGCAAGTTAGAAAAGAACCTGTACGGACTCAAGCAAGCCCCAAGGATGTGGAATGAGAGAGTTACAACACACTTTGGAGAAAAGATGGGACTGACGAGCACAGATGACGACCCATGCGTATACTACAACAAAGACAAGAGCTTAATGCTCTCATTGTTTGTGGACGATTGTTTGTGGACGCAAGGATGAAGACAAAATATACAGACTTCTGGCCAAGATAAATAAGGAATTTGAAATTACATACAGCAACAAGATTCAAGAGAAACTGACGTATTTGGGCATGGAAATCAAGATTGAACCAAACGGTATCTTCGTAAATCAGCCTCGATATACGGAGAAGATCCTGAAGAAAATGAAACTCGAACAATGCAATCCAGTGTCCACACCAATTGAGCAAGGAATAATCACCAAGAAGACAAACTTTGAGAATGATAATCCACTTCCGGCGAACAACAACTACCGTGAGGCGATAGGCAGTCTGCTATACCTAGCCACGATCACCAGACCGGATATCAGTTTCGCTGTGAACTACTTGAGTCGTTTTTGCAACAAACCAATGAAAAGCCATGAGGCGATGGTGAAACGCGTATTCCAGTATCTGAGAGGGACGACAACAGCTGGAATTCATTTCGGAGGAGACAAAACCTCGTAGCCTACACCGGTTCAGACTACGGAGGAGACTCGGAGACAGGACAGTCGACGAGTGGAGTGTTGTTGATGAGAGGACCAGTGATCTGGTACTCACAGAAGCAGTGTTTGGTAGCGACTTCAACAGCTGAAGCCGAGTACAGGGCCGCGGTGGCAGTCATTGATGATGTGTGTTGGATAAAACGAATTGCACTGGGACTTGGCATCCTGAAAGCCGATCAGCCAATCAACCTGTACGTCGACAACATGTCTGCCATCCACATGCTACAACACGCCCACGAAGGAAAGACCAGCCGAGGAAAGAAGCACATCGAAATAACACGAAAGTACATCCAACAACACATCGGCAAGACGGTGACACTGCAACACGTTGAGAGCAGCAAGCAGATAGCAGACATTCTGATCAAGCCACTCAACAAAAGAATCTTTGAAACTCTTCGCTGTAAATTGATCAAGGAGGAGTGTTGAAATTGATCAATTGACAGCAACCCAACCTAACCTACCCCAACTTTGATCCTATCCTAACTTCACGTTCTATTTTGTTTTATATAGAGTCAAAGTTAGTACCTACTGAAATTTTGTATTACTAAGTTGGCAAGCGATAAGCGATCATCGACAAGTTCATGTATTAATAAATTTTTCCTTTCAAAATGTGCTTCGATTTGTATCGACACTTTGAAAAAGTTTTGTGCAACAATCCGTCGATTGTTTTGCAACTGTTTTGTACATCAAAACAAGTATTTTCATGTAATTCAAAAGCTAAGTCATTTTCAAGTAAACTTAAGCTGTATTTTATATCACAAACTTGTCGCTACACACCAAACTTTGTTCACCATTTATTTTCACTTTTCTTTTGTAAGATTCACACAATTTTGTAAAGAAACATTTGAAAATACTACTATATAAAGTTGTTGATATTGTTTCACTGAAAAATTGTTATGAATTTGATATTAATTATACGGTATTATTGACAGGTACCTTTTGATTGTAAGTCAATAAAGCCAATCAATACCACTTCTGGACTTTATTATTTAACTCCCAAGGACCTCTCAAACAAACAAAAAACAACAAGGTCAAAGTTTTCAAGAATGAAATTTCAACAGCAAGTAGTAAAATGACAAAACTATACATAAAAGAAAATCGAAGGTGAGTCTCTTTTCCTTCTACTAAACACATTTACAGCGCTGAATATTACGTTTTATGTCAAAAGTTTTAGAGATTGAAATTTCTACAGCTAGTAGTATAATGAAATAAGCATATAAGAAAAAAAATCAAAGCTGAATCTCATTTCCTTGATATAATTTTACTACGCTAAAAGTCTCGTATTAGGTTAATTTATGAGATTTTTTACGCAATTTCCACACTTCTGAGGTGATGTATTATGGAGACAAAAAATACAGAACACATCCTTCTCATAATTTTAGTTTTCGGTTCGTTTTGATATCTGAAAAATTACTTGAGTTAGAGACTTTTCAGCTGCGAAGAAGATTAATAACTCCGGAACCAGTTGAGTCTCGGACACTAAATTTATGTCATATGTTCATTTTATAAAGAGGTATAAAAGTTGCCAGTTATATAATTTTTACTCGGTCCCTAATGAGATTTACCACTTTAAATATTGCAGAAAATGACTTTTGGTGGTTTGAAAATTCATATAAAAAAAGACAAAACTTCAACAGTAACGGAAAATAAAAAATCGCATACGCGATCGAAAATCATATAGTAAATTCGGAAATATCATACTTGAAATCCTAATAAACGATATCTATAAAGAAGAAAATTTTAATATTAACAGCAAATCGAAATGCGCAAACGTGATTAAAAATATAATTCAAAAGATGGAATCAAAACCCCCGAAAAACTAATAAAGGATCACTATATCATCCAAAACTGCAGCAGTAACAGAAAATCGAAACGCGAATCCGCTTTTCGAACATCGATAGTAAATTCAGAAATAGCATCCTTGAAAACCTAATAAACGATACCTTTAACGAAGAATTTTGCAAACCAATAATTAATTAGAAATGCTCGTGGCCGAACAAAATTTTGATATTAATTTCGACATTATGAACTTCGAAAACCTAATGAACGATCACCAAATCGATGAAATCCAAACTCACCTTAAAAAAAAATAAATTAAAAATAAACAATTTTTTAAACAGATTAAATGAGCACTTAATATCAATTATCTAATCAACGAAAAAGAATGTCGGAAGAATATGCCGAAATTATTTCTAAAGCCGATATTTTAATTAAAATAATCATTTTTCAATAATAAAGTAGAATTAATACAAGGTTTGGCTAAAAATTAAATGGAAAAAAGTTACAATTGAAATGGAAAAGGTTACAATTGAAATGGAAAAAGTTACATTTGAATGGGAAAGAGCTACAATTGAAATGGAAAAGGTTACAATTGAAATGGAAATGGTTACAATTAAAATGGAGAAAGTGACAATTGATTTGGAAAGGTGACTATTGACTTAGAAATATATATCAGCAGATAAGATCGACAACACCTGAAATTAGTGCCTTAGCTAACCATTATTTTTTTAAATTTTAGATTGATTGCATGCGCCACTAGAGAGCTCTCGTGCCCAAAATCTTAATTGTCACACTACAGTCTGTCATATAGTTGGGAAGTTTTACGGTGCTTTCTATTTAGATATGTAATCTGGAGCATTGAAGAGGGCGTAATGGATGTGGTGAGATTAAACACGAAATTTGAATCTATCTGTTTCCCTCTATTTATTATTTCTTTTATTTCGAGGATCAGCCAAGGCTTAGTGGAGCGCCGTAAGATTCGAGTTTTGAGAGGAACAAGAATTTCTAATATGGATTGTGAATTTGAGGTGGGGAAGAGAATCATATCAATAGAATTATAGGAATATATGATGTCCCATTTGAAGAAAACTATTCATAGGAAAGGAGATCCTTACAAGGATATGATATCACTTTGGGAGTGAAGGATTTGACGGGTAGATCGTAAGATATTTGGATAAGGTTGAGTGTTGCAAGAATAGGAACGAGGTGAGAGGAATGAGGAAAAAATTATTATATGAGAGTCAAAGATGTGAAGCTCAGGCCAGGTGTCAAAAAATTACGTGTGATGGGTAGAAGGATAAGGAACGAGGTATAGATTGAGGGTAAACAATATGTTAGTAAGAATTGATTTATCACTGGAATTATAAAGCATATTAATGTTAAAATCACCAGAGATAATGACATTGGAATAAACAGACCAGTTGAAGAAGGGAATAAAACACGAGGAGGTTGGTAGACAACAGCATTCTGTTGAATCCTTTGTTGAAGAGAAGGGATAGGTTGAGATTTAAACCAAAATGCAACATGAAAGTCAAAAGAAAGGGATTGAAGTAGAATTTTGAACTTGAATCATGACATCAATGCAGGAATTAATAATCTGATGTTAATTTGTTGTTTAATAGTGATTAATTTGAATAACGTTCAACTGATATTTCATGGAACTATTTCTGAGAAAGAATAGTTTTACAAATATATGCTAATGCCAGGAGAGGAAATGCTTCCTTATTACATGAATGATGTCATATTAGCAGTTATTTATTAATTAAGTAGGAAATTAATGAAGGATAGGTCTAAAAAAGGTAAGTTTTGAAAGGACTCTAGGATTTATATATATCTATATTGTATGCAAAATATATTACTTGCCTTGCTGTGATAATTCACAAAGTTGCTATGATAACACAACTAAGTTATTTAAGATAGCGACAACAAGTAACACATTCAAATATATCATAGTGCAATGCCATAATCGGAAACGGATAAATTGTACTAACTGAATAATAAATACACTATAACGAACAATATGTTGTATGCAGATAATTAAACATAATGAGGCTACATAAAATTAAAATAATAAATGACGTAGTGTAGGTTATTTATTTTCTAAAGTAAATTCATATGTTTTCATTCACTATTTCCGACAAGATGCACGTATTGGCATAGATATGAAAGTTACTAAATACCTCCACCCATCTACACCTACACATACAATTTCAAAGAGAAGTTTTTTGTCTAAATTTTTAGGACATTTAGGATATGGTGGGCAAAAAGAAGATGTCCCCGAAGTGGCACTGACAAAGGAATCAAAGATTGTGACGAAGGGGATGTGCTTGCCAGTGATCGGTATAGGAACATGGCAGGTATTTTCTTATTTTAAATTATTCTCTTTGTATAAATAAACACTTTTATTAGTGAACTAGCTATACCCTTTGATATCACCCGCGTTAAATTTGGATTAACCTCAACAAATCTTATTACTCTACTTTTAAAGCATGCTTAACTTTTTTATCAAGATTTATGTACCAGCTATTGTTTATGATAGCGCTTGATAAGAAATCCATAGCAATTATATCTAATACTATTTCTATTTTCTAGAATGAAGAATGTTGAAATTGCACATTTACTACAGTAATTAATAAAATTAATTTTCTTATGCAGATGAAACCTTCGCAAGTAAAGCCTGCCTTGTGCTGTGCCATTAGTCTGGGTTATAGGCACATAGACACGGCTTATGTATATGGAAATGAAGCAGAGATCGGCCAAGCTTTACGCTTCATGTTTGACCAAAAAATGATAACTCGAGAGCAGTTATTCATCACAAGTAAGGTCAGCTTCATCTGCTCATAAGAAAATTTAATGTGAATTGATTACATTAAATTCTATAGTTGTTGGTAACATTGAAATTTAACAGGAAACATGGTAATTTATTTGTAGAGGATGGTTAAAATTAATTGTTAAAATTGTATCTACATATGAATTATCACTTGGGATTTATGCATTAATCGGTCCTCTGTTAGATTCAAAAAGGTCATGTTGCTACTTTTACAGTTACTTAAATTAATAATTAATGATTTCTATATGTTTTTTAAGATCATTGTAGCAAAAAGGCGTCCAGTGGTCCAAAATTTCTGATTACTTAGGGCCCCTCTTTCTTTTAAAAACAGAACCATTTCTAATGAAGCTTTAATCAGGGTGTGAGCTTAAAAAACTTTAAGCTGATGTGAATTGTGAGTAACAGAAAAACATTCCCCCATTCCAGCTATTTATAAAATAAAAAAAAATAAATAACACTAATCCATAGTTTGATACTGTAATCTTGTAAATTAAAGCCAATATTAACCGAATTTTGCATATTGTTTTGGTTTGTAGATGAACTGTATAACTTATTTAGTTCTCGGAGCGATTTTCAGCTGTGTACCGATTATCTTATCAAACGGAAATTTGGTAAAAACAGATAAACCCGATATCTTATATCAGAACTGGGTTAGACAAGAGTGGCCTAAGGGAGAAGATATGGTCGTTGGAGAAAATAGCGTAATTAATGAACCCTTATTTGTACGGACCTTAAAGGTTCCATCGCGGTGGGCGTTTTTACTTGCTCTGTTATTAGGGGTTGGCTATCATACTTCGCCTGCTAACGTACTTCGCACCGCGTGATACAATCGCGCACAGTACGGCCCATAGTCTTCCAATAGTATAGCAGTTTTAGAGTGCGTGGGGTCTCCTCTATTCCTAAATGATTTGTTTTGCCGGTGTGATGGTCGGTAACGTGTCGTTGTTGTATCGCTAGGTCAGTAATCGTTTCTACTTGACGTAGACACCGAATTAAGGAATAGCACACTCCTATCCTCTCCTGCATCCATAGTCTATGCGCTATTATCCGGTTTCCCACATACATATAACAGTTTCGGCCGGGATAGCTGAATTCCACAAATATTTGTTCCAGTTCGTTTTCGTCTATCGATGCGGGGGTCCGGACTAATATATGTAGTCCATAAGTCCTTATACACGCTTGCCCAAGTTTCCCTCACAGAGTCCTGCTTCGATTTTATGATGATCTGGAGCTTTTTGTCATTGATAATTTCATCGATTTCGGATAGCTCCTGGTGTCTGTCCGTCGGAGTCCCGTTTTCCTCCGGTTCGCGACTAGATCTCGCGATAGCCAATCAGCGACCGCGCTTTCGACTCCTTTCTTGTGTATCGTATGAAAATTATACGCCGCAAGTCATTCCTTCCAACGTGATACTCGCGCGGAAGATTCTTTCAGCGTACTAGAGGTTTGTGGTCGGTTAACAACTCAAACTCTTTACCGTATAGGTAAGGACGAAAATGTTCTACGGCCCACAATACCGCTAAAAGTTCACGTTCGATCGCGCTATATCGTCGTTCGGCGTCGTTTAAACTTTCGTCCCGCGTATGCTATGGGTCTTTCATCCTCCTCAAAGTTCTGAGATAGGACGGCTACAACTGCGACCTCGCTTGTGTCCGTGGTAACTTTAAACGTCCTTTGAAAGTCAGGGAAAGCTATTAACGGTCGGGTCGTCAAAATCTCCCGGCATTTCCTTATACTTGATAACTGATCGGGCCCGAGTTGAAACCGTTCCCTTTTTTCAATAATTTCGTTAACGGGAGGGTCAGCTCCGCTATACCGGGGATGAATTTCCTATAATAATTTATCATGCCCAAAAACCATCTGATTCCGCGGACATTCCTAGCCAAAGGAGCTTCTTGGATGGCTATCACACGTTATAGCCCGTTCCGCACCCCGTTCCGCGAAACTATGTGTCCCAAAAACCGAATCTCATGTAATTCAAATCTAGATTTTTCGCGGGACAATTTAAGTCCGAACTCGTGTATCCTGTCGAAGACTTGTCTCAAGTGTTTAACGTGTTCATCTTCAGTCTTACTAAAAACAATTAGATCGTCCATGTACACTTGCGAAAAGTCCTCGCCTAATCCCCTCTGTAGTTCGTCCATGAGACGTTGAAAAGTTAACGGGGCTCCCTTCAACCCAAATGGCATCCTAACGAATTCAAAGTGCCCACGTTCCCATGAAAACGCCGCCTTTCTTATATCCTCTTCGGCCATTCTAACCTGATGATATCCGCTCTTGAGATCTAGTGTACTGAAGACCGTTGCTCCCGACAGACGATCAAGTATGTCCTTGTGGCGACTGGGCAGTGATAGTGATATCAGTGCCAGGGAGGTTATGGTTGTAAAATGGGTTTGCCAATGTATATAAAATTAATTATTTCATTTTTTCGTTTTTCCGCTAAACATTTTCAATTAACTAATTTTCTTATTGCAAATTTCAATAGTCAAATTTTCTTGCGTGTTCATTGGCAAGCCTATTAATTACCTCCCTGAAAAAGTTGTTCTGTTGAGAGCTCTCTCATGTGTGTATTGTTGTCCAATAATTCTTATTCTGCTATTTTCTCATTTTGTTCCAGTATACCTTTTATGTACCAATTGTTTTGGAAAATAAAAGCACGGCTTTGAATTATTATCAATTATTTAGTGTACATCGTACCCCGAACACCAATTACATTAAAGTGGTGACCCCGACGTGATCGGTGAGTACAATTGTTATAATTTTTTTTTGTACGCTAAGGACTATAAGTGAAGATGCCCCTTAGCAATAAATTCGATTTATTGACACTCGATGGAGCCGATGAGGGCAAAGAGACGGGGTTTGCTCCCCAGGTGATCGAAGCTGCTTCGGCGGCCACAGTTGCGGCCCGAATGCCCACATTTCGTAAGAGTGACCCGGAGATGTTTTTCTTACAGTGCGAAATGGTTTTCGACCTGTACCGGGTCACTAATTCGCTTACTAGATTTAGATACGTGGCCACGCAATTGGACAGAGAGCCGCTCAGAGATGTCATAGACCTCATCAGGCAACCTCCATTGGAGAACCCCTACGAATTACTCAAGGCCAGGCTGATGGGGAGTTTCGGTGATTCCGAACATACTCGAATCAAGAAACTCCTCGAAGACCAACGTCTCGGGGACCGCCGCCCATCGCACTTTTTGAGGGAACTGCAGTCTTTGGGAGGAACCACACTGCCTAGCGACCTATTAAAGTCAATCTGGCTACGGGGACTGCCAGATGGGATGCAGGCAGCGCTAGCAGCTGCGGAGCCGGCCGACATGGTCAAACTCAGCACCATTGCTGACCGCATCGCCGAGATCCAGGGGTACCGAACCGGCGAAGTAGCTGCCATGCGGCCCTCCACCTCCAACGACAGAGAAGACAGGCTTCTAGCGGCCCTGGAGAGATTGACCGATCGCGTTGCAGCTCTAGAAACCCGAGGAAGGTATGAGGGGAGGAACCGGCCACGAAGCCGTAGCAGAAGTAAGGGTCGCCGCCTGTGTTATTACCACAACAGGTTTGGGAGTAAAGCGACAAACTGCCGCCAGCCGTGTGATTGGAGGCCCTCACCCGTCCCGAGGCCATCGGGAAACTAGTCGCAGCGACGGACAAGGCGGACTCTGTCGCTCAGGTAATTAACCGCCGACTCTTCGTCACGGACAAGAAGTCCGGGCACAGATACTTGGTGGATACAGGAGCCACCCTATCTGTGTTCCCGGTGAAGACGCCGACGAGAAGAATGAGCGAGGAGTTCACGCTGTATGCAGCGAACGGCACCCCTATTCCGACCTATGGTAGCACACTGCTGAACGTGGACTTGGGGCTGCGGAGGAGCCTTCCCTGGCGTTTCGTCGTGGCAAAGGTGAGCTACCCCATTATCGGCGCGGATCTGCTATATCGCCATAACATATTAGTAGACCTCGCCGGTTGCCAGTTGGTAGATGGCATCACTGGGCTAACGACGCGCGGCAGGCTGGCGACAGTACCAGTTCCCACTGTGTACTCCGTCCCAGCAGGAGAATGGTACACAGAGATCCTGCGCAAGTACCCCAGCGTCACGAACCCGACCACGTTCACGAAGCAGCCCAAGCACGACGTGCGGCACTACATAGAGACACGGGGAGCTCCAGTCGCAGCGAGAGCTCGGCGCCTTCCACCGGAAAGGTACATCGCCGCCAAGAGGGAATTTGCCCAGATGATGGAGGAAGGGATTTGCAGGCCTTCAAACAGCCCTTGGGCTAGCCCTCTCCACATCGTGCAGAAGAAGGACGGTGGAATCAGACCTTGCGGAGATTATCGTCAACTAAACGCCAAGACAATTCCCGACAGGTATGCAGTTCCGAACTTGGCGGATTTTAACATCAATATGCACGGTAAGAAGATCTTCAGCAAGCTGGACCTCAACCGTGCATATTATCAAATTCCGGTGGCAGAGGAGGACATACCGAAGACAGCAGTCATAACTCCCTTTGGTCTATTCGAATTTCTCCGGATGTGTTTTGGTCTCAGGAACGCCTCTCAGACCTTTCAGCGTTTTCTCGATAGGGTTCTTCAAGGTCTGGAGTTTGCGTGGTGGTACCTGGACGACATCGTCATATGCTCCAGAGACGAAGAGGAACACCGAGCACATCTGGAGGAAGTACTGCGACGGCTGGATGACCAAGGGCTGACCATAAACTTGGCCAAATGTGTCTTCGGGCGTCCGGACGTCGAGTTTCTCGGATACCACGTGAATTCGGAGGGCGTCACCGCACTGCCTGCTAAAGTCGAGGCCATCTCCACCTACCCACGACCTGGCACGGTCAAGGATCTCCGACGCTTTCTGGGTATGTTTAACTTCTACCGACGTTGCATACCCAGAGCGGCAGAGCTGCAAGGTCCGCTTAACAAGTACTTGGCTGGAGCGAAGAAGAATGATAGGTCGCCAATTACTTGGAGTGAAGATTCAAACCGGGCGTTCGAGCGCTGCAAGGCCGCCATCAAAGCAGCGGTGGTGATTGGACACCCCAAGCACGATGCAGATCTCGTGCTGGTCTGTGATGCGTCCAACACTGCAATGGGTGCTGTCTTGCAGCAGAAGGAGGGCGACGCCTGGCGGCCTCTTGGATTCTTCTCTAAGTCCCTCGCTCCAGCCCAGCAGAAATACTCCACATACGATCGGGAGCTGCTGGCGATCCATCGGGCCATCAAGCACTTTCGAGGCCAACTGGAGGGGAGACAATTCGTCATCTGGACAGACCACAAAGCTCTGGAGTTTGCATTTTCGCAGAAGCCGGACACAGCGACGCCCTTGCGGATTCGGTTGGTTAACTTCATTAGCCAGTTCACAACCGATATCCGCCATGTAGCCGGGAATGACAACACGGTCGCCGACGCGCTGTCGAGAGTGGAGGATATTGACTGCACGGAAGACTTTGCTCGTCTAGCTGAGGAGCAAGCGAATGATTCGTCGATCCAGGAAATGCAGAAGAATCCTCGTCTCCAACTTCGCTAGATGACACCTCCTGGAAGCTCAACAGCGGTCCTCTGCGAGACCTCCACTTCTCATGCGCGACCTTACGTTCCTGAATCCATGCGTCAGAACATCTTCAAGCGGCTACATGGGCTCAGTCACCCCGGCATACGAACCTCCAGACGCTTAGTTGCCCAGAGATTTTTTTGGCCGAGCATGAATGCCGACATCTCGAGGTGGGCTCGCTGTTGCATACCCTGCCAGCGCTCCAAAGTGGTTCGGCATACGGTCACCCCTCCGGGTAATTTCGAGCCGAGCGGGCGGTTCGAGCACATCCATGTGGATATTATCGGACCTTTACCGCCCTCTAATGGACAGCGATACTGCCTCACGATGATCGACAGATGTACCCGTTGGCCCGAAGCGTGCCCATTGGAGGAAATCACCAGTGTTGCGGTAGTCGAAGCAATATTGGGCACGTGGATCTCTCGATATGGTACGCCTGCAAGGATTACCACCGACCAGGGACGCCAGTTCGAGTCAGACCTTTTCACTAGTCTCACTAGTGTCCTTGGTATCCAGCGTTGTCGCACGACGGCGTACCATCCGCAGTCCAATGGGTGCATCGAGCGGTGGCATAGGTCCCTTAAGGCATCCCTCATGGCAGCACTCAACAATGATGGCTGGACGACTGTGCTGCCAACAGTTCTCTTGGGTCTCAGGTCGGCCGTTAGAGAGGAAATCGGGGCCAGCGCTGCTGAAATGACCTTCGGGCAGCCTCTACGTCTCCCTGGCGAGTTCTTCGAGCCTTCCAGACGTCCTGAAGAAACCGAGTCGACGTTGAAGTCTCTTCGCCAGGCCATGAAGGACCTTCGCCCAGCTCCTCACCGCAGCAGCACAGCCAAGACGTTCGTCCACCGAGACTTAGGGCACTGCAGTCATGTGTTTCTGAGGGATGACCACGTCCGTAAGTCACTGACTCCTCCCTACTCTGGCCCTTTTAAAGTCATCTCGAGGGAAGAGAAGACCTTCACTGTCCAGCTGCCTTCCGGTCGGAAGGTCATATCCATGGATCGACTGAAGCCGGCCCATCTCCTGGACGACAACGGAGAAAGCACCGCCACCAGAGATCGACCCACTCCTACACCTGCCGCAGGACCTTCAGGCGACCATCCGAATGACCTCGACGCAGACCCTCCTACGTTGCAACGTGGTTACCGCACTCGCTCTGGTAGAGAGGTGAAGCCTAAGGTGCGGTTCTGTGCCGATGTCATTGGGGGGAGTGATGTGGCGACTGGGCAGTGATAGTGATATCAGTGCCAGGGAGGTTATGGTTGTAAAATGGGTTTGCCAATGTATATAAAATTAATTATTTCATTTTTTCGTTTTTCCGCTAAACATTTTCAATTAACTAATTTTCTTATTGCAAATTTCCATAGTCAAATTTTCTTGCGTGTTCATTGGCAAGCCTATTAATTACCTCCCTGAAAAAGTTGTTCTGTTGAGAGCTCTCTCATGTGTGTATTGTTGTCCAATAATTCTTATTCTGCTATTTTCTCATTTTGTTCCAGTATACCTTTTATGTACCAATTGTTTTGGAAAATAAAAGCACGGCTTTGAATTATTATCAATTATTTAGTGTACATCGTACCCCGAACACCAATTACATTAAATCCTCGACCCGAGGAAGAGGATACCGTTCGTCTCCACTACCACTCGGTATTGTTTCGCTTTTCCCCCTTGTGTCATCTTGCTTTTTCTCGACTACCCATAAGGGACTATTAAATGGAGAATTACTATTTCTGGTTATCTCCTGCTTAAGGAGTTCCTCTAACTGTTCGCTAATGATATCTCTCATAACTTGGGGGTACCGCCTATCTTTGACATATACTGGGGTTTTCGTTTTGAGGTTGATCCTATGTACGGTCGGTAAAACTTCCTCGTCTCTGTAAAACAATTCTTTATTGTGTTCAACCAACTGTACTATCACCTATTTTGTGCACTCCACGGCCCCAACTACAATGTTCCCGTTATTCCCCTCCGTTGTGGTTTGATACCTTCGCTTCCCTATCTCGTAACACCAAGTTTTGTGGCTAACCCTCATCTTTAAACCTGCTCGCTGTAAAATGTCACATCCTATAATTAGGTAATATCTCGGCATTAATTCTTCAATTATGTGGATTTTGATAGGTGAGTCGCGCTCCGTTAATTCATTTAGATTTAAAAATGTTTCCCCAAAGTTTGGCATCTACCGCTAACTGTAGATACTACACATTTACACTGCTTGCTCTCGACCCAAATACCCAGTTTCTCTGCTCCGCTCTTACTGATTAAAGAATTCGTGTTTCCCGTATCGATTAAAAATTTTATTCCTGATTCCCTTAGCCTCGCCACGAGCAACCTAGTCTCCCGTTCTCACGCTATTATTTACTATTAATTCGCTCAATTGGTTGCCCCACCATTTACCGTGCCCTCAATCCGCGCGAGGACGTCCCGACGTCCCAGCCGGGCTGCTGCGCTCAGAATGAATACTCTCCTGCTCCGATGACTCCTCACTGGTGTAGCGCCTGCCGCCCCTCCTTCCGGTCTGCCTGCTGCTCCAGTCCTGTTTGTTTACTCCATCGGTTGTTTTTGTTCCCTTCTGTTCGTTCGTGGGTTGCACCTCGGGCAATGCTTGCTACATGCCCTCTCCTGCCGCATTCTTAGCACCTTGTGAGGTTGCACTAGGCTGCTATGTGGCCGGTTGGGTTACATTCATAGCAGCGTCGCTCTGATTTCCGCCTCCTGTCTTCCGGGGCCTTACTCGGCCGTTTTTTAGAACCTCGATTGTTGGTAGCTTGTCTCCTTCTAGATGACTTTACCTCCATCCATTCCGTTTCCGGCTACTCGAAGCGGGTTTCGTTCCGTTCCCTAGCATCTATGAGGTCTTGCGTACACTCTATGAAGTCTCGGTCCCTTGGAATGTTAGTCTGGGTGGTCCACATAGTGATTCAATTGTACCTTCATCACTCATTTTAAAAATTCCATTTTCTGGGCCCGCTCCGCTTGGTCAAAGGTTTCTATCATTTTCTCCATCAATCTATTATATAGCACTAGGAATTTTTCAGCGAATTCTCCCACTGATTGACCTTGAGTTCGCCGCTCCTTAAATAAGTAAAACACATCCTCTTCTGTTGTCCATCTTCCTCCACCATATAATTTTTTTAATCGTACCTTTAACGTGTCCCAAGTGTGTGTCAGGTCGCTTTGGATGGCGTTCAAAACTCTTCTCGAGATACGGCCAATTAAGGAAGCTGCGAGAAGTCTCACGTCGGAATCTAATAGCGTACCTGTTTTTTTGGGGGGATACAATCAAGCTCTTAATCTGATCGCCTCCCTTAATGAAATGCTCGAGGTCCCCTATTACACCGGTAAAAAGTTCTAATTGATTAATTACCTCATGGATGAACGCATAATTCTGTGTTCTTATCTTCAGCAGTTTTAGTTGCGTCGTTTCTGTCGCCTTAGTCAGCTGAGACTCCGCTCTTTTGACCGCTCTATCGCTGCTTGGGCCAGCTGATACTCTAGCTTCGCCAGTTGTTCCGATTCCCCCATACTTGTTCACTGTATTAATAATTACTGATAATTACTGCGTGAAAATATTACCTCTCAACTTTTCAGTTCTGAGACCGCTAACTGCTTAAGTCACGTGACTGTATCTCAGAAATCTCCCGGGTTTCGGTACCAGTTACGATTAGACTGAACTGTACACTTAAACAACGGGGGTTAGGGGTAAAGTAACGCTATGACTTCTGGAAATGAACTGATTTTATGTTTTTTCATCTGGTAACTATGGATACAGAGCTTGTTGACAAACAATAGCTAACTTATCCTAAGAGCTACATAGTTCTTTCTATTAGTTACGTCTTATATACCGTTAACTTATATATATATATATATATATATATATATATATATATATATATATATATATATATATATTTGTATAATATAATGATATTTGTATGATATAATAATATTTGTGGAATTTAATAATAAAAATTTCATGTTTAATTTTTAGATTATATTCATGGATTTAACCTTATATAACGTAAAACGAACATTTCACTAAAACGCTAGATCTTAGAAATTTGACTTCCTAGGTCAAAAACTAATGAGATATTTGAATTCAGGGCACCAAATTCATATGAAATCTGCTCCAAATATCCCGGCATCAAAGCTACCATTGGCCTCTGTAATTAATTGGTTCTAATAGTATTCCTCTAATCTGATTTTCATGTTTCTTTTTGAGAATTTCTTAGTTTATTTTTCATAAAGTCTAATAATTCATTTATGGGAAATCGCGTAAACTCTGCGTTTTCTAATATTGAGTTGCAAACATGGGCGAAATCATTTTCACAATCCGGATCAAAACGGGGGACTAAACATTCGTTGTAACAATTTCGATGAAATTAGGGATTGATCCTTCTATACCATCATGCGGATGTCAACTAATTTCGATGAAGTTTCCCGCTACCAAATCTCTTATTTCATCAGTCCTACACTTGACAGATGATGAAAATTTATTATTTTTTTTGCTCTAATGTTCCACAATTTTATGAATGTGAAGTGTTTCCTATCATATTTACCTTTGAAGTTCAGCTGAATGTTTTCCTTTGGTTTATTGATTAAATTTATGAAAAAATTAAAAATGGAAAATTGGAATCATTAAAGTAATAACTCTCAAAAAGTTAAAGCGAATCCAGGCCAATCTTACAACTAATCAATACAAGAAAACTTTAAATTTGCTTTGAAAAAAATTCGTTCGATAAATTTGTATAAAAGTTTCCAAAATTTTAATGACTGTAGTTATCAGATGGGTTCATGGCTCAGGAAGTTATGAACTTTACTTCCTGGCCACAGTATACTCAGCATGTGCAGGTTCATTTAACTTAATCCCTTTCCCTTTTTCCTGTGAATATATATGTTAGCTCTAGAATTAAGATGATTGTCTATTGTAAGTTGTCATTGTCATTAGATCACCTTGGAAGAAATATTGAGGTCTAGAATTAACCAACGTTGGATTTGAATGAAGAAAACAATTTTGTTCATATCAAAACCAATATCTAATTGCAATCTTTGTTTTTTGACTTTTGTACTCGTAAATTTAAGATTTTCCTCAGTGTGCAGCAGTTTCGGAGGAAAGCCGCGGAAGGCGGACGGACCGGTTATTCTTTTATTCGAATTTTGAAATCTACGAAAAACCTCACAATTGAATCTTCGTAAAACGTTTACCTACAGTTATGACAAATATATTATAAAACACTACTTACCAGATTTTCATAATTCTCTCATGTTCTTATTTTAAGGTTGTTTAATTAATATGGTTGATTTTAAAAATTTAAATGCACTTTAATTAAAAAATATATTTATTCTTGCACGTATTTCGAAGTTTTATTTTTATCATAATATTTGTTTCAGCTTCCTTATTATGCAATGTACCCTGATGTCATAAAGAAAAATGTTATCAATAGCCTTTGTAATCTTGGTTTAAGTTACTTTGATCTGTACCTTATACATTACCCGGTTGGTATCAAAATGTCGGAAATGGGTTCATGCCCAGATGACCATACAAACCATCTTGCTATTTGGAAGGTAAGTATTGCTACTCCATGTCAATTAAACATTAGAATCGAAGGGACTGGGCCATGTTCGGACATTATTTTATTTAGTTAGCTAATGAAAAAAATACATTAGCTATTATTCACTAAAAAGATGAGAAGATTTCCTTTCTTCCTTATATAGTTATATTAAACCAGAAGCACTAATACTATTATAGTTTTAAAACAGTTTACATTAAATGACGAAATATTGATATGGATTGATTGTTAGTCTATCAGGAATAAATATATTAATGAATAAGTTAAATCCTAAAGATGGGACAAAACTTCGAAACGTTATTTGTGATAATGTTTGAGGTTTTATTATAACCATACAAGGAAGAAGGGAAATTTTTTCATGCTTTTATTGAATGACAAATATTTTTCTTCCATTTTTTAACATAAATAAAAGTGGTTATGTGCTGTCCAGTCATGATAATCTTATAACTTTACGATAATCTTATAACTTTATTAAACCGCGACAATATCAATACGATACAGATATAAAACTCTGGTGCGATGAGCGCATCACACAACTTTCTTCACAACATCCTTCTAACTTTTTTCCCTGCATTTTCTCAGTGATGTTCTTAATATATGAATAGCTAAAGGGGCTTTAAGGACATCAGGAAAGTTATATCAAAATCATTAGAGCCGTTTACGAGAAAATATTAAAAAAGTGTAAAATCGATGATATAATTGGCACATCCGGTTAGTCCGATACGCTGTATCTTTGCTAATACTGGTCCGAATTCTATGATTCCTTTTTGCTTTTTTAGATAATTTAATTACCTTTCATATGCTCGTATGCATATTTTACCATAAAATGCATACTTTTTTAGTTATGCTCAAATAAAATGCCTAATTAAAATAAAATAGTATATCTTCTGATATTCAGTTTTTTGTAGACATTCTCTAAATTTTGCTTCGTCTGACATGCTGGCTCGATATTTTATATTCCATTCTGCAGCCTTTTGTCGCTTTTCAGCAGCGGCATCTTTTTTATTTTGATCCATTTTAAATTGAAATTAATTTATTGGCACTTCCGCTCAACAATGCTAATTACTCGAGGGTGATGGCTAGCTCCAACGACATAGTATTTATTTATTTATTCCACTTCGTTTCAGTTAACAAACAAGAGAAACAGCTTGCAGCAAACAATAGCTGCGCAAACATAATTAAATTCAATATAGATACATAGGTAGTAATAACCCGGTAACTTATAAAGGTAATTTGGATTATTAATCCCCTAAAATACAAAATAATCTTTAAAATAACCTATGTATAAAATATTCAAGGTGAATAAATACTAGTACATTATATAATTCTATATAAATCCTCCTATCTATTCACCTTTTAAAATGTTGTTTAGTCTCCTTTCTTTTAGACGTTTTCAAGGAACTGGACCACAACGACAATCAATTTGTCTAAACGGTAATAAAGTTTCAAGTTTTCACTCTTTTATTTTTAAACCTAACCCACCGATTCTATTTACGAAATAGCGTTTTCACAAAAAAATGTTTGACTTATTAAAAGATGTTTGTAGACATCATACTTCCATGGGTATGAAGTTCTTATGGCAAAGAAACCTACGCAAGTTGGACACTTTTTCTCTATAAAATTTAGTATAATATAATTAGCCTGGTTCGCTAGTTCAGTTTATTCATTCATGTTTCGCTGTTTTTCTTTCGCCAGTTTTTCCCGCTGGTATGCTTGTTTTTTTTTTTTATGAAATAAAAATGTTTCTTGGTTAGGGATTTCATCAATCGATTTCTACGACCCAACACTCAGATGCTAGAAATAAAATCCTTCCGTGACATTTCGAGATCCATTTTGCGGACATACATAAATTGCTCATGTTAGTGTAAGAGACCATGCTCGGAAATTATTACTAAACATTAATTTCGATGGGTAATAATCATAGCATATTTACATGTTGTGAAATCATATACTTGTAGTAAAGATGTAAAAATATTTCAACACATTTATAATAAATGATACTTATAATTATTATAGAAATTGCTTTTTCTTAACTTTATTTGTACATCTTCATCTACCTAACACAATTAGAGAAGTTAATAACAGAAAAAAAATCACTTCCTCAGCTTTCTCAATCGTCCAAGGTTCATTTTATTCTCCCTTAATAAGATTTGACTGGAATAAATTACCGCTGCTCATTAGTTCGGTTTAATGTCACTCGTTTTGCTCCTTTTAATTCGCATTTTTTCTCACCGACCTGCGATTTTTATTACAAAATAGTAGGGCAAAGGATTACGCTAATTTATTTTTAATGCCCTAAAACTCTTATTCTATAAATCTTCCGAGATCCATTTTGCAGGTAGATAGGCCGACGGAAATTGCACATATTATATAAAGACTTTTGTGAACGCTAGAGCTGTTGTGACAGAGCTGCCAGAGCTGGCGTTTACGTAGGAGAATATCTGGCACTATTTTCTCTGGCAGTGGCGGTGCTAGAGAGGTCTGGCAGATATCTTTGTCATTTTCTTTGGCGCCTGTTTGCATGTGATAATTTCTAAGGCAAAATGTATCGGTACAAATATGAAGAGAACAGTAAGAAGAATAGCGCGAAAAATAATCAAATCAAGGGAAAAGAATTGTTTAGACTAAGAATTATTTTCAAGAAGAACACGAAGCGATTTTTACTTCCTTGTACGAAGTAAAGAAAGTATTGTTATCGCGAAAATTTTCGGTTTTCAGATTTCAACGGAAATATCCATTTTGACTAGTTTCGTCATGACATCTGTACGTACGTTAGCATGTCGCATAACTCAAAAACGGTTAGCCGTAGAAGGCTAAAATTTTGTATTTAGGATTGCTTATTTAGGATTGAGAAAAATCTAGTTGTGAACCTCCCTTTTTGGTCACTACATGATTACCGGTACTTTACTTGAAGGTCATTATTGATTTTCATCAAAAATTGTATTAAAATGTAACGCAAAACTTCTCAAATTAGGTATATAAGACTTACATATTAATATAAATAATGTAATAAATTTTGGTTAACATTGGCACACCGGAAGTATAAGGTAAAACATCTCAAATTTGGTAAATAGGACTTCCATATCAATATGAATTTATTTACTAGATTTTGGTTAAAATTGGTGAGCCGAAAAAGGTACATGTCTTGAAGATCATAATAAATTTACATCAAAATTATATTAAAATTAAAAACAGAAATCATATGGTTCTGTAATAAAGATTACAAAAGCGATTTTGTTTCCATTCCAATTAAACATTTCTATTACTTGTTTTAAGTGTTAAAATTGATTGTAAAATACTGGTTTTCCTCCCCATTTGTGAGATGAACAAGTCTGCAGCAGGAGAATAAGATATAAGTTAAGTGGGTTCTTCCACTTAAAATGTCGAAACTGTCGATTTCCAATGCTTTATCTAGTGATATTGACAGTTCTAATGTTGTCACGGAACACGAAGAAATCTCTTGGAAATTAGTTACCTATTGAAAGCAAACGACATATAATAACGGAATGAGACCTCCAGAAACAAGAGTGTGTGTGCCAATAGATGGATGTCGCAACGCCGAGTGTTGTTTTTGAGATACTTTAATCATCGGAAACAAGTAACCAAATTCAGGATCACTTTTTGAGCCACCGATTTATAGATTAATAGGCGTACAAGGTAGTCATGTGTTGTCCACATCAGATATTTATAATAATATTAACTTGGAGCTGAGAAATGCTGAACTCTGTAATGGTGTATGTTTGCAATATAGTACATCATATTGCCACAGCATATGTTAAACTGTTTTGGATTGATTTAATATCTTTTAATTTAGTATGGCTTTTTCAAGTTGTTAAAGTGCGTTTTGTTCCCTCTGGTCTGCATTTATGCGATCTTGGGTGTTTGTCCTGAATCGACAAAACTTGAATTTGTAGTTTAATTTAGTGCTATTTTAGGGACTCTAGGCTTTGCTTAGGAATCTGCCAATAATAGCCTTTAATGATTTGATCTATTTTTTTTTATTGGCTATTTTATCTCATTAATTCATGTACTTATATAGTACTTCCAAGTCAATTGTAACATTTTCCAAATCAAAGTCACCTTTTCCATTTTAATTGTAATCTTTTCCATTCAATTGTAACTTTTTCCATTTCAATTGTAACCCAACGGGACAAGAGTTAATTCAATATTCTTTGGTACAGGTATCGTTTATTAAGTTTTCAATGACCATATTTTCAAATTTACTATCGGGATTTTGATCTGGCATGCGCCTTTCGATTTACTGTTCTTATTGAACTTTTCTGCGTTTATAAGGACCGTTTATTAGATTTTCAACCGTTCTTATTCGGTTTTTCGTATTGGATATTTTATCCAACATGGTCATTTCGAATAACCATTACAATTGACATTTTTTTCGGCGAAGTTATTGTTTATTAGGTTTCATAGGATGATATACAAAAAAAAAAAGTCAAATAAAAATGTAATTTGAATTGCATATGCTCGATAAAAAATAAAATTTGAAATATGTAATCAGAACCTGTGAACACCTAATAATAAATTAGGTATTATTATAAACGATTATTAGGAATAAACGATTCCTAATCATAGAAAACTTCAACAGGGATGGAAAAGCAAAATGCGTAAGCGCAATCACAAATCAAATTTAAAAAATAAAATTAGAACCCTCGAAAAACTAGTAAACCATCCGTTTAAAAAACTTCAACATTAACGGAAAATAGAAATGGGAATGCGCGACCGAAAATCCGAAAGTAAATTCGGAAATAGTGCCCTTGAAAACCTACTAGACCGAAGAATTTTGAAAACCAATAATTAAGTAGAAATGCTCGTGACCGAACAAAATTTCGGTAGTAAACTTGACATTAGCAACTTCGAAAACCTAATGAACCATCACCAAATCGATGAATTTCGACCCCCTCTCCCGTCCAAATAAAAAAAATAGTAAATATTTAAAAATAAATAAACAACAATTTTATTTAAATATATATAATTTAAATAATATATATATTTCCAATTTGAAAAATTCTTTTTGCGTTAGATAGACCGTTCACTGAGGAAGGCTTTAGCCTTTATAACATCACGCTAGGACTCATAGAAACGCAGCATTAACCTTACTTAATTAATAAGAGAAAAACTATCCAACATGCCAGTGGAAGCAAGTTGACTACACAAAGTTTTTATTAAGTATGAAATTATTGTGTGAAAACATTATTTTGTAAATAAAATGGGAGGGTAAGGTGAAATAAAAAGTGTTACTGCTTGAAATTTATTTAAGTGAAACTTTATTGCCGCTTATAAAAAATTATCGTCGTTTTGACCCGGTTCCTTGACAATGTCTATAAGAAATGAGACAACAATATATCACAGATTATTAAAGGTTATTTTTTTTTTTAGGTATTAATCCAAATTTACTGCGGGTAACACCGCGGAGCACAGCTAATAGGGTATGTGGCGGTAAAAGTACGCGTGGGACAGAAGTACACAGTTGAGTTTTGAAAACAAAAACATAGTTTCATGAGCCTCCAACCAGTCTGTGTTCGTGTATTGGATCAGTGCCAGTTGTGAAACGAAATTCCATGGTGTTATTGTAGCTTTGAATCACATAAATGAGGTAAATCGCTATTTCACAGTTTCGGAATATATATTTAATAATTCATCTAACATTTTGTGAAACAGACAAGAGGATTCGTTTTCGTCATTTTTTCTATTGATAGTGATGCATTTCAAATTTTAATTCATCAAATTAACTCATTAATGTGTATATAGTTCACTAACCTATTGAGCCATGAAAAACAAAATGGCCAGACTGAAGTAAAAGTTCGCAAGATCTATTGGGCAAAACTACGGAGTATGTACTTTTACCCCCATAAGCGTGCTTTTACCCTACTATAAAGTGGCTTATCACTAATTTCAAATCAATAGCTCTTATGCTATTCTAGGTTTTAATACCTACAATGTACCTGTATCGAAAATTAAAATAAAATGAGCAAAAGCAAGGGCTTAAAATCTGTGGTACTGATATCAGCACCAAATAAAGAAGGGATAAGGAGCAGAAGCAGCTGAGAAAAAAAAGGAAGAGGAAATTCGTTCCTTCCAAACCAAAAAGAAACTTGCAACTTCAAGTTCTGCGTCAGGCGCAACTATGACCCTTCTTTTTTTTTTTATTGGTATATTCGAATTTGTGGTTTCCAAATTAATTATTTTTATCATGATTGAGTATTTTACAATGTAAACCACTGTTGAAAGTTCGCAATGGAAGGGCTTAGAAAAATTGCGATATATCTGTTGATAATATCTTAATGGAAGCGGCTCCTGGGCAGGATTTAGTGAAGATTGTAAAGTATACATTTCCTGTAGAATATGGGGGAAATTAATGACTTATTGCTGGAAATAACAAAAATGCGTAATTTTACTCCTATCTACCCGATATATATTCTATTACAGTACAGTATCAATAGTTTTTAACCGAATTAAAAAAAAAAATCAGGTTCTCATCCCGATATGTATTGCAGTTGTTTTTTTTTTTTTTGTAAAAGCTAGGGGCTGTTTTCCTGTTAGTCCCGATTGAACTTCAAAAGTCTTGAAAAAAGGTAAGATATAGAAAATACGTAAAGGTTCACTTACCTGCTCTTAATATTAAATTAGGCCTTATGGAATTTATAAACAGAATAGTGGACAGAGAGAAACAGAATAGAGAGTAGATAGAATATATAAATATAGAATATATTAATATATATAGAATAAATAGAAAATAGAGAGAAACAGAATGTATTAACAGAAAAGCGGAAAATGTTTCGAATTCATATGTGTTATCCTAAAAAAGTTGAAGGCCAAGTTGAAAGAAGTACTTGCATATATTAATAATCTTTTGACCTAATCCTTTTCGTATTAAATCAAATAAACGTTATAAATAACAGTTTATCTAAAATTATAGCATATTCCAGAAATGATTTTATTTTTATAGGAAATGGAAAACCAAGTTTTTGAAGGAAGAATCAAAAGCCTGGGCTTATCAAACTTTAATACAAGGCAAATAAAAAATATTCTTGAATGTGCACGTGTTCTTCCTACAAATCTTCAGGTCGAAATGCATCTCTACTGTCAGCAGACAGAACTTAGACAATTCTGTACACAGCATAGTATAGCTCTTACAGCTTACGCACCACTGGGTAATCCATGCCTCGATTGCTATCTTCAAAGTTTAGGTTTAGCATCAAATAGGTGAGAACATGCCGATTCATTTCATAAAATAGGTATTTAAAATAAGTTCCATAGTGATATTGCCATAAACTACTGCTAGAAGATTAATGAACAGTGACATGTTGTTTAAATTTAATTTAATTTAAACAGCTAGGAATCTCTATTTTAGATATTTCTTATGTTACTAAAGCTGAAATAATTTAAATATCTTATTGGGTATGAATAATTGATTCCGAAAAAAATAGTTTAACAAATAAGAACAATTATATATACCGACAACAAATGATCTACAATGTTTCAGTTCTAGAAAACTGATTATTGTGATCCTATTGATTATAATTATAAACTAAATATAGCCGTAAACGGTGGTAATTTACATAGGAATTCTTAATTTAGGTTTTTTAGAATCATATTGCTCTTATAACGCCATTGTAATACGTTTTCATCGATCACGATGGACCCAAAAACAGTTGCATATAGATTCCTTTTGACGGACCTTATTCCGTCATCAGCAGAGGAGAAAAAAGCGACAAACCTCAAGATCGATGGGAGAAATACAACTATCCCCAACAATCCTCAGGAATTAGAATCCGCTTCAGACACAGCCAACAGGAGACACAAAGAACACTAATACATCAAAACAGACTTAAGCCAGCAGCAAGACATGCTACCCGCTCAGGAAGAAGGGTCCATTACTCTGACAAGCTACAGTGGTTTCAATGCCTCTCCATCAGTGGCGGAGGTGTGATGGTGCGACACAGTTCGCCACCGTCCAAGAAGGCCGCGCCAACTTCGTATCAAGACGATGTATTGAATAGTTTTACTCTCAATTATCAAGCAACTAATTGTATTCAGAACAATAATCATCTCGCATTATGTTAGAAACAATAAGTATAAACCAATCTTCCTTATTAATATTATTCATAAAATGTAAATAAGCAGCAATGAAAATTCAGGCCAACTCTCGCTATCATCTTATATTACAAACACTTTATATATATTACTCAATAAATGGAGAATAAATTAGCCAGAAATTTGTTTTTCCTTCAGCTCAACCTGTGCTACCTTCCACAATGTACATGTGGTGTGTGAATAGTGGGTTATTTATTTATTTACTGAAATTTACAACTGTATAAGAAAATACTGTCGAGGTTAAGCTGTTAATGTAGACTAGAAGGCCTCGAACAATGCGTGTACAGGTTGGATTAAGAGTAGCTGGAAGGATGAAGGAGATAGTTAAGGGGGTTTGCCTCAGAACATCGCAGGACAGTACGGAAGGTATACGCTGACAGACTTAGTGTAGAGAAGAGGAACAGTCTGAGGGTTATTTGCCCTCCGATCTGTACATTAGTATATCTAAGGAAAAGGTAGAAAATGGAGAAATAAATTTACCATGTGCTGGTCAAAAATAGTGTGCAGATGGGCTTATCTATCAGTGTCCTCAGATGGGTAGAGATTGAATGAGAAAGTTTATTTAATCAGTAAAACAATGGACTATTTATACCGTTAGGTCATAGTATGGCTATCACTAGAGTTATTACAATTTATTATTATTTTGGATTAGATAATTATACCTATCTGCCTTAGCTTTATTATAATAAAACACAATACATGTGGCCTCTTACGTGTTGCTTAAAACTTTTTTTCCTTCTAGGGTTCCTAGGCCTTTAGACAATCCTAGTGTAAAGAAGATAGCTGAGTGGCATAAGAAGGATCCTTCACAAGTTCTTCTAAGATATCTGATACAGTTGGGAGGAATTTCTATCATTCCTAAGTCCAGTTGCCCAGACAACATTTATAAAAATATTGATGTAAGTTATTTATCATAAAAAAAAATATATATAATTATGATAATGTATTGTGATAATACATAATATATTGTAGACTAGTCCTTGTACAATAGGTTTCTATAACCAAGCAAAATCAAATGTGGGCATCATTTTCTGGTCACCATTACATTGCCCAGAATCGTCTGGTGATTTCCATCCTGATTGGTGATAAACCATGCTTAGCACCACGTTTCAAGGTAGAAAAATCATGAGCTTCCTATTTTTCTCTGGAAATCACCAGTTTTCTGTTATCAATGATTTGCTAAATATTTATAAATGTAATCAGTCTAATTCATGAAACTTGGTACTTTATAATAACTTTACAAAAAAAAAAAACATTTGATTGCTGTAATATAATAATTTAAATAAAAAATATCTGATGTGGACAACACATGACTTCCTTGTAGCTATTTAAATATAAATCGGTGGCTAAAAAAGTGATTCTGAATTGGGTTACTAGTTTTCGAAGATAGCAGTACTTCAAAAACGACACTCGGTGTCGCGACATCCATCATTGTCTTACACACACACACAAACACACCACGGTGGGAGTCTGAAACCCATACGTGGCGTGTCCCCAGGTGGTGGAGGGGGGGAGATAGGGGAGTGCTCACTAGATATAGAGGGCAGGAGGGAAATAAAATACGTCTCGCGGACCAAATAGACTATGGGAAGGAACCCCGAATAACAAACCAAACATGGCGAGTCAGCATATGACGAACCTTACGGTGCAGGGGGTCGGATCCCCAGTACCGGCGTCTATCAGGAGCGAGAAAGCGGGCTCCGAGACATCGTTATCCAACGTCCGGAGTGTTGCAGGAGTGGATCACTTGGCGACTGTAGTTTGAAATACTTCAAGTGAAGAAAGAAGAAGGGAACTGTGGGAACTGCTAGGAGACAAAATTTGTAATCTTCACAAGTTTGTCAAGCAGTGCCGAAATGCCCATAGCCAGGTACAAGCATATGCGAGTTCAATCCGTATGCTGTATGAACAGATATCCGGAATAGACGAAAACCCAGTACCGTCACTAGCTGTTAACAGTTGCGGAACTCAGACCAAATCGAGTTTGGACTCCGTCCAGGAAGGATCTCAAGAAATGACGAAAGTAGAGGTCTCCGCTCGTGCTCAAATAAATCAACCGGACGAATAATGGCAGATGGTGAAGGTGAAGAAGAATAAAAGAAAAAAGAAGACCATAGAGCACAAAATACGAACAAGACCCGCTCGTCCAGATGCGTTGATGGTCACGGCAAAGGAGGGCTCGTCGTACGTGGACATCCTCCGCACGATCAAAAGCGATCCTGAGCTTCAGGATATAGCAGATAACGTGCATAAAATACTTCCGAGCGTCTCCTTCTGGTGTTGGATCGGAAAGCGAAAGACAAAACGGAACTAATCCGTATTGCGATAGCTGAGAAAATGGACAAAGCGGAGGTCACATGCAAGAGACATTCTGTCGTTATTGAGTTGAAGGATCTTGATGAATTGACCGTGGCTAAAGAAGTGCACAAAGCGCTTCGAAGTCAAATCGGTGGGGCAGAAAACATTGATATTTCCTTCGTGAAATCCCTTCGTAAGGCTTATGGTGGTACACAGACAGCAGTGGCTACTGACTTGGAGAGAAAAGCTATGGAAAAGGGTAGCATTCGGGTTGGCTGGATAAGTAGCTGGGTGAGGGAAAAAATTTCCCTCCAGAGATGCTTCCGATGCTTCGCCTATGGTCACACGGCGAGGCATTGCAAAGGACCCGACAGAACAAAGCTCTGTCTGCGATGTGGTGATGAAGGTCATGCAGCAAAAGGATGTACTGCCGAACTACGTTGCCTTATATGCGTTGAAGGAAGAAATCGCAAGCACGCAACCGGTAGCTTTAGTTGCCCAGTCTACCAGCGAGCTGTGGAAACAGCGACTAAGCGCAGGAAATGAGGTTTTTACAGCTGAACCTTAATCACTGCGAAGCTGCCCTGGACCTGTACTGACAAATAATCAGTGAAAAGAACATTGACATTGCTGTGCTATGGGAGCAGTATAGAGATGTTGATGGGCGCTGTTGCTGAATGAAAGACAATACTGGACGAGCTGCTATTTGGGTCAGAAAATACCACTTCATTCAGGAAGTTCAAACAACTCAGAGAAAAGGATTTGTATGGGTCAAAGTTGGAGACATCTACATTTGTAGTGTCTACGCATCACCGAGCGCATCTCATGAAGAATTTGAGGAACTGCTAGACAGCATTGCGAGGTTGTTATCCCCTCATCATCACAAGAGATTTTGATGCATGGGCTACTGCATGGGGGAGCAGGGAGACCAACAGGAGGAGAGAATGTCTTCTTGACACATTCGCTGCGCTCGATAATGGTCTCCTTAACACTGGCTCAACCCCGACGTTCTCAAAAAATGGTTGTACATCGATAGTCGATCTGACTTGTGCAAGCGCAATTCTTGCCTGTTGACGACTGGCATGTCAGTGATCACTATACTCATAGTGATCATCAGCCTATCTGCTTTGAAGTTTTTGCCCCAGGCTCTGTAAGAAAAAATGTTAAACCGCAGCCAGCAGGGTGGAACTACCGATCCTTCGACAGAGATTCCTTTGTTACTATGATGGAGGGAAGACTTGACTTATTGGGGTCAGTTGAAGAGAGGGTTACTCAACTGACGCAGTTTATTACCGATGCCTGTGATGCGTCAATGACGAGAACTTCCAGGAGAAATCGGCAAATGACAGTGTACTGGCAGAGTGAGATACATGGGAAGGCCATACAAAACATTCATTAATAAACTGAAAGGCACAAAGCTGTCGTCTCCGAGCTCTCCTGAATTGTTAGAGAAAATAGTAGTGAGTTATTTCCAAGACGGTTGGAAATATTCTTTGACAAAGTTCTGGGTTTGGATCTGGAAAAGGTTCCAGAAATCACTCAAGAAGAATTGGACTTTGCCTGCAAAAGAATAAAGGACTACAAAG
The DNA here is from genome assembly GCA_948150685.1 of Rhaphigaster nebulosa. Taxonomy (NCBI): domain Eukaryota; kingdom Metazoa; phylum Arthropoda; class Insecta; order Hemiptera; family Pentatomidae; genus Rhaphigaster; species Rhaphigaster nebulosa. The sequence continues at coordinate 157,855,250 of OX411306.1, forward strand.
CTTCGGGACCTGATAATGTTGCCTTAAAAGTGGCTATTAAGTCAAGGCCAAAACTCTTCCTGGATATATACAACTCTTGTCTCCGTGAAGGGATCTTTCCAGTGGAATAAGCAACGTCTTGTACTTCGGCCAAAGGGTAAAGGGTCTCCTGCATCTTATCGTCCAATTTGTCTCTTGTACACTACAGGGAAGATACTAGAGGATCGTCCATGGTCGAATGATTGAATTCAGTGAAAGAACCCGAGGATTGGCTGATGACCAGTATGGTTTTCGAAAGGGCAGATCAACAATCGATGCGGTCGATTTGATGATTACTGCTGCTAGAGAGACAATCGCAGGAAAGAGGTGGAGAAAGGGTGGCAAGAAGTACTGCGCCATTATAAAATTGGACGAACGGAATGCTTTTAATTCAGCTCGGTGGAATTGTATCATGGAAGGGCTCCAAAAGATGGAAGTCCCACAATACCTCGTGAGAATTATTGAGAGTTACTTCACGGATAGAGTCTTGAGGTATGATACCGAAGCTGGGTTGAAAACCTACAAGATCACGGGTGGCGTATCCCAGAGTTCCGTTTTAGGGCCCTTGCTCTGGAATGTGATGTATGACGCGGTGCTCAGGCTCCCTATGCCTGTTGAAACGACTACGCTTGGCTTTTCCGACGATCTGGCAATCATGGTCCGAGGAAAGCTCTTGGAGGAAGTCACTTATAATGCGAATAAAGCCGTCGCTGCCATTCGAAAGTGGCTTTCATCGGTTGGCCTCCAGCTTGCTGATCATAAGACCGAGGCAGTTCTTATCACCAGCAGGAAAGTAAGGGAGACTATCACTCTAACCGTTGGGGATTATGACATCCACTTCAAGCCATCAATTAGATATCTCGGGGTGCAGATCGACGCCAGACTTCGTTTTGATGAACATCTGCATAGCTAGCAGTAAAGCAGCCCGAGTGACTAACGCACTGGTTCGGATGACAAATATCGGGGGACTTAAAGAAAGTAGAAGAAGGCTTCTGTCTACTGTGGCCAGTTCTAACCTTTTGTATGCAGCGCCGATCTGGAAGGAAGCCATTCTAGTGAATTCATATGCCCGCAAGGCTATCAGTGTTTATCGAAGGAGCGCTCTGCGAGCCGCTCGAGCGTTTCGCACTGTATACTATGACGCAGTGTGTGTTATCGCCAATTGACCTTCTGGCAGAGGAACGGAACCGGATATTCCAACGAAAACGAGAAGATTTGGATGCTCAATGGGCGATGGTAGCGGAACAAGAGAGAAATAATACTCTTGAAAGATGGCAGGAAGATGGACCCATCGCCTGATTCCTGACATTGCAACGTGGATATCATGGAAACATGGAGAGCTTGATTATTATCTAACCCAGATGCTTACTGGACATGGTTGCTTCAGTGCCTACTTAGCCCGCTTCAAGCTGGAGGACCAATCATCGTGCCCTACTTGCGCCAGAGTGGATGAAACAGTGGAGCATGCGTTCTTCTGTTGCCCATGCTTTTCTAAAGAAAAGGAAGAGTTAGATAGGAACCTTGGACAACAGTCAGTTCCGGAAAACTAGTCGCTCTAATGATGTCCAGGCTGGAGAACTGGAGTGCTGTTGCAGACTATGCAGCGCCTGTCGGCAGGCAGCTCAGAGCACAGAAGCGAGAGAGGAGAGGCCAGACAATGGCTTAATAAGAGGTAGGAGCATGGCCATCCTGCCCGCGAAGAAATGCTTGACAGAAGTTCCGCGGGGTGGCAATGATGAGGGAGGTGGTTTTTTAGTGAGTAGGAATCACACACACACACACGCACAGGCACACAAACAGTCCTCGTTTCTGGAGGTCTCATTCCGTTGTTATATGGCGTTTTCTTTCAGTAGGCAACTAGTTTTCCAGAGATTTCTTCGTGTTCCGTGATAACATTAGAACTTTCAATGCCACTAGATAAAGCATTGGAAATCGGCAGTTTCGACATTTTAAGCGGAAGAACCCACTGAACTTAAATCTTATTCTCCTGCTGCAGACTTGTTCATCTCACAAATGGGAAGGAAGACCAGTATTTTACTCATAATTTTAACACTTAAAACAAGTAATAAAAATGATTAATTGGAGTGGAAAAAAAATCGCGTTTGTAATCTTTACTAACAAAAGATATGATCTCTATAAGATATAATTTTAATATATTTTTTGATCTAAGTTTATTATGACCTTCAAATAAAGTACCATTTTCGGCTCACCAATTTTAACCAAAATCTAGTAAATACATTCATATTGATATAAAAGCCCTATTTACCAAATTTGAGATGTTTAACATTATATTTTAATATATTTTTGATTCAAATCAATAATTACTTTCAAGTGAAGTACCACTTCCGGTAATCGTATAGTGACCAAAAAGGGAGATTCACAACTAGATTTTACAGCAATCCTCAATACGAAATTTTAACTTTCTACGGCTAACCGTTTTTTAGTTATGCGAGATACGCACGCAGGTACAGACGTCACGACAAAACTAGTCATAATGGATTCAGGAATGGTCAAAATGGATATTTCCATTGAAATCTGAAAACCGAAAATTTTCGCGATTACAATTCTTCCTTTACTTCGTACAAGGAAGTAATAAAGCTACAAGTAAAATTATTTCATGTTGTTCTTTCACCTTATGTACCATGTTGAAAGATTTAAAACGTTTTGGACTAATTAGAATCCAGATCAGATGCCTAATAGCTTACCCTAAGATATAAGGAAATGTTTAAATAACCATAATAGATGTTTTCAGAAGCATCTAAAAAAAGCTCCAGCTTCCTCCAATCTCTTGCTCTTCTCTTTCTGATTGCTGGAGAAAGATATGATGCCAGACAAAGTGCTGTACAAAAATCTCAAATGACTGTAGTCGAATTTTACAATTACATCTTTTTAACTATGAAGTTGCTATGGACAAGCAGAAAATAACAAACAAGCAGAAGTAAAATGAAAACAACACTTGTTCAATTTGGATAGAGAGATACAAACATTAATAAGTGTTTCGAGCTTTAGACTACAAATTTAGTTAAAAATAAAATGAAAAAGAACTAGCTGCATTCTTTTAATTTTTTTGGTGCTGTATGGGGTATTACAAGGAATGTTTTACCTGTTCTGTATTGAACAGGTGAGAAACTAATGAAGAAAGAGTCAAATTTGATTATGTGTGTTTCCAGATTGCACTAGGCTAATCATTTTATTTTTAGTTTATTTCTCTTTTTAAGTTGGAAATAATAATTATTTACAATAAATTATAAATGTATTACTATAATTGTATTAAATTATAAATGTATTACTATGCTTTTGAGAGTAGAAGAGTATAACATCCTGATTGCAAATCCTATTGTTCTTGAGCAAGTATTCTTATTTTATTGATTGGCTTGTGCCTTTTTGTTCCCAATCTGGTGGTATACAATTGGTGTGATGTTTCAGATCTTCCACAATGTCTTCTTTCAGTTGGTTTAGATTCAAATATCTTGGTTGAGTTCCTTATTTTATTTTTTGAGTGCGTTTCTGTCTGCTTCCTTCATGTAATTGTGGTAGAATCTTTTTAACTGCTTATTTATTATATTACTCTTTACATCAATGATTATAAGTTTATCTTGCATTCTTTCATTCCTTAGCTGATTTCTTCCTAACCTCCAAAGTTACTTTATTTTTTATCTACGAGTTGGCAAATGTAGCCTATCAACAGTCCCACAGCTCTCACAGCCATGTAGAAGTGTAGGAAGACACGACTTGAGCTTTCTGTGGGGCTCACTTTTGCAAAATTTGTATTACAAATTCAGAAGTATTGTAGGTAGCCTTTTACAGTCGTATTTGAAATTTCTTGATAAATTATTTTAATGCAATAGATGATTCATCAGGATGCTTAAAGGAAGGTAAAGCTTTTCTCTTTTTAAATTTCATAGAAAAATGTTTAAAGATTCTAAAAATATAACTGCAATATCATAAATTACATCATCCTTTTTACTTCCTTGTATGCAGTAAAGAAAGTATTGTAATCGCGAAAATTTTCGGTTTTCAGGTTTCAACAGAAATATCCATTTTATTTTCTTTTTTATAATATATATATATATATATATATATATATATATATATAACTAATTATGATTTTATAAATTTAACTATCAAATAATATTATTATTAGTATACTAAGATATATATGTACATTGCTTAGTAGCTTAGAACTAATTGTAGATAAATTTTGAATTGTTGTAATCTTACATCAGAGCAATGCAATTAGATAATAATGAACCATTAATTGATCATGAAATCTGTTTTGATTATAGCTATTTGATTTTTCCTTGAATCCATGTGAAATGAAAGAAATGAGTTCCATGGATATGGGCAATAAAGGAAGGATGTATGGCAGTAATGTATGGGTTGGTACAAAATATCATCATGAGTATCCTTTTTAAATAAATTGGAAGTGTTAATGAAGAGAAACAAATAAATGTTTTATGTCTATTGCTTTTTGATTCATTTTTATTTAATGATATTGAAGAAAATATGCTAATGAAAAAAAATCTATAAATTCGGCACATAAAGAACATTAGAAATGGTCACCTCACTGCTTAATTCAATATTTCCCACGCCTTTTGATGTTAATTTATCATTATTAGCAATAGAGATTTCTTGACTGCTTTCCTTGATGTCCTTTAGCCATGATTTATTCCTGGACATATGGGATGTAGCTCCATAATCTATAATCCAGTCTTTAGTGCCACTTGGAGCAGCTAACAATGTAGTGTTTCTATCATGTTCGTTTTTATTCCATTTTTTCTTATTTCTACACTCATTACTTTTATGACCTCTTTTGTTACAATTTCTGCAAACTACTTTTTCTCTGCATTCATTTGCCTTATATCCTTTTTTATTGCAATTGAAACAGGTAATAGTACTTACTTTATTCTTGTTGTTTGATGCTAGTGCAGATTCTTCACCAGAGGTATTTTTCGACACTTTCTGTATCAACATTGATCTAATACGGTCAAATGTTGTTTTGGCACCTATACTTTCTAAACCCATAATCATAGGTTCATATTCCTCTATGAGACCATTGAGCATCAGTACTCCTATAAATTCATCATCTAAACCAGCATCTATTGCAGCTAGTTTTTGGGATATCTAGAGAATTTCATTTATATACTCTTCCATACAACTGAAATTCACCAATTGGATCTTGAATAATTGCCTGAGCAAAGATAATCTTCATAGGTTCCTTTTAGTTTATCCCATACTTCCTTGGCTGATTTGCATGGTTGTACCATGGGGAACAATGACTCATCTATCAAGAGACAAATTTTTAATTTTGCCTTGGAGTCCTTTTTTCTGTCCTCTTCTGTTCCCATAACAACTCTTAATAAGAATTCTCACGAAAAAACACACAAAAAAAAGGTTAACAAAGAAGATCGTAACTCATAATTCACTAAACTCAAAACAAACTGTTTTTAGAAAAAACACTAACTTTGCCATTCAAACTGACTATGATTTTCATTTACTGGGCCCACATCTGTTCCTAGTTGGGATGGGCATCGCTATCTTATTACGTTCACTGATAATTTTACAAGAAAAACATTTTGTTATCTAATGAAAAACAAATATGAAGCCTTTGATAAATTCAAAGAGTTCAAGCAATTAGTTGAAAATCAAGTAGGTGAAAAAATTAAGATATTCAGAAGTGACGATGGAGGGGAATATATAAATTTTAGATTCAATAAATTTCTAAAAGAAAATGGAATTATTCACCAATGATCAACACCACATACCCCAAGTAAAAATGGAACTTCTGAAAGAGTCAACAGGTCCATTATTGAGAGAGCAAGAACCATGTTGGAGGATTCCAGTTTAGATAGAAAATATTGGGGCGAAGCTGTTAATACTGCTGTGCATCTGAAGAATAGAAGCCCTACTCCAGGAATGACTCCAGAAGAAGCTTGGACAGGTAGAAAAGTAAATCTGAGATATTTAAAAGTCTTTGGATGTAAAGCCATGAGATTAATCACTAGTGCAAATAGGGGTAAACTAGATGCAAAAAGTGAAGAATGCATTTTTGTTGGTTACAGTGACCATTCTAAGGCTTACAGACTTATCAACCCGAAGAACCCAAGACGTGTTATTATTTCAAGGTATGTCAAATTTCTTGAAAGCATTAGAGGTATAAATAATAAACCCTTTGGTACATTATCAAATGAAGACTCGTCTAAAGAAGAGACTTCTGAAATTCCTACAATAATAATTGGAAATTTGATCCTGGAGGAGGATGATGAAGAGGTTGTTGAAGCACAACTTGAAAATCAAAATAACATGGAATTAGTGCATGAATCAGATGACGAACCGTTTTTTGGATTTGAGGCTCCTGAGAGTGATGAAGATACTCCAGTACTCAGAAGATCGCAACGAAGAAAGATCCCAAAAACTTGGCCAGATCATGAGCTGTACTTAGCTCAATCAAATGAAAATAATCTTGACCTCACAGAAGCTTTAAGAGGGCCAGAAAAGACCAAATGGGAAGAAGCCATGAAGAAAGAGATAAAGTTCCTAATAAAAAATGATAGTTTTGATGTTGTTGATCTACCAGCAAATGCGAAAATATTAAAACATAAAAGAAACACCTGATGGTGACAAAATACATAAGGCTTGCCTAGTTATAAAAGGAAGCTCTCAGATTAATGTGAGAGATTATGAAGAAACATTTTCTCCCGTAGTAAAATATTCATCTGTAAGATACTTACTCTCATTAGCAGCAAAAAAGGATCTTCACATAGATCATATGGATGTTGTTACAGCATATCTCTATGGTGAACTGGAAGAAGAACTCTATGTCTCACCACCTTCAAAATTCAGGACCGAATGAGATAGCTCAAAAGTTTGAAAACTGAAGAAAGCAATCTATGGACTTAAGCAAAGTGGACGATGCTGGAACAAAAGAATTAAAAAGGTTCTGCTGGACCTAGGGCTTACTCAGTCAGAAGCTGATCCCTGCATATATTATTTAAAAGGGAGCTCTAAAACCCTAATAATAGCCCTTTATGTTGATGATCTACTCATATTTTCAAATGATCAGGAACTCACAACTAAAGTGAAACAAGAACTCCATAGAAATTTTGAAATGAAAGACTTAGGAGAAGCTAAACAATGTTTAGGTACGGAAATTTCTACAGATGAACGACCTGGAAAAATTTGTGTATCACAGAAAACTTATGTTCTGAAATTGCTAAAAAGATTCAACATGCACGAGGCAAAACCTGCTCCTACACCTATGGAACCTGGTATGGATTTCACTCAAGAGAAGCAAAAGGTTGAAGATGAAGAAAAATTAAACAGAATCCCCTATCAAGAGGCCATTGGTAGTCTGCTTTATTTATCTGGTTTCTCGCCCAGATATCACTTATGCTGTAAGCTTTTTAAGTAGATTTAACAATGACTATAAAGATATTCATTGGCGTGCAGTGAAACGATTGTTGAGATACATTAAAGGTACCCTGGATTACAAATTAGAATTCAGTAGATAAAATCCACTAGACCTTATTGGTTTTTGTGATGCTGGTTGGGATAATAAAAATAATGGATTTTCTGTGACTGGATGCTGCTTCTTAATTCAAGGGTCTGCTGTTTCTTGGTGTAGTAAGAAACAAAAGACAATAGCATTATCAACATGTGAGGCAGAATATATGAGCTTGTCTTTAGCTGCACAGGAGGCAATTTGGTTGACAAATTTGATTTTTGAAATTTGATCTCGATGTAGTGAAGAATGCCATAACAGTTCACTGTGACAATACAAGTGCCATAAACTTAATAAAAAATGACATTGTGAATCAACGCTCAAAACACATTGACATTAAACATCATTTTGTCCGAGAGCATGTTTCAAACAATAATATCGCTGTCAGCTATGTTCCCAATGAAGATATGACAGCGGACTTCCTTACAAAACCTTTAAATAAACTGCAACATGAAACATGTGTAAAGTTAATTGGATTGGTGAATCATAAATAAATGTTGCTTGTGATAAATTTGATTTATGGGAGAGTGTTGGAAATAAATCAAATTTATATGCTTTGTATATAAACTTGTTTGTAAAGATCATAAGATCGAGATGGCATTGTTTGCCCCCTGCATCTTTGCTGTACTCTGTTCTTTGTTCTGTTGTATGTAATGGCCGATGCACTGTTTATCATTATAAATGAATAAACTTGTTTATGCCAAACTTGGCTTTGATATTTCTTTATATTTATAACCCCAACATAAAAAGGAATTTCAGTGTTCAATCAATGGCAGGACAGATGTGTAAAGAAATCAGCTTTTGAAATGCTGAAAATTCTTCTTTTTCTATGAGACTTATTCACACCATCCTTTTATATTTTTCTTAGATACCTCTGGCACACCTTTTTGCATGAATTTGTCTTAAACATTTAACATGCATGAAATACATTTGATATATTGGTCTTATAGCTTACCATTTTTTGTATGTGATAGAGGAAACTAGTAAAAAACAAGAAAACAAATATTTTATAGACCCTTAGCCATCTAAATCTACTAAGTTCCTAAGTACTTAAGTAGGTTCAACATGATGGTCATTATTATTTATCTCCTTTGCTTTGTCTAATTCATTATAGATTAAAGATTAAATATGTATGTGTTGTCACACTCTGATGACATCAATCCAATTCTTCTGTTGATGAATTGACTTGTTCATCCTTATGATAATGATTCTAATTCTAATTTATTTAAAGATCCTGTCCTCTTACTCAAAATTCCAAAATAATAACAAAAACTCACTATCTTGTCTGCAGTTAGATCTGTCGGATAAGACACAACTCCAGTCTATTTATACAAACAACTATAGAGCTAATCAAAACACAATTGTCACTATGGAGCTACTCATAATTGTCAATGTAGAACTACAACTACAGAACTAATCAAAACACAATTGTCACTGTTTATTTGAGCCTGCACTCTATCTCCTTCACCTAGAATTAACTTCTAGAATCAGCCTCATCCATAAAAAAAAGATTTTTTTCACCAGTCACATCTGTGATAGTTGACGGTCGTGATGATTAAGCTCTATCTCTTATAGATAGAGGATAGCCTTTTCAAGATCAATACATTTGAAACAGTGTCAACCAGCATATGCTTCCTGACATTGCCAACTAACACTTCTATGATAATACTGGTAGCTCTTGGCCCCTAACCTTTCACTACTCCAACAGTTCCTTCTTTCAAGCTACTTCAGGGCAGAGGACACCTGAGGCTATAGGATTTTTGGTGTATGTCTCTTTTTGTGGATATTTCTGGGCAATTCATCATCATATGTTCTTACTTTTTGTACCAAGAACACACAAAAGTAGGGCAAGAGGAAAGTTTATAATCAGTTTCACCACATCCTTTACCTCTGAAGCCTCTGAATCTCTCCTTCTCCTCAGTACACCAATCTCTATACTTGGAAGCCTGCTCCCTCTTGTTAGGAACCAAGTGCTATGGTAGAAACATCAACATTAAGAAGTCAATTAATTGAGTACATATATATTCTGAGACTCAATTAATTGACTTCTTAATGTTGATGTTCCTACCACTGGATGATGTACCACTTGGTTCCTACAAAGAGGGAGATATAAATGTATAGATATGTATGTATATGTATATATACTCTTGAGTAAATCTGCTATTTATTTTAAATCATACTGACTGGAAAAAAAATACTCATATTAGTAAACATTTGATTAAAAAAAAACATTTTTTTTAAGAATGTACTTATATTTGGACAGTAAAGCCATACAGAATATTTGGCACAAATAATAAACTTTTTAAAATATATTTGATAAAATAAATTATTAATTTTTATTTTCAACTACAAATAAGTTTCAAATATATAATTAAAGGCAAACCATATTTTCATTAATTTATATAAATCATAAGGAGCTAAACATTATTTCCTTCTTTTTTTTTTTTTCTAATTTAATGTCTTCTTTGTTCTAATGATTATTCTTTTGTATGAGAAATATTGCTATAGGTATTTGCATTAAAATAAAATTTAAGTCATGATTTTAACAATGAAAATCACTTGTCTTTAAGAATTGATTTATTTTTGAAAGTGTGATGCTGCTATTAAATTTTATGAATCTTATGAACATAAATCACAACACATAAAATTTTGTATTTTCATTATTACCGAATTTATGAAGTTTGAACTGAACATTTTATCGGGATGAAATTTAATACTCGTTTTTATTAATTTTGAATCCTGAATGATTACATCATCACCTTAAATATTTTTTTTTAAAAATATGTTCCAGCTTTGTCATAAGTCGGAAATAAGCATCTTTAATGTTCCAGAAATTATGTTCCTTTAACTCCTCATGCTTACATTCATTTCCACCAAAACATTATATTAAATAAAAACTTTGTATAAACTATTTATGAAGCTACATAAAAAACAAACAAAAACTATTCCATAAATAGTGTTCAACAATTAATAGTGTCGCAAACAACAATCAATCCTCTTTATAAATTACATACTTCAAACAGATGAAAGACAATGAGTGGATTTTAAGTTTTCCAATTCCATATTCGTTTCTACTACTCCTTATTAACGTCAAGTGCCATTTGAGTCATATAGGGGATCACACACAACTATACAATCATATCAATAAAACTTTTAGGTATCAGTTTTCATATAAAACAACTTTTTTATTTACAACAATTTATAAAATATATATGTAAGTATAAATTTTGTAAATAAAGCTACACCTAAATCAACTCGAGAGATCCTTGTACTACATGTGCTGTAAATATGAAACATCTACAAACAACATATACAAATTTTAATCAATATGAACTCCTAAATACCATAATTATAAAACACATTGTTAAGCAATTATTAGTTATACAAGGAGTTGGTGATTGTACTTGACTAGTATTGTTACAAATCCGATATGTTCCACTTCTGGATAATATAATGGATATATAATGGTAGATTTATTTCAGTAAATAATCAAATATTCCTATCATTGAAGAAATTTCAAGTAATATTGCTCCAACAATATGCTGGTCATTGTTAATGTGTAGTAGCAATCAGTAAACTTCAAATACATAATTTTATCATAAAAATATGTTATGATTAGTGATACAAACATATAATTGCAGGAGTACTTCTTTTTTTTTAATATACAAAGAGTGGCTATAAAAAAACCGGTTAACTGTAATAAAAGTATTTACCGGTTGTCTTTCATATATAGACAGATATATTTTCCTTCCTTGATATCCTACACTGGTCCATGTTGTTTTTTTTTTAAATGGTCAAAGTAAAGCTGTAAATCGTTTTTTGAAAGCATGTTCATGCTTTTTGCATCTGTCCTTTTATAGCTTCTATTGCCTCAACTTTGGTTCCTGATTTGATCTTGGGAAGTCAAAAAAAGTGGCATGGGAGGAGATTTGGTGAATAGGATATGTGTTCTAACCCAAAGATTATGGATAAAGTAAATAGATAAAAATCTTGGCAATTACAGAAATTGTTAACATAAATGTCATGTTACATAATTCATTCATTCATTCTCTTAAGAATGATCAGACCGGTTATTTTTATAGCCAAAACATGTAGTCTTGAAATGACTATTAGCTTATATTCTAGAAAGAAAAAAAATCTAATAAAATATATTTTCTTTTTACATAATACTAAAAATAAAATATGAACTAGCTGTTTTCAAGAAATGTTAGAAATATAAGACTAAAGAATAGTATGAATTCTAATGCAGCTCAAACTTTCATAAAAGCTAAAGTATATATTTCTTATCCATTTTTAAAATGTAATTTATGATATACAATTAAGTGTTAATATAACTAGTGAAATGCCCAACAATAATATTTGTTTAGGAATTAACAAACATTACTACCTATACAATGATTTGAATAATTTATTCCTCTACTTACTGATATTCGACAGTATAATTCGAGAATTTTTTTTATGAAAACTTGAATTTTAATCACCTAAAAATATATGATCAGATATATTTAGTTAAAATACCAATAGGAAACTTTTCAGTTGCACAGCTGACATGAAAATCTTTATTTTTCATAACTAACTTCATAAACATAGACACATACAAATATTTATATTTTTTTTATTATAAGATAAACTAATTATGTGGCCCTATCTATAATATAATAAAAAATTAGTTGGTTTTGAATCATATAGTAATAAAATATATTAATTTATTTGTTGCCTGCAGTTTCGATTTCACAGGAAATTCTCATTATAGGCCATCTAAATTAGTGATCCATTATGATCTTCTTTCTGTGTAGTCAGCTAGCACATTGACTATATTCTAGAGTAAAGCATTTGATGAATGATAAATGACCATTGGTGGAGTTTTCATGAGAAGTGGAAATATCAGTCAACTAATAAATATATTTTGACACTATATGATCCAAACACAATTAATTATTTATTATATTGTTATCCTTGAAATTATCTGTAGTAACAAAAGGATTCCAAAGATTTTCAGTATACTTTTTAGTTATTCATTAAAATTCAATTTTTCTCATTAACTTTTTACATTACAGACTTTACAGTTACATAAAAAGTAGACAAATTCTGTCAATTATATTTCACTTGAAATAAAATTTAAACAACATATTTTATAAATTGGAACTACTAATTTGAAACCTCTCTATGGTGGATATCCAGGATCTCAATTTTATTGAGTCTATCCAATGTGGAATTTAATGGTAACATATAGCCTCTAATTTCCTATATGTTTGTCTAAAATCTATTTAAATATTGCTGGTAAAAAAAAAAAAAAATTGTAGTTCCAAGAACTTTTAAGTGTATTTCTCTGCCCAACATGGAATTCAATAGTTTCACCATTCTCAATAATAAAATCCCTCCACACAGGACCCAGACATGAATCTCAGCCATGACCACATTCCCCCGCTAGAACGGAGGAAAATGCATAGTTAATAAAATCTATTTTAGAGATTAATGATTCCAGAAATAAATTATAATTATTATTTTTAAATCAAACATGATTTCATAACATTATTATTTCATGATTGTTTCTTTAAATAATTAAATAAAGTCCATGAAAATCTCTGTTGAAAATTTTGTTTGTGTCTCATGTAAAGTTTTCATTTTGGGAGTTTTACTGATTGATCTTTTTACCCTCGATATGCTGGGTAATAAATAATGAATAATGTTTTAAAGCATAAACTGACACTATGATTTTATTTATTTTTTCATCTGTTCTTAATATTTAAAAAATACCAGCATTAAATAAGAATTGAATGACTTTCTTGCTAGATCAAGAAATTCCAATCATTAGTTCATCTATTCCAACTTTGCAATGGAAGCATTTTTTACAGTTTATAAAAATTGCCATTATGAGAATTTAACAAAGACAAAATGTGGAGTTATAAACATAAAAAAAATGAGCTATAACAGTTGAAGAACTTGTGTAGACTGGGGTTGGTACATTCTCTTCTTCACATTTATTGGAATATACATACACATTCACACTCATTGTATTTGCAATAGATGGAGATAACTTTTAAATTAATCTAAAACCAACATTTCCTTATAGCAGGGGTCGGCAACCTTTTGGTGACAAAGAGCCAAATCTACATTGAAAAAAACATGGAAGAGCCGCCAAAAAATAAATATTATATTTAAGAAAAAATCATCAAAATTGTTAATTTATTTCAAAATAATTAAATTTTACAATCAATTATTATTATTTATTTATAAATTAGTTTGTGATACCTACTGCACTTGGCAGTGTATTACAATATAATAATATTTTTTTAATGAGATGATTGCTCCTATATAGTGTTCGATAAGATTTCAATGTTTAGTAAATATTCAGTAATCTTTAACTTAAGGCAGTACTAAGTTTTAGATCAGTAAGATTATTTTTTATGTGACTCTTTATTAATTTCGTATATGAATAGATTTGTGCACAATAATATGTGGATCCGAAAATTGTCAATAGTCCAAAAGCATAATTTTTTTAATTGAATGATCCTGGAAGACGGTTCCAAGCTTCAATAACAATTTTATCTACATTTTGAAGATTGTGAATTTCGGTCCACTTATGCTGAGAAGATAAAGTGCTCTTATCTCTTTCTAAACCTTGTAGTTGAGAATTTTGTTCTAAAAATATATTATTCCATAAATCGTTGGATTTTAAATCCAATAATTTAAGTTCAAATTGTGTCTGATTAATCAATGGGAATGGTGATGAATGCTGCTTCAACTGGTTTTGCCAAAAAAGCTAGTGTAGGTATATATTTTCCAAATTCTTTAAATCTTTCACCAAAAGCTTCTTGCGTGTTAACAATAGTTTGAGCAAAAAAATTAACATTAATAACGTTTTTGTTGTTCTTATGTTTTTGTAAATTAATAAAATGTAAAAATGTTCCTGCATGTAAATCATTCACAAATACAGATAACTTTTTTTCGAAACAAATTACTTCTTCTAAAAGAGAGAATGCGGTTTTCCTTTTCCTTGCAGTTACTACAGCTAACCATCGTCTGTTAGTTCTGGAGAATTGCGCCGTAATACAATACAAAATCTGTTTAGTACCTTAGAGTAAACAGCAAGCAGGAGCAAATCAGGGCATAATAATGATGCAATCAGGCAAAAGTGATGCAACTATCATCAACATTCGGCGTTAACAAATAATACATAAAAACATAGAAGTACTTATTTTATTTTCTTCTGGGGCACTTTGAATATTGCATGTAAAGAAAACAAATGTCTTAAAAAGATTGTATCTAAAATTTCGGATGGTTTTATACAGAAATATTTAATTTTCAGAGAGCCACAAAATTTTCCAAAAGAGCCGCAGGTTGCCGACCCCTGCCTTATAGGAACACCTGATAAATTTGTTGTTAAGAAAACTCTTTTCACTTAAAACCATGAGTGATTTAGTTAAGTCAAAATGTGGTGGTTTATACTTCCATTGAAATTGAGAAAGTCCTTTTCCCAAAAGAAAATGTGGAAGTGATTAATGTACACGGGAGAGGTAGGGGAGAGAAATTGAGCTCCTACATTTAAAATTGTCAAAATAAACCATAATCTACAATAATTAATCAGAAAAATATGTACTTTTTGGTTTATTGTAAAAAAATACAAAAAGTGGTCAGGTTTACCAGTTTAAGAACTCATTTAAACATATTAAACGTGCAAAGTTTTTTGTTTATGGTTATGGTAGTTTTATTGTTTGCATATGGTATCATTAATATAGCTAGTATTTTGATTCAAATTATGTAGTATATTAATTTCATTGTGTGGTAATTGTCTAGATACAGGTTTTTTATATGTATGTAACTAATTTAATAATTTTTAAAAATTATATGAGGAACTTGCTATCAAAATTGGACATTTCCGTTTCCAGTTTTATTTGCAAACTTACAGTAAAAACTAATTTTTCCTCCATTCTGAATTTCATTTTTGCTTGAAAAAACAATCTTTCTAATCAATTTTCTATGGGGAGATAACAGATTTGACAAATGCGGAGCTAGCATTAAATATAGCTTTGGGATACCAATCAGAACGAACCGAAATCTGCTTAGGTTGGAAATGGAGATGTACACTTTTGATAGAAAGCTTCTCCTATACGATTGACTGAATAAAAGAAAAATAACAACATAAAATATTTATTTATTTTTTCTTTAAGCCCTGAAGATAATGTGCATAGCTTTGCCTAAACATTAGCTTTAAAAATAAAGAAAAAAGTAATAAATAAGTTATTTAGTATTTTGTTTTTCTTATATTTTAAAACCTGACTATTATTTTTAATACTTTTAAATATATTGTAGGTGAAAATTACCTGAAAGCATACTGCTTTTTTTTCTTCTAGAAAATAACATATTATTTAAGATTTTATAAATATCTTTTTAATATCTACCCTAAGGGTAAGATAAATAAATTTTAAGAATTCAATATTTATTTATTTTATACTTAATTATAGAATAGATAAACAATTATTTATAATAAAATCTATTTATTAGATTAGTTAGTTTCCAGCTAATTAAGTTTACTGTGTTTTTTGTCTAAAATATTCTTATTGTTTTCACAATTATTTTAATTTATTTATATATTAACTCCCTTTTATTTATTTTCTCTTTTTCTCAACTGATTGAGCTTCAAAAGTAACTTGTTTTGTATGATATAGGTGGAAAGTATGAAATTAATTGTAATTATTATTGTTTAAATGTCATTTATGACAAAGATATATTTGCCCACATTTCTAATGACAGCCCACACTGTAGAAAAGTTTTTTTTAATGATATATTACAGAAAATATGCTGCTTTAAAAATAATATAAATTACCCCTTTTTCTTCTACATTTGTATTTTATAATGGTCAGGATACACTCTAAATGAAACAAATAGTATTTCAAATGTATTTAATGTATTGTGCTGAAGAAAAAGAAGAGTATGACAGACCAACAAGTAAGGATGAAACTGGCCAACTATTTTATCTATAATTTTATGTTCTAAATAAACTCATTCTAATGTACCAAATTTATAGCTTGGTGGCTACAGCATATATTTAGTTCTATTTTAACTCAAATATTTCTATTAATACTTATGTTTATACAATTGTAATGCTACCCTTCTCCATCTGTGTATACTAAAATCTATCCAAATAGAAATCAAATAAATGAATAAGTAAAAATTATAACAAAATGAAGAATTGCGCTATCACAACAAAGTTGTATTTTTCTAGAATAGCTAATTTAAAATCCGAGTGAATGTTTTTTAAAATGTTTAAAAACCATCTGTACAACAGATAATTTATAATTATATAGGTTTTTAGAATAAAGATATCCACCATGGAAAGCTTTCTTGGTCTTTATATAAATGTATATTTGACTTATACAAACAGAAATTCATTCAGTTGACAGTCTTCAACCTGTCTAAATGATGGTTACATTTTGTTCTAGTCAATCAATCCTTCTTGATATCTTAGCATTAATTTTCTCTAATAAAGTATTTTGATAATGCTAAGTAATTTATGTTCAATTGAGACCCCTGATGTCTATATATACAATCTTTAATGTTTATACATATGGTTTGTTTAAAAAATACACAAAATTGCCTATATTACCCACAATTCTTCATCTTCTTTACAATAATTTCTATAGAATAACAATTACAGGGGATAAGCTGTTAATAAATCAACTTTTTAAAAGATTTCACCACAATTTTTTTAAATACTTTTGTTATCAGATTTCAAAATATTTGTTATATGGATTTTCTTATACATATTAAAACTATGTTAAAGTTAATAATATACTTAAATAGTATTAACATAACAACAGTTGAAATATAATAGAGAAATTACAAATAAATATGCTTTTTTATGCTAATTGAAAATACTGGCCAGATTTCTTTGTCTTTAATTAGCTTTGAACTTTTTTAAAGCAATATTGAGAGCAACTTGGCATAAATAACAAGATTGGAATGTAAATTATTCCAATTTAAACTTAAAACAATTATCTTGCGGGAACTATATTTCTATATTTCAGTTCTTTCCTGTTATATAATCTTCCTAATTTTTTTTAACAATTAATTACAGATTAAATGACTTATAATGGTGTACAAAAAGATTTAATATAATTTTATTGTAAAAGGTTTAGTTTGTGAATGTGGATCAGGGTTTATTATGAGAGTGAATATTCTCTTTCATTAAATCGTGAGTAAAAATTTACAACTCATTGTTGGATCACAGATGAGAAAATTTTAATCATCTTTGTTACCATATTTAAGGAATCATCTATGACCTAAAGGCAAAGTTGCCTGAGAAGTGAAGAAAATTCACTGAGAACACCTAGACCTGCAAATCACTGAAGTGATTCGTTGTGCCTGGTTGTCAGGCCAAATTGATGTAGCCCCATCACAGGACTGTGTCTAAAGTCTCGAGGGATTGGAGGATTTGTTCATTCTTCGAACACCATTCCACCAGTTCATCAATTGTTACAACACCATCTTTGTTCGTATCAATTTGCTGCAAAAGACATTATCGATAAATATGATAAACTAGAGTAATTTCTGAAACCAAATAAAAAATTATTTCAATATTAAATATTTAATACATAAAGCAAATAGAAATTGATTTCAAAAGAAAGGGTGTTACTTTTATTAATATGCTATTATTTTAAATAAAATTGTTATTTATTAAAGAAAACCTATTTTGCTATTTCATGTTTTTTTTTTTCCACCTACAGTGAGATTTAATTTGTGAATATATGTACTGAATATTGTTTTTTTCCTTTTAAAAGTTGTGGAATTTTGAATTAGGCAGCATAAACCTAACCGATAATTCAATTTTGTGATATCGAAAATGAATTGACCATTGCAGAATGTCCTAACATGGGGAGATTCTATGTATGATTGATGATATTCTAAACATAATATGACTTTGACCTGGTGAAGGAATTAATTATAATTTAGTATTGTAGGATCAAGCAGCATTAGTGATTCCAAGCACAATTCATCTAGCTTATGGCATGAACATTAATGCAGGATTGAACTTAATAGAGCTATTCATCTTTACACTATTGTAAATGTACTTGATACTCATGACTTCTGAATAATTTGAGTTATTGAATTATTTCTGTCCTTTTGGGTTTAAGAGTTCTAATTACAAGTTAACTGGAGAATCAATGTAATGAGAAATCACCATCCAATCATGATATTACTCCTTTAAATGAAGATTGAATGAAATATTTCATTAATTTGAATTTGCCTCAAATAACAATGCCACAATTGTATACAGGAATGATTAAGCCTTTTCAGATCATATATCATAAATACATATGTATACATGCTTTTCCCCTATCATATTTTAGCCCTGTTTGAATCTTGATAGCTTAGCTCAGTTTTAATGGCTTGATCATACATAATGGTTTCACACATTAAATATGATCTGGGTATCTCTGGCTGTAGCTTCTTTCCACTCTAGACTTTCCTCTGTCTGTGGGACCTTTTGATCCAACCATCTATCAAAGAACTTATCTATCATTTTAACTTTGTTATCTCGAATTATTTCGGGAAGTGTAAAAAAAAAAAAAAAAGGCAAAGAAAGTTGTTTTTTCCTTTTTGCTTATAACTTGAAAACCATGTATCATTTGAATAAATTATAATATTAATTTTATATAAAATTAAAGAAGAGTAAGCTACCTATAATTTTGATTATAATAATTTATAATTTGCAATAACACATAATAATTTGCTCATAACACATCGATTACAGTTTAGAGGACTGGAAGTGAGTTCTTTTTAGCAGTGGTATGAGAGAGGATCTTAGGTCATCAGATAGACCTGTTTTCATTTGGAGACACCCAGGTGAATGATATACTCAATGCGGTATGGCTACCGCAGATTGCAGCCCTACCTACAGATTGCATTCCAAGAAGGCTCAAGCATGCTCTGGGGTGGAATTTCCTCTGATTTCCGTAAGAAGTTAGTGGTTTTGCTGGGCAAGTTCTGTAGTGGTGTGGAGAACTTTTTTAAGAGCCATTTGGCCCTTATATTGGAAACAGGTTCCGGTTGATACATGACAATACAGAGCTCAGAGAGTAATTCAGTACCTCTGGGCGGTTGGTATCATATTCCTGGAGTGACCACTGGAAATCTAGTTCTTAATCCAAGAGATCATGCTTGGGTGAGCTGTTATAAGGTGGAAACAGCTGTAATTGAAGAGTCGGACAATATACTTCAGAAGTTCATTAATAATCTCTTTGTGGGTATAGGAAGGTGTATAGTAAGATTTTTCCATATCTAACATTAAGGATTGATAAACTGTAAGATTTTGTTTGTGTATAAATTGGTTTTGAATATTAAAAAAATTAAATTTAACTTAAATATTATTTTTATATTGGAAATTAGTTTACATTTGTTTTTACTGCTAGCGAATAAAGTATATTTTCATTACATGATGGTTTCATTTTAGTAAGAAATAAACAATAAAAGAAAAAATGCTCTTGCTTAATTAATTCTGCTTAATTAAAATTCTGTTAAATGATTAATTTAGTATTCTTGTTTTTGTGGTTATTTTTACTTTTATAATTTACTGATTTATTTGTTAAACAGAGTCAATAGTTATTTAAATGAGTGCTGCAGTGGTCATGAATTGAGCATATGTCATTTTCAATATTTTATTTATTTATTATACAAATGCATCTACCCATTAGCATGCTATAAAGATTTTTGTTATAAAATTCAGATATACACTTTACATATGATTTATATTTTTAACAATACATTTTGTTTTGTTTTTTTATAACATTTTTCTTGAATTGATTAGATAAGGTGGAAGTGTTTAGATATTTTTAGAAACTTGAATACATTTTTAACAGCAGTTTCAGTGTTGCCAAGAGTGATGTCCAGCCAGTTACCAATGTTACAATCTTGCCTTGCATCCTTAAGAGCCTCGCAGTCCAGTAGGATATGTTCCACAGTAAGAGGTACCTTGTAGGTCTTGCAGGTCGATGGGTACAGTTCATTTAGAAGATAGGTGTGTGTTATGGCTTTATGTCCGCACCCCATTCTTGCCGAGACAACTTCTTTGCGGCGATTTCTCATCTCTGCAGTTTTCCAGACATCGGGAATCTTTGATTTTTCTTAACTTTTCATCTGTCCTCCTCCACTCAGTGTATAATCTTTCCTTAACATATTTACGCCATTTCAAGGCTGTTGTCTTGTTAACGTGTGTTACCTCAGTATCAGGATCTATCCTAGCAGTGCGGTCTGCGTCCTCATTCCCTGCAATGCCCAAATGTGAAGGAACCCATAAGAATTTTATTGATTTGCCTAAATATACTGTAACGGTCCGTTTTTGGGGAAATAAATAAATGAAACTTATTTTCCCTTTTTTAATATATTTATTTGTTTTATTTAAGTTTGACTCTAATTCTCAGGGTGGGTTACTAGACAATCAGACACAGACACACAGAACTATAACTATTACAAACATAATACAACGTGAAGCGTCAATTATCTTAAATTTAACACTTAACACTTTAAAAACGATATCAGGTCTTTGAAGAACGACGGTCGTGGTCTATGGGATATAAATAAATGTGTTACCAAAATGATGATCTTGAATGTAGTTTCACGGGAGCTCTTAAGACGTCTACGCCGATCCCTGGTCTTAACAAGAATGCTGCTCTTTTCCTTGGTTTTGGTTAAATGAAACCTAATCGACAAGCATAACAATGTTTCTCACTTAGTCACAATATCCTGTTTTTTGATTAATAGAACCACATCTTATTGGGGTCTCAACAAAAATTAGTTTGTATATAATGAAAATGTAACTGTCTTCTCTCAATTGTTCTTTTATATAATTTATGTATAGTTTTTGAAAAAATGTTTGTATATAGTTTAATTGTATTCTGTTTAGAGATAAGAAAAATTATGTAAATCAATAATTAAGAAGAAAATGAAGAATAAAATTAAACTTGAATTTAGTATTTAAGGAAATAAAAAATTGTAATTATTAGTAACTCAGAGGCAATTGGGGATTAATGTTTAATTGAATGAATGGAGTATGAATGTTTCAGTATTCTCTTGTATAATTTAAGATGAAAAAAAAAAAAAAAAAATAATAATAATATTATTTGCGTGCAAAATATCATTATTATTTTTTTTACCTAGAAGGAGGGAGAAATGTAATATACACCTTTTTTCAGATTATAGGTACATAGTAAATAATTGTTTTAGATATCTTAAATTAGGTTTAATATTTGGAAATAGGGATTCTCAGGAAAATAATACAACATTTATTTGTCCTGACTGCAATCATCATAAATTATAATGAGGGGTGTGTTTGTTATCATAAATGGAACAAAATAACCGCTTGGCATTTTAAAACATGGCGGTTCTATTTTGACTTCAACAGAACCTCTGCCATAATGATCGAGTGGGTGAAGATGACCTATTTGTCAATACTTCGACAATAAACCTGATCTAAGAAAATCAAAAAGAAGTAGAAGAGATTTTCATCAAATGAGGACTTAAGAAAATCATAAATGGTCCATTTGTATTAGATAATCAAAATGGCAGTTCGCCATTTTGAAAGCTAGAGAGGGTAACAGACAACAAAGGAAAAGAGCAGCATTCTTGTTAAGACCAGGGATCGGCGTAGACGTCTTAAGAGCTCCCGTGAAACTACATTCAAGATCATCATTTTGGTAACACATTTATTTATATCCCATAGACCACGACCGTCGTTCTTCAAAGACCTGATATCGTTTTTAAAGTGTTAAGTGAAAATGTAATATACACCTTTTTTCATAATTGTTTTAGATATCTTAAATTAGGTTTAATATTTGGAAATAGGGATTCTCAAGAAAATAATATAACATTTATTTATCCTGACTGCAATCATCATAAATTATAATGAGGGGTGTGTTTGTTATCATAAATGGAACCAAAATAGATGCTTGGCATTTTAAAACATGGCGGCTCTATTTTGACTTTAACAGAACCTCTGCCATAATGATCGAGTGGGTGAAGATGACCTATTTGTCAATACTTCGACAATAAACCTGATCTAAGAAAATCAAAAAGAAGTAGAAGAGATTTTCATCAAATGAGGACTTAAGAAAATCATAAATGGTCCATTTGTATTAGATAATCAAAATGGCAGTTCGCCATTTTGAAATCGAGAGAGGGTAACAGACAACAAAGGAAAAGAGCAGCATTCTTGTTAAGACAAGGGATCGGCGTAGACGTCTTAAGAGCTCCCGTGAAACTACATTCAAGATCATCATTTTGGTAACACATTTATTTATATCCCATAGACGATGTTGAATGTAGTTTCACGGGAGCTCTTAAGACGTCTACGCCGATCCCTGGTCTTAACAAGAATGCTGCTCTTTTCCTTTGTTGTCTGTTACCCTCTCTAGCTTTCAAAATGGCGAACTGCCATTTTGATTATCTAATACAAATGGACCATTTATGATTTTCTTAAGTCCTCATTTGATGAAAATCTCTTCTACTTCTTTTTGATTTTCTTAGATCAGGTTTATTGTCGAAGTATTGACAAATAGGTCATCTTCACCCACTCGATCATTATGGCAGAGGTTCTGTTGAAGTCAAAATAGAACCGCCATGTTTTAAAATGCCAAGCGGTTATTTTGTTCCATTTATGATAACAAACACACCCCTCATTATAATTTATGATGATTGCAGTCAGGACAAATAAATGTTGTATTATTTTCCTGAGAATCCCTATTTCCAAATATTAAACCTAATTTAAGATATCTAAAACAATTATTTACTATGTACCTATAATCTGAAAAAAGGTGTATATTACAATACACACTCTCTCTCAATAAGTTGGATTTTCATTACTAAAGCATCTTTTGAGTTCTTGTTTTCTAAGGATTTGAAACAACTTTATGAGTCTAACACGATCAAATGGTATTTTTGTTGGTGCTTTATTATCAGAGTCAAGGCTTTCCAGATTGAATAAATTTCACCTGTGTAAATAGTGCATGCTTTTGGCAGAAATAATTTGTGGCAAATAAAGCCCATGACAATAGCATATCCAACATCAGAGTTTGATTTTGAAGCATCGGTGAACCAGAAACAGTAATTCTAACACACTTCTTCCTGTTCTTTGTACATTTGTCGATATAAATGATGGGGAGTTGTGGGTTTCAAAAATATTGCTAAACTGAAATCGATCGAGCTTTCTATTGATATTTTTAATCAGGTAGTGAATCGTCTGGAATTTTGAAGAATGTAGGAAACATTATTTATAAATCATTTGTTAATTTTTTTACTTAAAATGGAAACATTTACAGGATATTTTGTGCTCTTCATTTTCAATTGAATGTGGCGGGAGTTTATGTGCGATAAAATTTTTCCTAGATTTCAGTGTGCCAAGGTCAAATATTTTCTCCATATTTTCAAAGAAGGCTCACCACTCTCTATATACAAGTTTCCGATGGGCGTGGTCCTGAATGCACCAGTGCAGAGGGGAGGTCATTGATTATGCAGTAGGTCCAATAATTTCAAAATTGAAGCACTTGTTGAGCAGTAAGCAACAGCCCCATAGTCAATGATAGGCCTGATCAGGGTACATACATTATTCGTAATGTTCGCCGGTCTGATACCCACTAAGTTCTAGCCAGAACTTTTAATAAATTTAGTCCTTTCTGGCATTTTGAGTTTAAATGACGGGTGTGTTGAGACCAGGTTAACTTCTTGTCAAAGTATACCCCTAAGAATAAGTAAAATCATTAGCAAATAAAGAACATTTTACTTCAGCTGGTATTGCTTTACAATGCTGTTTATAACTATTAGAAACAATATTATGCTCAGAGAGGATCCTTGGGGCATATTGTTATCCTGTTGAAATGTTGGAAACAGATTGGGTCCAACTTTGACTTGAAATGTCCTCTCTTTAAGAAAATTGTTGATAAATGTCAGAAATCGTCCAGAGAGACCATTTTGTGACAGCGTACCGATCACTCCAATAAATTTTATGGAATAGTTTAATATCCATAAAAGATAATCAATTGCGGAACGAGAAATGAGTTGGGGAACCGCCATTAATTAGGATTAGAAAAATATTATCTATAAATTTCTCAATTTCACTATCTCTATTTTTATGATCGGCTAATGTGGAAACCCATAATTTGTTGTGGCCATTCAGGTCCCCAATTAGGATGTCTGATCTTGGAGATCATTGGTAGTGAAGCCTTGATTTGGCCTTATATAAATATTGCTAACTGTAATGGTTCAGTTTTGTATATTTTTACGGCTACAAGTTCTAGATTTGACTGAATGTTAATTGATTCTGAGAAGACATATTTTTTTACAATTATTGCTACTCCTTCCCAAGCAAACTTGCCATCTCTTCCATCTTTTCGGTATTGACTACCTGATTTCCTAGGAAATGCGTCTCTTGTAAACAGCAGCAAATTAGATTTTCTTTCGTTAATAGTAACTTAAAATATTCATAGTATTTGTAAAACCCATTACAGTTACACTGTACAATTAATGTTTTTGCTGTTTTGATCATCATCTACAATTATATAAAAATATATGATCAATAGGACAAATTTTATAGTTACTAATTAGTTGTCTGTCCTATTTTCCGTGTTTATTATCTATCATACATTTTCTATTGAGTCCCATCTCTTTTTCAGGAGTTTTAATATCTTTAATTTTGAACGCCGATCTGTTATAAGACTTCTAGTGTCTGCCAGCATTATTCCTAAGGCCCTGTGTATTGTCCATGAATTCTCTGAACTAATTTATTGAAATTTTTCGTGTTTGGCGACATTTCAATCAACTTAATCATATTATCGAATGATATTGGGTATTTCTACATGTTTTCTTAAATTGTCTGCCGGACATCTTCAAGGTTAGTTCCAGAATTTACACTCGTCTTTTTTAATTTCTTTAATTTTTTGCTACCAGACTGAGTAGTTGTCATCGGTGAAAATTCTTCGAAATTAATAATATTTTCCGTGTCTTCTTGAGAATCTAAAATTAGGTTTAGTTCCACAGTAGATGCGGTGGAAGGAGGAGGGCTAGAGTGTCATCGTTTGATTCCAGAAATTACCGTAGGGGGTAGTATTAAATTATTGATATCTACAACTGGCTCTATTATAGATTTGATCATTATTCGGCATTATTTTCATGACTGTGGTTGTTGTCGCCATGGTTAACAGATAGCTGTTTCTTGAACTGGTCACAGTTAATGTCTACATGGGTTTCTGTTGAAGTGAGAGCGCCATCATGGCAACTGACCAGGGCTGTACGGTAATACTGCGATTAGAAGTGTATCTAATAGGGAGCGATCAGCATTTGTTTTTCAATTATTATTTGGAATTTAATTTTTTTAATATACTATCTTTTTCAGTACTATGATTTCTTCAATGCCACTTTATATTCGCACTCAGAGCAATCAGTTGGTATACGACCCCGCTGCTTACATATGAAACAAGTGACAATGTCTTCACTGACAAAAAAAAAATCGATAAGAGACAACGTTCTACTTTATTATTAAGGATGGTGGCATTTTCTAATGTCTTCAGGAGGAATGTAAATTTGCCGTCGAAAACTGAGTATATGGGCCAATCTTGGATCTTTGTAATTAGGAATTGATAAATTATCATGGATCCTTGTATCCGGCTCTGAGAAAATGCATAGGCGAAACCAATCTAAAACCTATGCGTTTAAGTTATTTCTCAAAGGACTCGTGAGGAATGGAAGGGGTAAGCATTTGAAATTATTATTTATTTGGCCGGATTAACCAGTCGTTTTATAAAAATGTCTTTACTGTCGATAAATATTATTTATTGTGATTTTTCAAAAGACTGTCTACTGCTTCTTTATTATTGAAGTATATGCAAAATAGAGAGTTGGATATTCGTGAGGTATAGCGAATGAACTTTGGATCAATCAAGGCGGCAATTTTGAGGACATATTTTTTTTGCTTAATACCACGAAAAGTACAATCGCTCCGCAGCAGTAGCTTTGGCATAACTGGCAGTTCTTACTGGTGGGTTGAGGTTAAGTGGGACTTTTGATACATTTCTTTTTTGGTTATTTTTAATTCTATTTGCTCTGACTTGTCGGTTGCGTCATATTAAAAGAAAGTGAGGACATTTTCAGAACTGCCGATATCGCTGCAGAGCCAAGAGCCCTGCGCGTCTGTAAACGGCGAATAATCGCCTATCTTCTTATAAATGTCTCTGTTTTCTATTAAGTAATGAAACACGCGCCCTCAAATTGTCCAATTTACACCTAGAAGTTTATAGAAAAGCATAAACAACACTTTTCAATAGATAAAACTTTGAGACTGACCTGAGGCGTCACTTCTTCGCGTAGGTCCCAAACAGCTGATCAATATTTTATTTATTACCTGAATTATGATCTTGACCAAATTTACTAGAAAAGTAAAACAAAAGAGACTTCTTATATTGACAAGGAATTAGGAGAGAAGGATTTCTTCTTCTCTGCCTGATATTTCTAAATATGTAGTTCTGTCTCATTTAGTTCTTACCCTTTACGATCAAGAATTATTATGATGGAGAAAAATTAAACAGTTTTTCTTGCTTTTTTTTAGAATATTAGGAGACATAATTAAATATTTTTTGCTAGTTAGCAACTATTTGATAAATAATATATTACCAACTATACTGCCTTGAAAAGCTAAAAGGCGCTAACTCCAAATCATTCTTTTAATTACATCTTTGTGTGATACCCGAATTGCTAAAAAAAATCACAACTTTTTATGACATTAGAAAGGCCTAAATTCAATTGTCAGATCCTTATCATTAGTTTTAGGACTTTCAAATGTCTTAAAAAGATTTAGTTTTTAGAGAAATTTGGGTACAATACAAAAATATATTAAAAAAAAAATGATTTAGAGTTAGAACCGTTTAGCTTATGACGGCAGTAGATACAGATATCTATGATGATTTGAAACTGCTTACATGAAAAATTTTTTCAACATGTTCTTTGGCAGAGTGTTCTTCCACCGCAGGCTGGGTGGATCGGCCAAGCATGTCATAGATGGAACAAACCACCTCAAGCATCTCCTTTTTGGTGATCAGTCCATCCCCATTTAGATCATACAGGCCAAAAACCCATTGAAGCTTTTCTTCCACACTTCCTCGTGATACTTTGCTCAAAATGCATAAAAAATCCTGAAACAAAATTTATGTTTATTTAAACAATAAAGCTTTATTATTCCTAATTAAAATATAGTGTTTGAGACAAATCTGAATGGTCATAGGAAAATATACATTAAGCTGACTAAGGTGCACATAATACAATTTATTTATATATTGATAATTTATTTATTTGATTTTTTGATTTATCAGCTCTGGATGACTATGGGGTTGGGAGAACATCCTGGACTCAGAAAAAATGGGTACCAGATCCTTTAATAGATTGTGAGAAAGCTTTGCTCTTAGACATGAATGCTGATCACATCACCCATTTTTATATGGTTTGTCAAGAAATATTACTCTCTTATCAATAACTAAACCCATCCATGGGGCGTAGGTTTCACCTCTCCCCTACTATTTATCGAACTATAATAGAAATTCAATTTTCCGATTACTTTATATATGGCCTTAGAAACAAACTATATTCTGTATTCATTTTATAAAACAGTCATCTCTCCACAATAGGCCAATGTACTGGGTTTCTGTTTGATATAAACTTTTTTTCTGCACAAAGTAAGCTGTGGCTAAACCTCGCCGATTAAGTTCATTTTATGGCCATCCCGTCACGCTCCAAAATAGGTAAATTTACTACTAAATTTTCTCTGAAACGGAATGTCCGATTTTCGTTCTTTAAATTGCAACTTACTCCTTATTAACATAGAATTGACAATAATTATGTTTGAAGGTTGTATCAATCATCAAAAGAGCTTTATGATTTGAATTAAAACAAAAATAAAAAGTCTTATACAGCTTTAGGGATAGATGTGTAGATTATTTTGGGGAAAAAAATTGAAGAAAAAACATAGTAAAAGCCGTTTAATTAGTAAAATAAAATTTACTTGCCAAAGGATTGGAGGATGGGGAGCGCTTAAATGAAAGGGAAGAAGCAGGTATTAGTCAGGAGAAACATTTTCGGCTGTATACATCGATATCAAGGACGTTGCTTCAAAAATTTATTGATAGGGACCGAATATAAAATTTCTCTATATTTTTATTTTCTTCACCCGATTTTCCAATAATATTAAATATTTTGATTTCCCCAACTATATATAATGTGAAATATGTAATTTTCCCGAATTCTTTTGAATTTGAAGTTTTCACGTAACTATTACGAATGTTGTGACTTGACAAAAATCATTTTTTTTCTATTAAAACACAATATTGTATCGATAAAATACCAATCTTACACAAAAGGCATGAATAAATCCATCCAATAGAACATTTTCAGCTCCAACATATAATGTACATGAGTATGGCATGAGAATGCAGCCGAAACTTTGTAAAATAATAAAACAAAGTTGATGAAGTAAAATACAACCCATTATTCCTAATCGAATAAAACATTTCTTCACCTAAATTATTAAAAAAAAAATGTATTGTTCTTGGTTTAAATTTTTAATAACTCTTTGAGGAAAATGTTTTTGTACAATTTTCGCAGTTTGAAGTAGGTTCTAAATTCTCAAATTTCCCAACTTTATGGAATTTCCAAATGGTAGTGGTAACACCCCATCTATCCCTTCCTGGTCGCCACATATACTAAATTCTTCTATTACTATTTTTGCAATCAAACAGTTCGTATGTCGTATTAGTGTGTTTTTTATTTTGTTAGAAAAATGAGTGAAAATAATAGATTTTTAACAAAATCTCCACTCAAATTATATGTGTCAACAAAAGGAGAAAAGCGGATTTGTCAAAAAGACAAAACGGTAAGTATATATTTATTACTTATTATATTAAATATAACATATTTTATGATACTTTTATAACTTACATATTTTTGGGTGGGATAAAATTTATTTTAAGGATAAATCTCAAAATACTTCCCAAGTAGATACGGACGAAGAATTTGGAAATTCTCATGGTTTTTAAAATAATTATTTCCATCACTTTCAACTCCTTTATCGTTCACAAAAAAAGACTGAGGTTTGAAATGCCAAAGGAATATAAATCAAATTAGAATATTATCGAAGATAGATGTTGTAATAGTTAATCAGTGCAGGTCCGCTCTAAGCACTGTTTACAAATTATTATTCCCGATACTCCAATTATTACACTATATTATACAAAATTATCAATGAAAACTGCAAATGAAAATACATTTTGCATTCTAGCTGTTTTTCTGTTTCAGTGTAGGACATCTCTTGACACTCGCCTCTTCTTTCAGAAGGCGGATGAGGGCTGAAATGCCTTCAAACCAAAAGTAACTATGTGCAGGAATGAGGACGGGATTCTGTTGACGGAGAGAGTGGGAATTCTGAAGAGATGGGCAAGGCACTTCAGCGGTGCGCTTCAAAGAGAGAACTTTGAAGGAGAAATAGCCAGAGAAGAGGACGACTTCTCTAACGATGCCGAGCCACCGGATGATGAAGACATAGAAGCGGCCATGGTGAAGCTGAAAAATAACAAGGCTCCGGGTTTGGATGGAATCCAAGCAGAGCTGATACGCTATGGAGGAATGCAACTGAGAAGGGAGCTCCATAACCTCATTTTGAAGATATGGGAGAAAGAGAAGATGGCTCAGGAGTGGAAAAGGGGAATTATCTACCCACTACAAAAAAGTGGGACCAGTTGGACTGGACAATTATCGAGGCATAGTGCTCCTCTCATATGTTTATAAAGTTCTCTCTAACACCCTATTCGAGAGACTAGTTCCTCATGCCAGAGGGAGATAGGCAAATATCAAGCGGGATTTAGGCGAGGGAGGTCCACAGTGGACCAACTGTTTTCTTGAGGCTGTTGCTGGAGAAATGCAATGAGTATAGAACAGTTATCAACCACCTCTTCGTTGATTTTAAAGCCGCCTAAGATAGTGCAACTGGCGACTTTGATATTGCTGCCAGATCGGGACGTGCATTAAGAGAAGCGTTCTTGGCATAGAAGATGTAGCAAAGAAACTTGGGTTGCATACTAATGAAGCTAAGACCAAGTTTATGAGAGTCGGAGGAGATGGACCAGGAACCGGTATTTTTGAGGCTGGACCATATAAATTCGAAAAGGTAAGCAGCTTTGTCTACCTCGGGTCTGAGATCAACTCCGGAAATGACATCTCTCGAGAAGTCAACAGGAGGATAGCAGCTGCGAGACGGTGCTACTTCGGCCTTGTGGAGCATTTTGGAAGCAGGTTCCTCTCGAACAGGATCAAGATCACTCTTTACAAAATCTTGGTCCGCCCCGTTTTAACTTATGGATCGGAAGATTGGGCCTTTAAGAAGCAAGATGAAAATAGACTTCTGATCTTTGAGAGATCAATCTTGAGAAGGGTTTTTGGCCCAGTTCGAGAGTATGGAATTTGAAGAAGAAGGAGAAATGCTGAACTCGCAGGCCTTTATAAGGATAGAGACTCGGTCAAGTTTATCAAGATAGGACGACTTCGTTGGGCCGGGAACGTCGCACGTTTTTATGATTCGGCGATACCCAGGAGGATGCTGTCCGGAAAGATGCATGGACAATACATTGTTGGCAGGCCAAATGTCAGATGGGAGGACTCGGTGACATCGGACGCACGGACTCTGCTGGCAGTCCGAAACTGGAAAGCTGCTGCAGCTGATCATATTGACTGGCGAAGGGTTTTGGAGGAGGCCCAGTCTCGGTGACGGGATGTAGAGCCATCTATGTATGTATGTTTTCTGTTTATCTTTTTGTATTAAAAATTTCAAGTTAAACAAGACACTAGACCATCAAAAAACTACCTCTGCTGATGTTAACTGTATCACAGCTTACGGCAACTCCTAAATCGAATTAGTTAACGTCCCAATTTCCAAATTAATTTATTTATCAAAATCGAACCGCTGGTAAAGTTGATTAAATTGCTTCGCAATACTTGTCTTTTAAAAGGTCAATGTAATTTCTTGAAGTAGATAACTGTATAACTTAACTATTTTATCACATTTATTAAGGAATGTTAAATACGTTATTAATTTGTTTATTATTAAAGCAATTACTTGGTTAATTAATTTATAATGTTATTTCTATCAATGAATTATTAAAACAGATGGTTTATTTCGCTTTTGCGATACATAACTTTGCCAGTTAAAAATTGTTTTTAATGATAAATAATGATAATATCATTGGGGTCTGGAACTTTGGATAATCTATGCAACATTTCCGATGATAAAATGTAATTAGTTAGATTACATTTTGAAAAATTTAAATAGGGCCGGATTAGCCGAATAGCTGAAATAGCTAAAGCTATGGGCCCCGTTCTTCGAGGGATCCGCGCTTCTGGGAACCTCGCGTCTCGAGCAATCAATTTTTCATCGTTAACTCAATAAATATTGAATGTAACTTACACAGAGAAATTGATTTGACTAATGTTATCTCTAAATTTGCACACATTAAATCGAGAAAAGTTTGTTTGTAAAAGTTGTTCTATTTTATTATCATACAAAACATAGGGCTCTCTGGTAATATTCGCTACAGGGCTAATGCTGGCTTAATCTGCTTCTGGCCGGGAATGAGATCGAGCTGCTAATGCAACCAGGATAAATCCTGTTATCAATTAACATACGTTAAGACTCGTAAGACAAAAGACTCGGATTGGCGTAAATATGTTAAGGAAAGATTATAAGCTCGTGGGTCACTGAGTGGATGTGGACATCCGAAAAATTAAAGATACCGCTGAGGTCTGGAAAACTAGGAGAAATCGCCGCGAAGAAGTTGTTTTTCAAAGGATGTAAGGCGCGATTGTAACATAGGTAACCGGCTGGACATCAATCACTGAAATATCTGTTGAAAATGTATTCAACATTTTATAAAAACGAAACACATCCACCTTATCTTATCAATTCAATAAAAAAATTATAAAAAAAACAAAACAAAATGTATTATATTAAAAGTATATATTAATTTGTAAAGTGTAAATCATATATCTGAATTGTACGACACAATAATCTTTATAGCATAATTATGACCCATAGGTAGATGCATTTTTTAAAATAAATAAATAAAATTATTACTTCTTTAATTAGATGTTATTAAAACTTATAAGTGCTGTCGACTTCCTTTGGTCTGGGCAAGTTTCGCTTAAAGCAGTAATAAATTCAATAACGGAAAAGGATCCGTTGGGAGTTTGTACATCGCTAGAGCGAGCGTAGCGAGCAGAAGTAGACAGCTATGATGCAATTAATGCTGTAATAATTCAAATTAGGCCCCGACCTTATCTGTAAAGGTTGTTGGGATTTCGTTTATCTTGAGCGAGCGGAAGTCGACTGCACTAATAATTTTAAATAAAATCTAATAAAAGGAGTAATAATTTTAATTATTATTAAAAATATTAATTTTCCAATGAATACGAATTTTACAATTGAATAGAAAGCAGTTAGTTAGCAAATATGGTGCTAGAGAGCTGTAGTGCGGCAACCGCTACTGATAAGGCGGCTGCATTGTCAGATTGTTTCTCATTTTGTTGTTCCATCCAAAATAACTCCATCTCAAGTCAAATGTAACCCCACCAGTGGGGATAAATTGGACACTTTGATTGCCCGCATATTTAAATTGTTACAAATTTAGCACATCGAAGAAGAATATCCATTAACATGCCTTGTTGAGGTAAGGATTTTAGCTAATAAGATATACCTTCTTAATTTTACTCTATATCAAATTGGGTAAATCAAAGGGGGATAATGAACTTTGTTTAAAAAATGTTCAATGGATCCCCACTCTCCCCTACCTATTTTTCAGGTCTTTATTATATCTGATTGGATTACATTAATTATAAATTTTTTAGGATACAAAGAGAATAACGTTAATATTTTTTATTTGTTTCTACGCCCCTATCCTAAAGGGACAGAGGCGTCGAGCTAATTTTATTTTACTGAGTCCAAAATAAATGTTCCAAAAATATCTCATCAATTTAAATAACTAAACTGTCTAAGTTTTGTCAATTAATTCATCATAAGGACTGTAACATTGTAAGTACCAAAAATTGATATTAAAAATTGATATCAAAATGATATTTTGAAAGGATTCTTCTAGTACGAAATAATTGATAATATGTGAGTTAAATAATCCACGTATAATTAATTACAAATTTTTCTTGCTTTTTCATTAGTTGAAAAATTAGGGTAGGAGGGAAAAACATATTAAAACCAGTATTTTTTCTTTTTTAATTGGATCAGAACGCAACTTTCATTCAGATTCATTTAAAAAAAAAAAATACCTGTTTTTTTCCCCTTTACCATTCAGTTATTGGCATACACATAAATAATGCAATTATCAGATTGAAATTCAGTATGAAGTTATTTTGTCATTATGTGGCATCAGATTATGCCCAGCAATATTTACCACCGAAATTGATTTTTGATTGGTTTAAAAAACCTAAGATAATGTGCTGTGCTGTGGTTAGTGCTGTTTCGAGGCAAATGCGTAATCGATTCGTTAAATCCAAATCCTAAACTTGTAAGAATTGCTCTTTTGGGAGCATGGAGTCTAAAAGCTGATGTATAACAAATTCGCAACGAGAGTTCGCTACGGTGAAATATAATGAGTTGCAAAGATATCAATTCCAATCTGTTGAATAAGTTGGATCTTTTGTTGTACGGCTGTTTTTTTAATTTTTGCAGTTAGTGACACCTTCAGAAGCTGTTCTTCAAAATACTTTGTGATTTAGATTTCTCCTTGACAGTTTTATAGTTATTAGGCGCAAGTCCGCTGTTGCCCCTTCAAAACATGATAGTTGGGGCAAGTGCAGATCTCTGTTGTGGGAGAAGTGCGAGTTTATACTTACCCCTACTATCATGCAGGCTCGGCGCCCATGGGTTGCTAAAAATAATTCGCTCCTCTTCGTAAGATATAAGATATGCATATATATAATATTTTCTATTTCGTTTACAACTGGTCATTTGCTTATTTTTGTTATGAAAAGATTTCGAATAAAAATTACTAAATAACAAATAATAATAAAAAAAATGTAACACCAATAAAAATTGCCTCCCCCAAAAGGCTGCGCCCCGGGGCTATAGCTTTATTTAGTCCCATTTAGTCTCGTGCTTAGTGTGTCCCTCCTATCATGTTTTGGCGGGAGAACTGCAGAATAGAGCATTGAAATAAAATTTCTTTTTTTTTCAATACATTTATTCAATTATGTTCCATATTCCACTTTTGTCACTGAAGGTTTAAAATATGATTCTCAGACAAGTTTTAACTTTTTTCGATTATTACATCAGTATAATAATTCTCTGGAAACGAAGTATTTTGTTCTTGCCACAACCGCTACTGCTTGAATAATAAGTTTTCCAGATAACCTGTACGCACTTACCCTTAAGTACCACTTAAATGAGTTGTAAATCTCATCAAAATGGACGTTGTTGAAACGTGGGTTTAAATGTAATATATAAATATAATCGTCTAAGGAAAATTAAAAAAAATAAGTGGAAAATCTAGCTTCAAAAATTTAGATTTTACAGTAATGCAAAGTCGAACTTTGTAAAGCCTAGTGCGCACTTACCCCACATTACCTTATATATTACGTTGATGATTACGATTTCCTATTATTCTGAAAATAATAATAAAAAAAGGGAGTATTTTACAAGTTGGTGAAGCTTGTGTCTCTTAGCAGTGATTATACATTATTTTTTGACATTTGGCATTGGCATTGAAATAATTTCTAATCTACTTGCATGACTACAGATGAACTAGTTGTACCTTCTAATTCTGGACCTATTTGACTGGAGAAGGGTGAGAGGGGAAGGGGAGTATTAGGGGAACACGATTCTGCAAATTTGTCCAAACATTCATATTTCATTTACATTTCCATTATTAATTGATCTCACCACCTTAAGTATCATTATCATTTCATCATCAATATTTGATTGGAAAACTAAGTTGTGAAAAGTAAACTATTACTCATACAAACACGATTATACCAAATGCTGGAGGCACTTATTTTAAAAATGTCTGGATTCACTTAGGAGAGTTAGGCAAAAAACACTGCTATGGAGTTTTTCTTCTATTTCCACTGTCACTTTAGTTTCTCAAAAGATGTTAGTGGAGTTTAGATGAGTGACTCCTGAAATGCTCTTCGTAACCGTTTACAATTTTTGAATTTTGACTTCTTTTGGGCCTCTTAAATATTTGTTGGAGCCAATAGTTAGGCTACACAAAGACCATTGCTGCTCGTGTTCGTACTGGTATTAAGAGGGTTTCAGGAATTTCCTCTAATTAAATGTTCTTCCTGATCCAGTAAATAAACAGAACCAGACAACTGCGTTGGTTGGTGTCGCAGTATTATTAAAGGCGCGTTGCGGCTGCTGTTAATTGGATCTCAGGACAACTGAATCACACATCGAACAGTAATCCTCGGGAATAGGAACTGATTTGAACATAAACCTTCCATACTTCTGCCATTGAAAGATAAGAGCGAAATTTAGAAACAAATTAATTAAATAAATAATCAATTAATTATTTCTTAGAAGCGAGGAACTCAATGAAATGCATTGGATTCTAGATTGATGATAAAATATATCACTTAGATTATAATCAGTTTTAATTTCTGCCTGCAAGTAGATTAACTGAATACAACGATGAATTAACACGAAGAATAACGAGCCGCAAATGCCTTCTCTATTGTCTTCAGCGATGACACAACCTTGCAGTGGAATAAGAAGTCATTCTAATGGAGATGAGGAGGAAATGAGAATGACCCACTTCAGTGGTAATTATGATAACCTCTCTAAAGCCAAAAGTGGACTTTTGACTTTTATTGGAACGTAGACGTATTTATTTAATGTCACTGTTGAGAAATTCCAAAAATGGTGTATTGATGTAGAAGAAAAAAAAAACATGTAAAAAAATGTTTTTTATTAATAGCTCCAAAAAAAAAAATAAACATTTTTTACTTCCTTGTACGAAGTAAAGGAAGAATTGTAATCGCGAAAATTTTCGGTTTTCAGATTTCAACGGAAATATCCATTTTGACCATCTCTGAATCCATTTTGACTAGTTTCGTCGTGGCGTCTGTACGTTCGTATCTCGCATAACTCAAAAACGGTTAGCCGTACAAAGTTAAAATTTTGTATTTAGAATTTCTGTAAAATCTAGTTGTGAACCTCCTTTTTTGGTCACTGCTTGATCACCGAAAGTGATACTTTACTTGAAGGTCATAATTGATTTTCATAAAAAATTATATTAAAATACTATGTAAAACTTCTCAAATTTAGTATT
The DNA here is from genome assembly GCA_948150685.1 of Rhaphigaster nebulosa. Taxonomy (NCBI): domain Eukaryota; kingdom Metazoa; phylum Arthropoda; class Insecta; order Hemiptera; family Pentatomidae; genus Rhaphigaster; species Rhaphigaster nebulosa. The sequence continues at coordinate 157,892,126 of OX411306.1, forward strand.
TATAGCATATATATTGATTTAAATAACATACTAGATTTTGGTCTAAATTGGAAAACCGGAAGCGGTACTTTACTTGAAGGTCATATTAGACTTTCATAAAAAAATATATTAAAATATAATGTAAAACATCTCAAATTTGGTAAATAGGACTTTTATATCGATATAAATGTATTTACTAGATTTTGGTTAAAATTGGTGAGTCGAAAAGAGTACTTTACTTGAAAGTCATAATAAGCTTACATCAAAAATTATATTTAAATTAAATACATCAATCATATGTTTCGGTCCTAAAGGTTTCAAATGGAATTTGGTTCCCAATGCAATTAAACATTTTTATTACTTGTTTTAAGTGTTAAAATTGAGTGTAAAATATTGTTTTTCCTCCCCATTTGTGTGTGTGGCAATAGATGGATGTCGGGACGCTGAGTGTCCTTTTTGAGATACTGTACTATACTAGTAACCAAATTCAGAATCACTTTTTGAAACACCGATTTATAGTTTTATAGGCGTACAAGGAAGTCATGTGTTGTCCACATCAGATATTTTTCATTTAAAAAAAATCAACTCAAAAGTTAAATATGCCTCATTTACTGTCGTAAAATTAATTTTAGGCCCAGATGATTTCGTTTTCCAAGGTTATGTAAAGAGCTTTGTGCTTGTTATTATTATCTTCAGATTCAGAGTCATGATAATAGTCAAGATAGTTTTTAGGCTAAGCCATTGATGGTCTATGATGAACATTATAATACCGAAATTATGTAAAGAGCATGATTTTTAAAAAAGACTTACATTGGGGATATTCTTGTAGTTGCTTCTAAGGTAAGCCAATTCTAGGATATGGGCAGCTTCCATGCGACGACTTACAAAATGTAGTTTTGCGAGTCTTTAATGATGTTCTACTGTCCCCACATTATTTGGGGCTCAAACGAACATTGAATGAACAAAAGCGGCGAGGCATGCTTGCACATTATTGTTCTCGGTACAAGTGTTAATGTGTAAGTACATACACAGTTTTTTTTTAGCTTGTATATACGTTTGTTGTACAGTCGACCTTTTGTACTGTTTTGTAAATCCAATGCTTATCAACATAGAAGTTAATATAAAATTTCTTATTATTATTTTATCGCATTTGCGTCTTCGGAACTGGGATGTCTCAAACATAATAAGATATTTATTCATCATTTTTCAGGCAATTATTGCGGTGTTTATTAGAAGAGTATTCAAGGAAGTGCATTATTTTGTATTACCAGGCCAAACTGTAATTGTAAAAAAGTAACACTTTAATAAGTAATACTTATTTAATAAATAAATAAGTAATAAGTAATAATTTTTGTCCGCACCCTCCCCAACCAACATTTTCCTTATGTTATCTACGGTTAACCAAAACTCACTCCAATATGTAATTGTAAAAATAATTGGCAGTGAACGTGCAGACGAGTAGAACAAGACTAGAGCTTTAATATTAATTTCATGACATTTATATTTAAAAATAAAAATCCTAAACACGACCTAACATCCAATATATACACTATTTAGTTAAGATTAAAAATTAAATTCTGAAAGCTATTTAACTTAAAGTCAAACACTATTAAACTATAATTATAAAATATAACCTCTTCCAAGAACAATTAATTAATCATTGCCGAGAATGTCTGGCCTTAAGAAGTTTCCTGTTTCCATCTTTAATCAAGTTCATTCAAATAGCGAAGCTAAATTAGCAGTTAAGGTTTAGTGCAGAAATCAATTAATTACATTGACAGATATGGTAGAGTGACATTGACTATTAATTATACCTAACAATCTGACCAAACAGAACCTGTTCGTGATAGATCGTTCGGCCAGGATTCGATTTCGAAGCATCCTCCAAGCTATCCAATGTAATGAAATATTTATTTTATCTAAATCTACACGTTTAAAAACTTTAATAACCCTAAATAATATTATGACTTCATTTATGTTATTCATGTATTCATTCTTATAGTAGAGTTATGATGATATTGATAGATAAGCCTAGTAACTACAGTGATAGATTAGCCCGCACACACTAATCCCTAAATCTGAAGATGCTTAGCATGTTTGGGCCTGACGCCGACTGCCATAATAATAATAACAAAATCTATATTGATCATGACAGATCTCGAACCGGAAATAAAATAATGTTTAAATATGACGCACTATTGCAATTTGTCAGACCCAAGCTTCGAACCTTTAAGAAGAGGAAATTATAAAATATTTTATTATTTGGAAGACTTGTATAGAAGCAAAGGAGAAGATATTAGTCACATCCATACAGGTTTGATTAATATATATATATATATATATATATATATATATATATATATATATATATATATATATATATATATATATATATACACACACATACATTATTAGGAAAAATAAATATTTCAATTCATTTAAATAAAGGGATGCCATTCTGAGATCTCAGCAACAGAGAATATTCAAACTAGTTTCAATGCTAGGATATTCACATACATTAAAAGCATGAGCACTGTTGCCATAACACCATGAAGATCTTTGGCCGCGGGATGTGATCTTCTAACAGACATTTATCACTTGCAGGAGCACAGACTGAGCCCAGAGGGGGTTCTACGAAACATGGTTTCCAAGGTACAGCGACAGGCTATCCATAGCTCCGTAACTAGTCCCTTCGGGGCCAATTCGGCAATGTCCTTCCCACCGACTCATACGGGTTCAAGGACAGCGATAAATCGGTCTAGATCTATGGATTATGGCTGTATGGGGTCAGAAAATTATTAAACCAGAAAACATTGAAAATTATTATCCCTTTTTTTCCAAAGGTCTACGTGTTGATTGATGAGATATGTTAATCGGAAAAATTAAATTAATCAAAGTATTATATTTAAATATAAAAAATAAAATGAATTTAGATTGGATTTAATAATTAAAGATTATTGTTTACACATCTTTTAAAAAAAACAGTTCACATTTACAGATAAACGTTTTATTTCCCATAATGAACTATAATTAGGAAATACCTATACATGTAAAATAGACATCAGGAGGTGTGAATAAATGATCTCTACAGCTTCAGTTTCTGACTTTCCTTTTGATTACGCCCTTTCGATTTTCGGCCTAAATAGGTAAAACCTGAGGTATCGAAAATGATGGATGTATTACCAGAGAAAGGTAATATAAAGTAATATAAAGATGCTGATGTTGATATGCTGAACTTTTTAAGACCTAGTTCCGCATGCAGTATCTTCAAAGTATATCTCGAAATTTTGGCAGCTCAGCTATTTTCTATAAGTAGTGAAAGAATAAGCTGGTCAGCAGAATTTCAAAACCAGCTTCCTGGCCTCAGGTAAAAATAATGATTTACTCAGTGGCAGGTAGGCATCACTAATTGGAAGGGAAGGGTGCTAAAGCTGTTAATGAGTCTCCACATTTACATTTGTGAAATAAAAGGAAAACCTGGAAGAGTTGTTAGGAAGGTGGGTCTCATTCCGTGATTCCTAGAGCCATGTTAATGACTAAGTCAGCAACTCTTGTGGAACCTTCGTCAGTTAGCCACTTCTTTGTCCTCTTCTCGTTTCCTCTCATTATTTATGTATAAGATTTAAGAAAATGCGAGCAGTTTAGCATAAACAAAAATATGGCAAAAAGTATATTTAGTCATGATATATATGCAATAGCATCCTATCAATTTAATGGCAATATACAAATACAAATATTAAATATTAATAATTCTTATTTATGTTCCAAATAACGTGGTTCTGGCTGTGGGGCTTTCTGTCCTGGCTTTTATTACTATTTAAATATACTGCTTAACAGCATTCGGTTCTATTCTGTTGAAAAAGTGCTTATTATTTTTTTCTCAAACCAGTCTTAGCATTCTACTGAGAGATTCCCGGAGTGATAGTTAAGGTTCGGGAAAAACAGATAGTCCATACATTTTTATTTCAGTATTTACACTTAAATAATTAATTTTCAGTAATTTACGTTTTTTTTTGTATTTGTTTAGTTTTACAGTATAAAAAATAAATATTAACCAAAGGGACAAACATTTTTTAAAATATTTAAGTAATATTTTTTAAAATAGTGGTACAAGAAGATTTACACATCGTCGGGAAAAATGTAAAATCATGTTACTATCAAATTTCAGCTTTGCAACAGAGAAAAAAAAGTTTTAAAAATTAAATGTTTACCATATTGAGATTTTTTTTTTTTTTTGTAACATAGTAAGTACAAGCAAGTAATATACAATCAAGCAGAAAAATATATCAATAAATACGCTGTGCTTAAAATTTAGGTAAAAATAAAATGATCCTAGATCAAAACGCATTGGTATTACGTGGTTTCACATAGTGACCAACGATGTATTCATTAACAAAAGTTTCATTCGCGTAATTTCCTGTAAAGGTTTCTCCTTTCTCGAATACTACTTTCATTCGATTCAGAAGCGAACGACACAGAACTGGATATTTTCTTGAGGTAACACAACCCATTCTTCTACACCGTAGCTTAGGTGCAGTCCTAATTTAAGGGAATCTTGGAAGCCTACTTGTTCGGGTTAGTTGGCTCCAAAAATTTTCCATAATGTTCAAATCAGGATATCTCGCTCTCCATTCCTTAAGATTAATATTTTCCTGCCGGAAGTAGGCTTTAACGATTTTATACCAATGAATAGAAGAATTGTCTTGTTGAAATATAAAGTCATCATTTGACAGTGTTTCTAAATGTTCGTTCGATTTACCTTGGATGAATTCCAAGAAATTTAATGCTATTCATAGGACCAGAGCCGAAGAGAGTGTTCCATCAATATTCTTTGCAGAGAATATTTATTCTTCCTTCCTGAGGTCATGGTAATATTATGACTGGGACATCAAGGTTGAATGTCTTCTCATCTGAGAAAAGAACATTTTCCCAGTGATCAGTCCACTGACCACTAAACGAGTGAGTAAACGTTTTTTGAAGCTTCCAAATGGATCTTTTGAGTGCGGATAATTTCTTCATATTTTCTACCTGAAGATGTAGTTTTTCTTCTGATAAGTTTTCGTACTTTCTTGATGCTCGTCTTCACTCCAGTTTTATGCAATCTGCCTAACCGTCAATGAGCTATTCTATGCTGCATGCAAAATTGGACGTTCAACCTATTTTCAAGATAGGTTGAACGTCCAATCATGGCACGAACTGATCTGTTAATATATTGCAATGGTCTGAAGTGATATTACTGCTTACAAAACATTCAGGGAATTGAAATAATCGATATCAAACAAGTGTGCTATCCTATTGCCCCACCTCCGTTTTAATACCATTTATAGAATAGCAAAAGGATTACTGTTGAGGATTTATTTTTTTATACAGAAATATTATTCTTTCGAAATATTTGGGAGGGCTTTTTGTACCGGACTTTACATCTCCTATTTATTTATTTTTTTGACTCGCATCAATATTTGGTAGCACTAAGCATTACGCCTTAGCATAGCCTGCATGTAGAAGTTTGAATAACCTGCCCATCAAGAAATAACTGAGTAACGTCTGAAACCCTTAATAAGTACATGACAGTAATGTTTTTATGAATATTAATTAGCTAAAGCTGGAAAGATATGAACAATGCGCTAAGCTAAATTTAAATTAGAGAAATACTTGATAGATCCGTAACCAAGATAGATGAATGGTAGGTAGCTAAATTATATTTAACTATTATTATATATTATATTATATTATTGTTTGAGGGATTTCCCTCATTTCCTAACGATGTTACAAAATATTAAAGGAAAGGTCCAAATTCTTAATGGTTTTCACCGTGATATCTGAGATCAAGGGATTCATTTGTCGAGATGACCATTGGCAAGATCTTCGCTTTGTGAAGTTTATATAATTGCTTCAGTTCCTCTTCCAAATCCAGATTTTTTCGAACTTTTTCAGAAATCAGCTTGTAAAGATTACCATCTGACGATACTCCAATTTCGATAATTTTGCATATTTTTCATCCTTCAAGGTAAGCAAAATATAGGGTCAGTTATGATGGGCTTGTACAGCTTAACGTGTCGTCCATCAATTACTGGTTGTGGGCTTTACTTTCAATACGGGCAGGTGTCATCCAGAATTTTAAATTCCTTGGCCAATTCTTGGAGATCAATTTTTGCCATATTGTTATACCTCAACAGATATTGAGAGGACTCCAGCGAGCTATTGACAGCCTGAAGTGAAATGCTGAATTGATTCTGTAGCAATTCTGCACAGTTGACATAATTCATTAACAGCTTCTCTACATGTGCGGCGATGTAGCTCTTTGTAGCGATCACTTGGTCCTGAATAGCTAAAACAAAACTTTCGGTTTCATGAAAAAAAATGCCCCCATGTAGCCACAATAAAGAAGCTCCTTTCTACTCCCACTGCCGACATACTGGTAAAATCTTCCGCGGAGCTCTTTGGATTTTCACGTTTCAAGCAGGCATTCTTGATTTACAGGTGATGGAAACTGTTCACTTCTAAGGTTTAGTGCAGTGTAGTTAATGTACAAAGCCGCTATTGCTGAGATGACTCTTGATGTCCCCTTTGCTCTAAAATAGTTTCGAAGTTGTTCTTCATTGTAGCATAACTTTAACATCCTTGAGAGGCCCGGTCCTCCCTCTTTACGTGAAAGATATATTCTAACCACGGATGATTTTGGATGACCTTTTCTCGTAATGGTAACATCTGCACTCTCAGATAAGCATCTATAGCATCTAGGTCTGAATTGGTCAATTTTAAAATTGTTTGTTTATATGCTTAAATTCCAAAAGCTGATGAATGCCTAGGTATTTGTACGAATCATATTCTTTAACACTCTTAATTACTGTATCATTAGATTGCTCCATATTATTTGCATTTTTTAGGCTTTCCTTTTTTTGATCTGCAGAACAGCAAATTTTTCCAATCCCATCTTCATATGAATGTCTTCACTAAAAACCCGTACTATTTCAAGAAGGATTCGCAGATAATTCTCATTTCGGGTTTACAACTTAATATCGCCCATATAAAGGGAATGGGAAACGTTCGTACCCAGACCAAGATGATAACCTTCGCCTGAAAAGTTTATCAAGACGCTTAAAGGATTGATTGCCAAACAGAACCTAACTGGGCTCAGAGAATCACCTTGGGAGATTCCTCTATTGATAGGTATTTTTTCATTGGATAGCGGTGCCTCACTGCCAAGCATATTCAGAGACTCCACAGCCTCATAAGGCGTTCCAACAGATCAATTATGCTCTTTTCTATCTTGTAGATATTTAAACTTTCTAGAAGCCAATCATAGGGCACTGAATCATAGGCCTTCTAGTAGTCAATCCATGAAATTGGTATATTATGCTTATTGGTTTTCACCTCTGAAGCTATGAAGCTGTCGATGAGAAGCAATTCTTTGCATCTCTTTGAATTCTCTCTTATCCCCTAATTGTTCATGAGTAATTAACTTATGCTCCTTTATATGAGCTTCTAGCTTGTTATTAATTACTGATATTAAAAGTTTGTATGTTCCATTCAGGCATACAGTTGGTCTGAAATCCTTAGGCTCATATTTCTGTTTTCCCATTTCGGTATCAAGTAGGTATGAACGGTACAGAAATTTTTAGGTATTTCAGTTATGTTTTCCAAGAGCTTTTAAAAATAAACAGCCAGTGGTAGATGGACACAATTAAAGTTTTTCTGCCAATAATTCAGTTTTCAGAGGTTCAGTCGGTTGCTCTTGATTTCCTAATCTCTCAGATAGTATTTCTTTAATATTTTCCATTTCCAGATCAGAGAGGAATTTTATTGATCGGATCACTCTTACTTGATCACTCAATCTTTACGTACTCATGGTAATCGGTGGGTATGATTCCTAGCAATACTGTTGAATCCTGCTAAGATATCCTGTCTTGTCTGTTTCTAATTTTGTAGCCAAAAGATACGCCCGGATGACAGCCTTATTAATTTCTGGCATCCATTTCATCCTTCGAGCACCTCTAGGTCTCGGTGGTCGGGTTCGTTCGGGACCAAGCCCCGAACTCAAACTACTGGCCGGTTCCTGCAGTCTTGTGGTCCGTTGCGATAGGGTGACGCCACACGCTCCGCCATCGTCTGAAGGAAGTTGTCGAAGATTCGCAACTGCTGCAGCTTCATTCCCAGGTTCGTCCGAGGTTATAAGTAGATTTCTTAACTCCATTTTTTAGTGAGTGGTTGGTTGGCTTCCTTTGAGACCTTCTGCCAGGTCATACTACGTAAGGTTGCCCTATAGTATGTACTGAAAATGGCCTTTGTGTCATTGTAAATGTTATTGTGTGCGCTTGTAAACGGTATAATGTACTCTGGAGCCCGGGGGAATGTAAAATTCTAGCAACTGCGGTTATCAGCTGCCTTTGTGAGTTTATTATTATTATTATTATTAATATTGATATATATTATATATTATTTATACTATAATAATTAAATTATAGTTAATAATAATTATATTATTATTATTTATTACAATTACCTCAAAACTGATTTTTCCGGACTGATTGTGTTTGATGGTGTTGAACACATAGTGAGCATATTGGCTGGCATCTGTAAAGAAAGAAATAACTAAAATAAATAGTTAATCAAAATCATGAGTATTTCATAAAAGAAAATATGTGAAGTAATTTGTATATTTTGAAGCATCCATGTCTTGTACAAAGTCTCTTCTTTCCTGCTTAAGGTTGTATCTTCAATAGGGATCATAGAAGACACGATCTGAGGCAGAGGATACGACATATTAGTATTTGAGTTTCTATAAAAAGAACGAAACGCGTGTTGCCATACCATTTCTGCTGCCATTGTGACTTCTTATATTACGCGTAATAAATACTTCGTCGAAGTGGCTAGAACAGAAAATAGTTCGACTTATTATGTAGTCTATCATCTCTAACTTTAAAGGGTATAACTAATGTAATGCAATTAGAATACATTTGATATTGGTTTTCAACAAATTTGTGTAAACAAACTCCCGACCCTCTGTAAGTACTTGAATGTAAACGAATAAAAAATAAACCAAAATCTGAATAATTCTTAGGTCTATCGTCGACGTTCCCAGGCAAGAGTGATATCCACGAAGGTAATGTAATGTAAGGTAATAAACAGAACCTGTTCAAACAGCATAAGGTTTTCCGGTTAATCATACGTGCCAGTAAAAGCAATATAACTTACTATCGTCTGGGTAACAAAATTTTGATACATAGAAGTAAAGAATAGAACTTAGAGCAAGATACTTCGACAAGATCTTCAAGAGAAATATTCCTAAAGGGCAAGATTGAACTTACAACAATTTCCGAATACGTTTGTGGATAACGATAAACAAAAATACCTCTCATGTCGCGATATTGTCTTCCGACCGACTTATTTCTCGTTTGAGCTTGAAATAATAAAAAAAACTCTTTAAATGAAGGAAGAACCATTATTATTCGATCATAATATTCTAGTTATCTATTTATTGAAGTTTTCATATTCATATTTATTAATCATGATAAGGTGGTTATGAATCATAGTCATGAATATGAATAGTTATCATCATCATCATACTCTGATCCTCTTTTACCGATGCGCAGTATGAGGATACCCTCTATAAAGCTTGGATCAAGTGCCCCTCTCCTGTACTAGCTCCATCCTGTTCCAATCCAGCCCTCGCTTCCTGAATGCCTCCCACACACATGCCTCCCATATAACTTATTTAAAATTTAGTTATGTATAATTTATTCCTGTTTGATCAAATCACATGTTTTTCCTTGGGAGCAACTGAAGTCGTATATTCAATCATTTGAAAACTGATTAAATAAATAATAATTATGAATCTAGAATCGCAACTAAAGACACTGTATACTTTTGATAAGGGTATTTGAATATTTTTTTTCTTTTTCAATCGTTAGTAAAAAAGCTTATCGCTTACACCAAAACTTGGCTTAGGACAGCTTCTTGGTGAATAGAGTGATTCTGATTACTGATTCCTATTAAGTACATCATTATCTATGAAAGAAACAAGTTTAAATATATTTTTCTGTGATATATTACGTCCAACTTTCACTTTTGGGCGTTTTTGAAAAAATGTTTTACGAAATTCCGAAGTTAAAATTCAGTGGTTTTATTTAACTGATTCCTAGAAATTCGAGACACACTATTAAAACAAAAATAAAGAAAGTAGGGATGTTATTTAATTGCATTTTAAACTTATTTTACACTAGACTGAGCTGGGAGATGAAACCGAATTGAATCCTATAAGACGAAGTATCTAACAGGTGGGTTTTCAATCACGGCTCAAAGGAGGTAGATTCCCTCGGGAACTTGCTTACACGCTCTTTTAAAATATAAGCCCCACATATTCTCCGAAGATAAGCTACAAAGAGATTTTCATGTTTTTCTTGTAGGCAGGTTTTTCCTTCAAATATTCTCCTTCATTGGTTCTTCTGGATCATATTTTGATTTGGATTTTTCAACGCGCTAGGTATCACCAATCTTCTTGCGACACATTTTAAAAAATAAACTTACAGCGATTCACGTCAATTATGGTTTAGGAATTATTATTATTATTGTTTTACTGTTTTTATTTTTAGTGGACTTAAGTACTAAATTTCGTAAGTATCTCCACAAATTTCCATGAATGCAGGTTCAGTAATTTTACAAAAAATAAAAAAAATATTTTTTTTAGGGATTTCTAAAAATTTAAGAGAAATATGTTATTCCATTGTGTATCTGACCTTGAGAAATGATCAGATCTTATAATTTGGAGAAATAATTAGGGATTGATAAATTATTTGCCACTTCTATAAATTTGTTTTATTGAAAACTAGTTTCGAATGTTATACATTCATCCTCAGTTCAAGGTTTAAATGGATTATATCAAACAGAAAAGTTTTTACTGGTTTCTTCTCGCGTTGAACTAACTATGTTATTGTTAGTAACAGATGAATGTATAACATTCAAAACTAGTTTTCAATAAAACAAATTTATAGAAGTGGCAAATAATTTATCAATCCCTAATTAGTTTGATCCTTCTATACCATCATGCGGATGTCAACTGATTTGGAGAAATAGTAAGAGAAAAAGGTAATTTGGAGAAAAAGGTATCTAATTACGTACACATATCTTAAGATCTCTATCTTCAGCTTGGCGCCCAAGTTTGCTCCTCAGATAATGGTACAGAGATAGAATGGTTCAGAGTGGAATTTATGGAAGGAAAGGTCCATATGAATTTGTTTTTTGCTCTTGAGCTCTACTATCAGCTCTTTTAATATTTTTCATGACTTAGGACACCCTTTATGTACTGGAACTTTTTTGTATCTAACCTTAAACTGAAAACGATTTCGATTTCCGGATCATTATATTCGTAATCTACGCAAAAAACTGAGTGTAAAGTTCGCGATAGCCAGGGTTCACAGGGTTAACTTTAATTTTTAGCTTAAAATGTAACTAGCCTTATTTTGTAGGGGATCTTAATATAAACCTGACGTAAACCACTCTCTATCTCAAACTCTTCTGATAGTTTTGGATCTTCAGGGGTTTTGGATCTTCACCCTACATCTGGTGTTTTCTAGGGTCATCGAACTCGATCCGACTAATTTTTCTGGAACCCTAAGTGTTTTCATAACTTCAAGCAGTTCATTCCTATTGAGACTATCGTATGCTTGGTAGAAATCGATGAAGAGGTATGGAGGTCAATATTGTTTTCATATGCCTTCTCTAGCATTTGTCGAATGGAGAAGATACGATCAACAGTACTTCTTTCTGGCTGGCAGCCACCTTGGTATTGGTCAATATTTCTTTCTGCCCATGTCATGATTCTTCTGTTTATTGCGACTGAATGAACTTTGTAGACAGTGGGCAGCAAAGCGATACCTCGATAGTTTTGGCAGGCCAACCTATCTCTCTTTTTACATATTGGACACAAAACTTCGCCTGTGGCATCTTCATTTCCCTCCATGCATCAAATATAAGGATATATATTTTCTCCACCACTGCCTCACCACCGTAATTCAAAACCTCATTCGGAATACTGCCAATTCCAAGAGCTCTGTTATTATGGAGTTCTCTGATTATCTCAGCTATTTCCTCCTTGTATAGTGGTATTTCTTCTTCCTCCATATCCGCTGAGTCTCTTTTTTTTCTTGGGACATTTTATCTAATCATGTTTGCTGTACTCTCCTATAATTGGGAAAAAAATCTTTTCTTTTCCTATCCTACCAATAAAATCTGCCAGAATTATTTTAACGTCATACTTAGGTAGGGAATCAGACATCTTTTCTAACATTCCATAGAAATCGTCTTTTTCCTCATCATTGTCTTTGCCTTCTATGGGAGCATGGATACTAATAAATTTTGTATATAGATAAGGGAATGTAAATAAAAAAAAATTACAAAAGTTCCTCATGCCAGTTTTGATTCATTGGAGCTATTATCAAAGAATATTTAGGACATGGACTGTATTCCGCCGTGAATGATTTTAATATCTAAGATATTTGCGTTTGTGTCATCTTAGAACTAACTGCTCCATATTTTAGTTTATATATATCTCTGATTCTAATTGCAAATAATTCTGAAGATTAGAAAGAGATGAATTAAAGATAAGTTTATACACTGGACGATCTACACTCGAGTGGTACGGTGATGTTACCAGCGATTTCAACGAATGAAAGGGGCGAAGCCTAAATCGGCCGACGAGTCTGTTGGTAAAAGATGAAAGGATGTTCTCGTGGACAGATGTGTGGTTCCAGATGGGAAACATCCGTCCATCTCTTCATCAGTCTCTCATTTAAAACTCGATTCTCCAGTTAGATTTCCAATTCTAGTAAGTATTTATGTTATTACAAATAATTAGGTAAACTGTTTTAATGTTATATCGTTAATTATTTCATGTACCATTTCATGAACAAACCCTTAGAAAACAGCAATGGTAGAATAAGAACTATAACCTATCTAAATGAAATAGTGACAATTTCAAGAAATACTTTGTTTTATATTTTACCATATTTCTTGAACTTGTCTCTGAACTCTGGAAATGTCGGCATGTACCAGCTATTATTTTTATTTTTCTCGTTTTCCTTGTCGCTATATCTCCGTTTTCTTTTTCTTATATTTCTACACTTAATTTTTTTTCGTATATATGATGTTAACTTACAACTACCACCACATCTAATTTTCAACATCGACAAAGGCTACACCATTTTTAAATTATGGATGTCTTCGAAAATATATTTTGTCTAGGAACAAGACTTTCTCTTTTTCAGATAGAAATAAAAACTAAAGAAATAAAATTGCCATTTTTTTTGTAGATAGGATAACAATAAAAGTAGTCGCGAGAAATATATGGAGCAATTAATAAATGCAATTAATGAATTTAAAGTGCAACCAAATCAGCCAATATGAGTAAAAATTTTTGGTTCTATATCCTGAATTTTCAAATATTGAGGAAGTAGCTTTGTGAAATGGATCGAGCACATTTCGGAATCTCTGCATCTCCTTTTTTTTTTTTTAAGGACGATTATTTATTGACCGCTCCTGCCAACCCAGTTCTTTGAAGCCCAGCCTCCTATATTCTTCAAGCAATGCCTGTTTTATTAAAAGAGAGAAGTGTTCTTGTCTGACCTTCCTTGATGTATGATTTACATGCTTTCCGTTCATTCTCTGGAAAATATTCTTCTTTTGGGAGGCTGTATAATCAATCTTTTATTGACCTCCAACGAGATACAATCTATTTATTATATTACGTAAAAGGGAGATATATTTTAATTTCTGCACATTATGCAAAGTGGACAGATTCAAATTAATTAAAATTGGTAGAATATTGGCTTTTAAAATAAATGTACTTACATCGTCCGATCAAGAATATGTGATGTTTCCAAAAATTTCGTTATGGTAGTAATAGAAACCCCAGAACAGATTTATCTTTTTTTTTTTTTTAAATTTCTAATTATAATAAAAATAAATTCTACATCTTGACTTTCACTGATGGTAACTGTTTTTTTAGAAAGTCTTGGATATGTTCAGCATTTTCATGGTAAGAGATAGTGGATAAAAGCGAAGCATCTATTCGGCGGACACGGAGATAGCCAATTTGTTTCTAGTTGAGCATTCACAGTATGCTCTCTAACAAGCTATATCAAATGATAAAAAGCCTCCCTTCCTTATCTACTACTGATCTAAATTCCTTTGACTCCTTCCGCCAAGTATGACATTAGTAAAGGTTGTGCAAAAATCAACATAGTGAGGTATGTTGTGCGGATGAAGTAGTTTTCGTACCTTTTTAAAAAAAAATTAATACAGTATCATAGGCATCTGACACAAAGTAGCGGTCTTCAGGATACATTTAAGATGCTCATCATGTAGTCAGACAATTCAGACTATTCAGACCAATTAGCGGAAAATTAATTTAGGAAGCTGTGCCACTTTTCCTGCGGTTGAACGCAATTTGCACTCAAGCTTAGTCCTGGTGTGCTGAGTACTTAATCAACTATATGCTCTCATAATCTGTAAATTTCTTTACATTACATTGTTTAACTTTGGAAAACTTTGGATGTTATATAGTTGTTATATAATGTTAATAATAAAATTTAAAATAGCTATATTAAAAAAGTAAGTTAAATAAAAAATGAATTAAATTATTATTATCTAAGGACGATAAGTAACTTGTAATCTCTAAACACGAATCTTTACACTTGTACTTTTCGAACTTCTACTTTTGTAATTTATTATGAAATATGGCCCGATGCAGTTTGATACCTATTATTATAGTGTACAATGTTCTCAAAATTTAAGTTAATGCTTAGAATAATTGGCCCGAATAAAGATGAGACCATTGAAGAACTCAGAAGACTCTATAATGCGAAATCGCGGGTTCATATGCATCCGTTTAATATAGTTGAAATTTGAGCATTGCGACAACCGAAATGAAGGCGTGAAGTTTTTGTAAATTAACAACTAATCACTAAATAATTATGTTCCTTAAGTTATATAATCTTTAATATAATTATTTGAACTGTCTATAGCTATGCATTTGAATTACGTACTATACCTAGAAATTTGAATTACAGAAAGTTGACTGTATGAAAACAAGTTTACTAAAAAAAAGTAAAATGAGAGCGACGAAGGATTATTATTATTTAATAATTCGTGTGGAGCATTGCTTAATCGATTTTATAATAAACAAGAGCGAGCTGCTGCAATGAAATAGTATACTGTTGAATGGTATGAAAATAAATGGTTCACGAGGACAGTTATTATAGGATATCAGTTGTCAAGATATCATTTTATAAAGAAATAAAAAATTAAACATTATTTTAATTCAAATCTAATTGAAATTAGATCATAATCAAATTTTTTAATATATGATAAGTTTCAAACGTCCTGTAAATTTTAAAAAGAAGCATGAAGAGTAACAAAGATACAAAACTAGGTCGTTAAATGCTTCACGATGTTCGGCTGGAAAAGATATCGATCCTTAAGGAATGAGTTGCTAATTTCCCTTAAACCCTCTCCTTCCCACAGGAGGGTCCCAACACCTTCATCACAAACTTTTTTTACGGATATTTCAATTGGAAATGAATTTTGGGTATACAAAGAATTAATATGTAGGCTGCTTGAAACAAATGAGAATGCTATTAATACCCATTTTTTCTAATAATTATTTCGGAATAAATACCTAAGTTATAGATTGCTTGGAAATCATGATCTAGTCCCAGATGTATGCTTGTAAATGGATTGAGGATAATAGACGATAGACGATATAAGATGAAAATAGGGTGTAAAAATTACGAATGTTAATCATTTGTAAAGATGTAAAATGTAAATAAAACGGAACTGTATTTTTTGAACCGTTGCTAAGAAAACTTGTAGCTAAGTATTAGGTAGTACCTAAACCAGAATAGAAAATGAGGCTCATAAAATATGATAAAAGTTATAGAAAATATACAATATTTCTTAAAAAGGTCGTAAAAGAAAAGTTGATAAATAAATTGCTATAGTTTAGGATAACCAAAATAATGATAACTCTCCTCTAAAATGACAATACATAAAAAATGTATTTTTTGATAATGTTTGATAAAGATGTGAGCTTGATAATGGACAAAGCACATAAGCATGAAACTTCACACAAGTTTAAATAAAGATATTGGATGTATAAAGGTGTAATTATTCAAAACTTCCATACGAATATAAAATTTAAATGGATTGTAAACCTTTAAGAATATATGTGTAATGACAAACATTTATCAATTCTCTGTAACAGTTAACAAGTTGTATTTCACAAGCCTAACGCCAGGCAAAGTCCCACAACTTTGACAACACTTACGTAAACAATAGTTTTTAATTTTAGGAGTAAATTAAGTTATATTGCAAGTTAAGGATAACACAAATGCCAGCTCTGTCACCATTAAATTTATTCTTAAAATGCATTATGAAGTAATAGGTAAAAAGTAAAAATAAATAAGAATAATTAGTGCATAGTTCAAGACTAACGTTTACCAATGAAGAGGATATGGGAAGGGAAAAACATGATAAAACCACAATTTATTCGATATAAAAGTACCTTAAAAGTATTCTAAGAAAGTAAAATTAATGCGTGAGAAAGAGAAAAAAATGTAAAATCTTATTTTGTTTTACTTAACAAATGGTTAGTTGCAAAACGCCTAAATTTTTAGAAAATATGATTTATACAATAATTTTATTCTCGTTTTTAACTTTATAGGTATAGTGAACATTATTTAGGTAGACAAAGTTTTCAAAATCTCATCAAGCTCGGAATAACACTTTGGTTATGTGGAGGAATACATATGTGGAGTTTTCTATCAAAAGTTGATATTTCCACTTCTCATATACAAAGATTTTTTTGACGAATTAATATTTTACACCCAAAAATTATATAATAAATAATTTATTATATTTCCCTTAATTTATTATTATTAAATTTAATAAATTTTTCCTTAAATTTTATCTTAAATTTTCCCCTGCCTTATAGGTGTTAAAAATCAACATTCTCAATAAAAATTTGCCTTATGTCCATGAGATGCCTAACTAAAAATTTTTTTTTTTAAATTTTCTGAAAGTGGAAATATTGACTTTTGATAGAAAATTAAGAGTTTTTCTCATATATGAGTATGATAGATGCGACACAAATTTAATGATTCTATAAAATTAATATATCCTATAAAAATTAAGATAGGAAAATTTCATCTATCTCGGTATAAAACAAAACTATTATCGATGGTAGAACCAAAACACGATTTGATGATCCAATAAACTTGAAATAGTCTTACCATGGAAAAATTTAAAATGGAATCAATGGCATATGAAAATTAAATAAAATCGAAAATAAACCTTACTTGCACATTGAATTAAAATATCTGATGTGGACAACACATGACTTCCTTGTACGCCTATTACACTATAAATCGGTGGCTCAAAAAGTGATCCTGAATTTGGTTACTAGTTTCCGAAGATTGCAGTATTTCTAAAACGACACTCGGCGTCGCGACCTCTATCTATTGACATACAAATGGGGAGGAAAACCCAATTTTTTTAAACTCAATTTTAACATTTGAAACAAGTAATAAAAATGTTTAATTGGATTGGAAACCAAATTGCGTTTGTAACCTTTATTACCGAAACATACGATTTATGTATTTAATTTTAATATGATTTTTGATGTAAGCTTATTATGACCTTCAAGTAAAGTATACTTGTCGGCTCACCAATTTGAACCGAAATATAGTAAATACATTCATATCGATATAAAAGTCCTATTTACCAAATCTGAGATATTTTACATTATATTTTAATATAATTTTTGTTCCAAGTCTCATATGATCTTCAAGTAAAGTAACGCTTCTGGTTTTTCAATTTAGGCCAAAATCTAGTATGTTATTTAAATCAATATACAAGTTATAAATACTAAATTTGAGATGTTTAGCATAGTATTTTAATATAATTTTTGATGGAAATCAATTATGACCTTCAAGTAAAGTACCACTTCGGGTGATCAAGTAATAACCAAAAATGGAGGTTCACAACTAGATTTTACAACAATTATAAATACGAAATTTCAACTTTCTACGGCTAACGAGATACGAATGTACGAACGTACGTACCTACAGACGCCACGACGAAACTAGTCAAAATGGATATTTCCGTTGAAATCTGAAAATCGAAAATTTTCGCGATTACAATACTTCCTTTACTTCGTACAAGGAAGTAAAAAGTGCATTGCGATCGTAATTGTTTTACAAGATATAGTCTAATGAGGACACCAAGATTCGTAGTAATATTTCCATGACTTTCTGAAAACATAGCGAACCAACAATGGAGTAAAATATTTTGATTAGTTAATTTTGAAGGATAAAATGTAATAATATAACAAGTTATGTTATATTATAACATATGAAAATAAAAGAGGTTAGTAACTAAAATATATTTCATTTTTACTTATCTAGATACAGCTTTCAACTAAACATTCTTAGTGATTAATCAGATTGTTTTTACCAGGCAATTGAAACATCAATCGTTGGTGAGCGCCCATAATCGTAATTTCGAGTACAGCTAGCCCAACTCCTAATGCTTAGGGTTTAATTCTGTTTTTCCAGCAGTGCGAGGACTCATAAATGTTTGCTATTGTTCCACTCTCCCCTTCAGAATAAATTATAACTCAAAACTACTATAAGTTCCGCTTGAAGTATACTATTGTTATCATTTCTCCCGAACTTGATATCCGAAGTAATATCGCCCCAAGAAATTGAATATCCAAGAAAGATCGATTGTGTAATAAGTTGGGGGTCAAGTTTATTATTCGCGGAGCCACATGGCCTAGGACCCCGATCAATCGATAGGTTAGGTTTTTAAGTTGATAGATGGGCTCCATTAGGAAAATAGCCTCCCGTCCAAGTCAAGGGATATTGTCCTCGCACAAAATCCTACGGAATTCATTTCAAATAGTTAGGGCATGATAGTAGCTAAAATGTGATCTTTGGGATTCTACATTTGGGAGAAATCCAAATTGTGTAACAAATCCAAAAAAAATCAATAAAAAATAATACTGCAAATTATCATACTATGGTTTAATATTTCCAAATTAGTTATACATCTTACATACAAAGTTATATATCTTACATAAATTAAAAAAAATATCTGGATTGAAATATTTTTTTAAAGGCTTTGGCAGTTATAATGATTTAAAATACCTTATATGTTTCCTCTATCTTCATAAATAACCAATATATGAGCGTACCATTGATCGGCCACCATTTTGAGACAAGATGGCGGATGGTAATGCCGAGTTTCGACAATTATCACGGGATGACTTGTTGGGAATTGAACATTTTTTTATTCCTGGTCGATCACAGAGGATCATTATTGAAAATAATAAACCAAAATTATTGTTATCTATTTATTTGAAATAAATAAATCATTTTATATTTTGGTAATGTTTTGTTTTATTAACAATAGAATCCTAAACTGTACAACCCACCACCCTTAGACTTCCTACCTTATCTTATCTAAGGTTGCTGGAGACATAAAACGATGAACTTCATAGAACTTGTAAACCAGTTTTAAACTAAGAAGATAGTTTTAAGATGCAGTTATTCATAAAGAATTATATTTAAATTAAAAACAAAATTGTAAACTCAGTAAATTTATTGACATATATCGGTTTATTATTTTCAATATTGAATCTTTGTAAACGACCAAAAAAAAAAAAATGTCAACCCTCCTCATGATTTGAGGTATCACGTTTCAAGACACGCAGAATCCAAAAATCGAATACAAAAAAAAATCTTATTTAAGTTATTTGATAAATCGAAAACTATATTTCTCCCGGCACATTCCAGATGCTCATTTAAAAAATAATTTAATTGTCCACAAAGCTTAACATAAAAAAAAAAAATCTTAACCGAACTAATATTAGGGAAGAAAATCGTGCTCATGACAACAGCGAATATTTTTGATATGTAACTGTTTGGAAATAATAAGTCATTGTGAATAATTAAGCATTTTTAGCTTATTTATTTCTTAACAAATTAATATTGAGCTAATTATTTTCGTTCAGTTTACTTTCAGTTGATCTCAAAAAGTATAAAAATTCCTTTTCCGATACTCTCCTGTGTTTATTTCTCCATCTGGCAGACTTCCATTGCCGTTCAATAAGGAGGGTGTTGGATAATGTATAACGCCATAGTAGGCGTTATACATTATCCATGGTTACACGGGTGCAGCTTTCAGCAATCATTATTACTATTCTATCCAGTGATTTATTTTAGTTGCCTAGGTCAGGGGTCGGCAACCTGCGGCTCCGGAGCCGCATGCGGCTCTTTTAGAAAATTTTGTGACTCTCTGAATATTAAATATTTCAGTAAAAAACCATTCCAAATTTTAGATACGATTTTTTTAAGGCATTTGATCCCAATACACATAATATTCAAAGTGCCACAGAATAAGATAAAACAGGCACTTCTATGTTTTTCCATGTTTTGTTTTTTTCGATATAGATTTGGCTCTTTGTCACCAAAAGGTTGCCGACCCCTGGTCTAGGTCAAAGGAAATGTCTTTAAAAATTGATTTCAATATTTTAATCTTTTAACTTTTGATTAGATAATTGTTAATTTGACCATCCAACCTATATATTAATATTACTTTCATAAATTTCGGATAGACTTTTTACTGAAAAAGTAGGAATTGAATTATCTGGCAAGAAGTGTGTTGAAGCAGGAGAGCCTCAGGACAGTGTTTTAGGACCACTACTTTTCAATATCATTATACCAGTTTTTCCTATGACGGCTAGACACTATTGGCTACGTTCCCTGATCACACAGCACTCCGTACATTTCATTAAAACCCAATTATCCAAAATCATTTTAATAATATTGATGGAAGGGCGTGAAAAAAACAAGAATGAATTGAAGAGAATATTCATTTTCTTCATACTAAATCATATATCTTGTCCTCAAGATTATTTTAATAATTTGTTTATTTCTTATATTATTGCGATATTGGGATCAGTACAGGAGATTTACATGGAACTGAACTATGTAAAACAATAATAAGGTCTCAAAAATAATTGAAATTGAAATAAATGTGTTTTTTTTTAAAATGTATTAAAAGGATTCTAATCATACAATCACAAACATTCAATTGTTGGGCCAAATATCATTCGATCCGCTGCGAGTCCGTCAAGTGAAATAGCATTCTATGATGCGTCATCTATGTATTAATAGGAAAGCAGTAATTTTTTTGTCTTATGTAGATAATTAATAAATCATTTATTTTTGGTCAAATGAATTTAAAAAAGTGTTTAAATTATTACATTAACTTGCCTCACAGATCTTTTTACACCAAAAATGACGGCAGATTTTGATTCGGTACACAAAAAACCTTAATTCTGAAACTATCATCGAAAACAGAAACAAAAATTTTTTCAGTTCCGAGGGTGCTCAAAATTTTGATGTAACTTGTCTCAAGTCTCCTCTTTAAAGACCTTTAAATATCCATATATGTACGTACTATATCCCCGAGAAAAAGAAGGAAATATATTAAAATAAATATTTTATTAGCGTATAACTCGAAAAGGATACATTTTTCGTCTATCATACAAATGTTTACTTGGAAGTTTATTAAATTACCAAAAAATAAAAAAAATCATCGAAATCGGACCATTATTTGCAAAGATACAGACCATTGATCACCGTAGCTTTGTTTTTATGTTTCGTTTAGGTTAGGAAAGTACAGCAATACTTCGTCGAGAGTATGCAAACAGACGGATTACAGAAATACCATTAGAAATATACCGTAACCTATAATCGAATTCAAGCGGATCACTGTATGATCAATACTATGCACCCTTATAAAATAGCTTTAAATTTGTGAATAAAGTGTGATATTCATATTGTCTATGTCGTATCTGAGGCTTCTTAAAACTAATTAGTTGATAATTTTCTTAGAACCGCATTTTCTCATTCGTGTTCTTTCATTTCCAGTCGAACAGAATAATTCCGAGATTTTTGAGCCTACGAATGTAAGTAATTAACTTATTTATGTATATAGTTGTCTTATATAAAAACTTATTTGACTTTCTCATATTGTTTTTATCTAATGATATATGGGTCAATTGTTATTAAATTATTTTTAGTATTACTGTAAATTACGTAAAAATATAAAAAGTAGAAAACTACTGTTCTGGTAATATATCCTTTGAAATTATCACACCGAGTTAAAAACCCTACCTTTTGTCTGTTTTGTATTTGGCAGTACTGACGGTTAACAGAAACTGACAGATAAGTTTAATCTAAGTTTTTCTATATTGGAAACGGGTCGAATTTTGCTGCACATCCATTTTCAAGAGACCTCTGAGCAAAAAAAGGTCTCTTGAGTTTTTGTTTTTTTTAGATACTCGTGGCACAGATTTGTTATTTAATTTTAGTGGCGAGGAAAGAAAAAGTTTCCAAAAAGAAGACTAAAGCTATCAAGAAAAATAAAATACATATTAAAAAAGATCAGCGAAGAAGAAAGCTCTGACGATGGAGAACCTCCTCTTGAGGACTCAGAGGAGATGGTATTGACTATGATGAGGCAGATCCTGAATGCATGTTTTGTACTTGTAGATTTTCCGAAGATAATCATGAAGAGAAGTGTGCAAAAAGTTTTTTCATTGGTCGCATGAGGATTGTGGCGAAATTATAAAATAAAAATTTTTATGTAATTTTTGTTTTTGACAGTTGTTACATAGTAAGATATCTTGTTTTCTTTTAACAAGACTTATAATATAGATATCTAGTTAATGTCTTATCAAAAAACGCCAAATTTAGGCACTAGTTCGCACAGATAATTTAAACCGTAAACGAAGATTTTTGTCATTTTGTTTGTAAAATATATACATTTTTTTCATAAGGAATCTATTTTATATAGCGCAAGCCATTCCCACAACAGCTGATTTAGAAAATTTATTAAAAAATTCTATTTTAAACACATTTGTGTTACCATTATTTTACAGTTAATTTAAATTTCAAAACACCAGTAGTTATGCAGTTAAAAACTACAAAAACAAAAATATATTTGATAAATGCAATATTGGGGGTTCTTCAGCGCAATTTTACAAAAAGTATCTCATTTTTACAAAAAAAAAGATTATGCAAGGTATATATAGCTATTTAGTATTAATGTAATGAAATAACTTATTTATGAACATTTTTCGTTGAGAATTTTTTTTTTAACCGAGGAATATTTTTACTTTAAAACGTTACTCAACAATAAAAATAGTATCTATTTTTATTCAACCTAACGCGCGTAACGCATATTATTTAATCAAATAAATAACAAATTACCATTTTAAACCAAGTAACATTTAGATTTAAGATGCCGTAATTAATTCCTTTTGAGAACGTTTTAATTTGATGAACAGGTTTTATTCGAAATTATAGTTCGTAACTCTCCAACGAGCGTAACGTTTTAGAAGTTTATTTTAGAACGTGTTATAGACCAAATAAATTTTAGATTCATTTATGAAATCGTTTGGTTACTAATAAGTATTCAAGGCATATGTCCACAGTTAATTAATAAAGCGTTATTTCTTTCCTTTTTTTAGTTTATTATTTTCGATGATTAATAGTGACCTGCATCAGTGCAATAGCTGTTATAGGATTCGTAAAAAAAAAAACAATGAAAAAATGGGAGAAAAAAAAAATAGATTTTCATTAAGTGGTACCCGTAAAACTGAAAAATGAGATCGCCATTTTCAAAAATTCATAGTAAATCAATTAACTGTCTAACTCAGAAAAAAACTTCAACTGGACCTTCTCCAGTATTTGTACAACACATCTGTGGACTAGATAAGTTTCCAATAATTTTATTCCAAAACAAAGTGATCGTTTATTTGAGAATGACCTAACTAAGAACTATCAGCGCTACCTGCAGGGAGAACTCATTAGGAGGTATCTATGCAAGCAATTTGTTCTATGAAAAAAAAAAGTTTTCTATTTTGGCTTAATAGATTTAAAGCTGATGATCTATGGAGTACGGTTAATAATTAGTGAAATATCAATCATATTTTAAGAATACACTAACTGTTTTGATCAATAATATTAGTGTTTATGACACCCATTTTTATAAGTCCATTAGGACGGAGTGCACCAAGATTGGTTATGCAAATAAGCCTGTAAATGGATGAGACAATACCTCCTCGACCAGTTTAAAACTTAATTTTCTGACCAGCTACTTCCTTCCTTTTTTTTTCAACGAACGCAGCCTCTATTCGGCAATTCCTTTATTGAGCCATTAATGTTTCACTGTTTTTTTTCTTTATAATTATTCTTGAAATCATAAGATGTCTGTGAATTAATATAGTGTATGTATGCATTTGAAAAATATAGTTATTGTTACTTGCAAACAAATAATGGAAATATGAAGTGCACGTAAGAATGAATGTGTCTCCAACATTATGTTTATTTTTTGAATGACATATGCCACCATTAATTTCTGGAAATATTCCATTATGTTCCTCATATAGAGCTTGGCCAAACTCTTATCGTTTGGAATCAGTGGAAATCTTGTAAGAATGCAAACAGATTTTTATACTCATGAGACAATAGTAGTACTGCAACTATCATTGTAGTTATCCCAAAGGGAGTCACAAAGGGAGTTCGGCAACGAAACACTTAATTTGGACTCTTTTCTTGGGATAAATGGAGGTAAAGAAATAAAGCCAGACCAAGTACTTTACGCTTTCATCATTTTCACAAAGAAACACCCAATGACCTGATCATTGACACTAGTGAGTTTTTATGTTTCGAAAAAGCTCGGAACCTGCGCTTTATAACATATATGACGTAGATTATTCTTACACAAATTAAAGGTAATCCATAGGGTTAGATTTATCCTCCTCATTTCTATGTTCTTCTACACATTACCCCTATACGTACCTATGTCGTTTATCCATGCGTATCACGAGACACTTGTGGATTCCGACAAACATTTATTCTATCTTTTTTTTTCCTTTCTTTTTTTCAGGTTATACATTTAACGTTTAGAAGCGCCAAAGTGGATTCGGACCACTTTTTGTGTATTACATTACTCCTAAGTTCTCCACAGCTATAAAACCTAAGCAACCAAGCAACCAAGCAAACCAAGCAACTATACATTGAGCAGCTAGATGAGAACTTCCGTGCTCATGCTTTAAATACGGAAAACAATGTGGAGACTAGGATGGGAACATAGTTGCCTGCAAGGAAGACGTCCTATTGCAATGGAAGAGTCACTTTGAGGAGCTTCTAAACTCAATCCACTGTGGACCAGACACAAGAGAGTACTTGTCAGTAAGTCAAAATTATAGGTAATCAACTAGTCAACTCAAATTAACTATGTCAAAATTAGAGGGGTCTCTTTCTTCTCTCTTGTGGATATAAAACCCTATCTAACAACTTCTTCCAGTAACTCCTACCATTTGCAGAGCAGAAGCTTAGCCCCTACTAATGCGGATTTAGCTGGGGAAGATCTACAACTGAATCAAATATTCTGCCTTTGAACAATTCTTGAGAGAGGAAATGAATATCAAATTAAAACCCACCATCTTTTCTTAGACATTAAGGCAGCTTATGACAGCATTAGCCGAGATAAACAGTACAACGCTTCTTGAAGGATTCAATATCCCAGACAAGCCTAATATGCTTGGTGAAGCTGACCATGAGGGATGGGAAGTGTACGGTGCAGGTTGGTGGGCGAAGTACGGAAGAGTTTTCCTCAAGAAAAGGACTTCACCAAGCTGATGCGTTGGCGTGCCTCGTGCTTAACTTGGCACTTGAGAAGACAGTGAGGAACGCTGGTCTGAAAACTAACAGGACGGTTTACAATCGGATGGTCCAGCTCTTGGCCTATACAGATGATGTGGACATCGTGGGGCGGTCGCTACAGTTTGTTGGCTCTGTTGGAGGCCGCCAGAGCACTTGGGTTAGAGGTGAACAAATGGTAAAATGTACCTGGCCACAGGAGAAGCCCCTCGACCTGGCGAGACCATCAATATTGGCCCTTTTAAATTTGAGGAAGTGGGCCAGTTCACGTATTTGGGGTCACTCAAGATAATGCACCTGAGGTTGAGGTCAACAAGTGACACTTTGGCATCTGCAAGGAATTCACCTCCCGCCTTCTATCACGGCAGACCAAGCTCTATCTGTACAAGACATAAATCCACCCCCCGTCCTATTGTATGGACCGGAAACATGGACGACGAGTAAAAGAATTGAGCAGAATCTCCTAGTCTTTAAGAGAAAAATCGTTCGAAGAAGTTTTGGAGGAGTCCATCTCGATGGAAACTGGAGAAGGGGGGACGAATAACGAAATCAACTCAATTTTTAATGAAGAATATGTTGTTCTGACAATGAAGCTTAGATGCATGGGCTGGCCAAATGGCTAGAATTAACACATGGCATTGACCCAGGAAGTACTAGTTATTAAATAGGGTTTATAACCCAGGAAATTATTGTTTTTCTTCCTACTTGTCAGCATTAAACAAGTGTTATTTCCTTAATCATTCCATCCCATTTTGTAAGTATAAAAACCTATCTGAAATGGATAGATAAATCAGAATGTAAATTAGAGTGTAAGAATTAGAATGTCAGATAGAATGTAAGATAGAGTGTAAGAGAATGTGAGACAGTACACTCTCACTATATTAGCTTTAAGTCTAGCAGTAATATTTTTAGTAGAGCCTATCTGAAATTAACACTGTCAGTAGCTCACTATTTTATATAATGTAACTCTGTACCCTTTTTAATAAAGTATTTTTTAAGACTTGCGCGCAACGACTTTGTTCCACGGAACTAGTAGAAGAGGAAGACCAAAACTGAGATGGTCAGATATTGTGGCGGGAGGTGAAAGAGATATCCTGGGAGACTGGGGCTGAAAGGCAGCTGCACGGAGCCAGAGATGACTGGAGGAAGCTGGTGGAGGAGGCCAGAATTCGTCACCGAGTTGTAGCGCTGAGATAATAATAATAATAATATTTAACACATTGTCATGCTCAAGACTTCAATAAATGAAGTTCAGATTTATTACTTTCAAAATCGTAATAAAATTTTATGTTTATTCCTCTTTCCTCTTTTTAATTATAAAAACTTGTGACTTCGATATTGCTGTTTTCTTGAAAATGATTCCGCTAATTTTTGTATAATTCAGTATTTTGGAGGACGCCTGATTTTGGCGTTAAATTGTTAAAGCTGCTGCTTGGAAAAAAGTTATCACATGATCAATGAAGAGTAAGAAATTGCATATTTTTTTCGCAAAATAAATAACAAATATTGAAGTTGTAATAAGTAACAAAAATAAGTAACTAATATTAAAGCCATCCTACTGAAATGGAAACTCGAGAAACACCAAGACCAATTCTAATGACTAGATACTCAGGCGAACAATATTTAATTTGCATATACCACAGAAGTTAACAGCATACACAAGTTCGGTTTTGAATTTGAAAACCTATAAAATATGATTCATTACTATTGAAGGAATGACCTTTCATTTAATAACAATAGTCCTATAATTGCTTGAAAAAGTAACTCCAAGAGCAAACACTTTCTTTAATATTTATAGCACTAACTCAGATTATTTACATTCCCGTCACAATGTTGGTTTAACAGATATTCAGATAATAATTTAAAGCAAACTCTTTATTTCAGTGGGAGCGGGGTAGCTAAATGGGTAGGACACTGTGCTTTTAATCTCAAGATTCTGGGTTCGAGACCAGCTGTGGCAGATAATTATTTATTCAATTTTCAACCGAGGATCGGTCCTGTGGGATCTGGAGACTCTCCTTGGGCTCACCCAGCCTCAATGGAGTGGGGTACCCTTAACTGGGGGAAAAACCTGACGGTTGAGCGTGATTCCAGCCAAATCATGTCCTTCCACAACCGTTGGCATAGAAACAGTACCCAGTATCCTTACCGTAACCCAAGACCCTTCCCGGGTTGTAGTGGTACTTTTTTTTTTCTTCATTTCAGTTTAGCCAGTGATTCTTTTACAGTTAAAATGAGATTCTTTACCATCCATTTTAAAAATGAAAATTTCATGTTTCTGCTTAGGTAATGGAACATGGCCAAAATGACATTATCGAAAATTTCCCATTATAGCGACTTTATAAATTACGTACATAATTTACAATTAGATTATAAATGGATCCGTGTTGTTTCACATTAAAATTATTTTGTAACTGTTACCGATAAATGCAAAAAGCTTCAAACTCGGACTGATATCTTGAAATCAAAAACTTTTAAGTACAGTATGATATAAGATGATACGTTGAATCTTGAACCAAAGGTCTAACATATTTATATTATGTATAGGTATATATTTTATATACCTATACATATTAATTTGCTAACTATGTTTATAGAATATCACAATTCCAAACAAAACCTCTTGCTTTATAAGCATACTAAAACGTCATTTTCATAATTTATTTGAAACGTGACTCTAACCATGTGCCCTTGCATTGAGATTCTAAAATTAATTTTTCAAATGTTTCACACGATCTATGAAATCTTAACACTTTCTTTTTTTCATTGAGTTGTGATATTTGGATGTATAAATTAATTTTAAGAAAATTAGAATGTAATTAAATTTTGTATTTCAGGAGAAAGTATCTAATATTTTTTTAATAAATTAGTAACTGATGTATTGAGAATATGTAATTTTATATACTTTTTTTTTTGACGGCCTGTCTTAATTTAATTGGTTATTTATTTTCTGGAAAAAATTCTCAATCATTGTAATTCAATCTCATTTATTTAGCCAATTTTTTCTACATTACGTTTCGGACTGGTTCGTCCATTTAAGTGCCCTACAAATCTTTTCTCATTTGTTGCCCATATTGATCCTAATGCTTCTTTGTTCCAATTTACAATTTTTTTTCTTCCATTAAACCTTAACTATTGTTGATTTGTGCTATATATTATTATTGTCGTTATTTTATAATATTTACTACTGATATTAATTTTTTATACTGGTGTCCACAGTTTCCTTAATCATTATGCTATCAGCTGAAGTTGATATGATGCAAAATAATATTTAGTATTCCCAATAGATCAATCGGTCATACCAGAACATTTTTTTATACAAAAAATAATTACATTATTAATAAAAATGAATAACTGCAACGGCCCATACATTATTTCTTTAAACGTAATACATACATAATTCTTCATAGCATGTCCACAATGAACCGATGGAAATGGAAATTTAGACTTGTTGGGCGTAAATTAATTGAATTTCAGTAGTGATAAAAGATATCAATCGACATGAAATGGATGGAAAAGGGAAATTAGGCACTGGTTGTAGTTTTGGCTGAAGTTGCCCAGAGACTAGAAACGGTATAAGTAAGCAACATCTCTCCACGCATTTGTTTTGCAGATTAGTTCATACCAATTTTCAGTCTCGTTCAACTCTTTTGATGCCTCTTGTGGGATACTCGACTTTATGCATGATAAATATCGGTTCACGATGTTACATTCCGATATAAAAACCTTAATTTCTAAAAAAGTTAGTATCTATTATTTATTTATTTGGTAGTATACAGTATGATCATTTTAACAAAATGTAATTTGGACTGTTAATAGTAATTTATAAGCTGGGTATTACCTTCATTAGTATATATGATAAATATCTTGGTACTTGATATACCAAGACACTAGTTTGCGTAGTTAAAGTATCTGGAGGCAATATTCCATTTTTTTTTCTTTTCATAACTTCAATTTTAAAGATTTGGCTACAGTCTTTTCTGATGATAGGTTCCAAATATTGAAATTTTTTACGTTAAAAATTTTAATTATTTAATTTTGTGGGAAGTCTTTTATATTTTTTTCTAATCGATGGCGGTGGTGAACTAATACTTTCATTATTATATATTTATACTTTACTTATAAACGACCACATATTTCATTAACATTTCGGAGCTCTAATCACCATCTACAGAGTAAAATAATGCTTAAATTACGTATACATTTTGTATGGGTGAAAAACATTTTTTTTATGTTAATTTCAAACTTTGATGTTAATTGCATGGAAATGGTTAAAACCACAGAAACGAAAAAATGTTACGAGTTGAACATTAAATGTTTTTAGGGTTACTAAAAGCCAATTGGAATCTTTTTAACGACAACAAAATATATTTAAAAATAAAAACTCACGAATGTAAAAAAAAAAAAATTCACCACTATTTGCAAACTTTCAGCCATTTTGAACATAACTAAAAATATTATCGAATTTGAAAATTGGTGCAACTTATTCTAAGAACTCGCAAATCCATTGAAAACAGGTATTAAGACTTAAATTACACATTTAAAAAAGTGTAAACATTTTAAAGGGAAGTCCCTCTTACGAATGTTACTCTCGCTTCAGGACACACTTAAAGAGAGAAAAGGATGGACTGGTACAAATTAAATTTTAATGTGTCTAGTTTTACCCTATCACTTTGCGTATCCAGTCAGTAACGATATGACAGGGTGGAAGGTTACTGACCCTAAAATCAGGGTAAATATTTTATTCACACTCACGAATATTAACATTTTTTTATTTACTTTAAAAATAAGTAATTCAGATATAAGTGCTAGCTAGTAATTTTACATTGTTTAAGCCAATTTCAGACTTTAAACCCAGCAGAAAGTAAAATTACTCCAGGGAATCATAATGAATTCGATCAAGAAAGAGATGCAAGATACAAAGAGGAGCAAAAAGACAGGTAGTAGGACTTATTAAAAAAATTATAAATCTATAATTTAATTTTACATTCAACTCAAAGTAGATGATTGAATATATTTATACACTTTTTTTTTTTTTTTCACATTTCTTGTCTTTGTTGTTAATTTGTGAGAAAATGACTCATAGTTTAGAGAAGACAAAATACTGGCGTGTTAAGAATTGAAAATTAAATATTTTTAGAGTTGCTAAAAACGAATTGGAAACTTTTTTGATGGCATTAAAAATTAAAAAAAGCTCACAGATGTTACTGTCACCAGGCTATTTGCAAACTTCAGCCATTTTACAAATAAGTAAACAAAAATAATCGAATTTGAAATTTGATGTAACTTGTTAAACTTTAAAGTTAACTGAAAACGTTAATTTAAACTTCTAATTGCTCGTTAAAAAAAGTTTACAAAATTTAAAAAGAAGTCTCCCATAATCCTTCCGATAATTATCTCACGGACGTTACCGCGAATGTTACCGTGCCCCCATTAAAAAATCATTTTGTAAATTCATGAGTTTTTGGATGATCAATTTGGTAATTACACATTACTTTGGCAGATGCCCTATTGGTTTCTAATTGATTGTAAAAAGTTTTCGAATCCGTATAGTCGTTAAAAAAAGAAAATTAAAACATGAAAGAAATATGATTTTTTTTTAATATCTGATCAAGGAGTTAATTAGAATTTATAAAGTTCATCTACATTGAAAAAAAAAAAAAAACAATATTTCAAAAGTACAAATTTGGCTTAAAAAGGAAGAGTATCCGACGTTTGGATCTGAAATATTGAAATCTGGATTCATCATTCGAGAGAAATTTTTTTCGATCCTCATTATTTTGCCTTCGATATTTAATTTTGTTCAATATATTTGTTTCTTTGATGATGCAGTAGTTTTAGTTTGACATTTTTGCGAATCCTCTTTCCCGTATGCTTGCTTCAGTAGTAGAGAGAAATTTGTATCCATTCCACCTAATTCAAGTTTAAAAAAAAAAAAATATTCAACCATTTTGCTTAATCTTTAAAGCAAAATTACCTTTCCTTACTGTTCAGAAGTTTCAACAGACCTTCTTGTTCGTCCAAATGTTTGAGTGGATTTCTTAATCTTTTAAGTTATCGTACATTCAGCCTCGGTGCTTTTTGTGATATAGATTTCATGAAGCAATTGTGTATATATATATATATATATATATATATACACACATATTTTATCATCAGAAACTATTCGGGTTTACAACAAACCTAATAAATGAAACAAAGAAGTGGCTTTTCAGTTGAAGTTATGAGAACCGATCGACACAGTGAGAATGACACAGTTGGCGCAGGATTAACATAATAATGAAGCAGTAGATTATTATTTTAAGTTTGAATATAGAATACAAACTTACAAAGTCAATAACTCACTAATATTGTTATTTACCACTATAAAGTATTTTTTATATAAAAATTAAATAATTAGGTTGAATCGAAGTTTATACAAGTCTTATTAATGATGATTTATACTTTTGGCCTTTGGTAATCCTTGTTATTTTATACGACGTGGCTAAAACTGTGTGAGGCTCTAACAGGACTTTTTCTCTGTGTTTTGTTTGGTAAAGAAATCGCCGCCAGCTATGCTTTGTTTGCGAATGTTCTCAATGGTATAATGAGATCTTTCACTGTGTTCAAATATTGTGTTTGTTCTCTAATTTTCTTTTATGTTTGCTGCACTGTTGAAAGCTCTGCTTCAAAAAGAGAGGATGGAGTTTTTGTTAAACAATAAATTAATAAAGCTACTGCTGCACCATTGATTTAGTTAACAAATACACAGACGTTTACTAAATTAAATTCCAACATTCTCTGTAAATCCCACTTTAAACGGTCAGTATTATTGAGTCAATATCGAATTCCATCTATATATAGCCCGTCTTAGATGGAATATTGTAGAAATAATATTGACGCATATGATATATATATCACAATTAATATTATTGCTTCAATAATATTAGACCTTGTAAGGCGGGCTTAATGTAATGGAGAAATAATAATTATTTTATGGCCTAATCTTTAGTCACGTGTGCCTGAAACCCAGTTTGTTCACTTACAGCACTTCGTTCGAGATAACAAAATCCGTTCGTATGCTTTGATGGATCTCTTGCGAAGAGCTGAAAGTTTTGCGTTAGAGCTTGGGTTGGGTCAGAACTGTTCTGATATATTCTGTTTAGAAACTTCTAACTATATCTATGCTAATACAAAATTGCAATACCTCGTATAAAGGTGCAGTAGCAAGATAGAGCAAGGTATAGCAATCCTCTTGAGTTGATGAAATTTGAACTAATTTTTAAAGTAATTAAGGATGGCTGGTTGCTATTCGATTCTTGGAGGCTATTTCCATATCCTATAGAAAGCTATGTTAGATTATAATTTTAAATTAAAAAAAATTAGATATGCATGATGGTTGTTATATATATAGAACAAAACTTTATCCTGGGACAAAGCTCCTTTAAAATAACAAATATGTATAAAATAATAAATATTATATATGGCCAAAAAACCTACTAGCTAAGAAATAAAAAAATATTAAATATATAATATATATATATATATATATATATATATATATATATATATATATATATATATATATATATATATATATATATATATATATATATATATATATAGTATAACATTAAGTATAATATAAGTATAATAGTATAATATACTTAAATATAGTATAATATAAGTATAATAGCATGAAAGTAAGTATAATATTATATATATATATACATATATATATATATATATATATATATATATATATATATATATATATATATAATATATAATATATAATATATATACTATATATATAAATATATAGTATATATAAAAGAACAAATGAAGGATAGGATGATTGGTATATATTCTATTCAATGATAAGATAATAATAAAAAAAAAAAAAAAAATAATAAAATAGAATAGTATACAAATATATTCTATACAAAGAAAAACAAAACTAATCACTAGACTAAAACAAAACCGATCGTATAAGAATTTCGCATTTTTGCTTGTTCTGGGATATAGCTGAAATGTATTTTCAGAAATAGAATAGAAAAAGTTGTTGCAAACTAAGTACTGATTAGTGTTTTTTAAAATTGTTTACCTGTGCCTCCTATTGTTATTTCATTACATAACAATAGGAGGCACAGGTAAACAATTTTATGTTAATAATCTAATCCAAAAAAAAAAAAAAAAAATGATGAAAATGAATATATGAAAAAAATGAATATATATCCAACTCAAATTTGTTAAACAGAATAATTCAATTAGTAATTTCCCTATTACTATCGTTGAACTGAAAATGCAAAAACAGTTGTTTTTTTTTTGTTTTTTTTCTTCTTTAGGATCGATTTACGGCAATAAGGATGGTAGTGAAAGCTGCCTTCGGGATCCTTTCCCTTTCGCCGTGGCACTTTGCCTTTGACGCCACCCATCACCTCGAATTTTCTTTATGGGAATGTTGTGTCTTTTTCCTATCAGATCACCGCCCTTCTATCTCCAAATAACATAGCTTTTCTTGCAAGTTTTTTTTTTTTTTTTTAATTTTATTTTATTTCGGAAGGATGTTTATTTTTCCGAAAAATAAAGTTATGCAATTTTTGTTTATTTTTAATTCCATTTATTTCAATATAACAAACTGTTTTTAATTTTTATTCCATCTTTTGTATAATGAAGCAACATAAACATAAATTTTATCATGACAACTTAATTTATGCCACTAAGTAACGTATCCTTAAAAACATTAATCAAAACAGTCCCAGAACTTGAAATAAATACTAGTTTCCTCGAAGGATTACTAAAATACAAAGCTTTAAGTTTCAGATGTGCAATTGTTTATACTCGCAACAGTTTCTTTCAACGTATTAGTTATTTCCGCGCTTTAATCATAAACGGTAAAATCTGAAAAATCAACGATATAATGACCATTGTTCCAACATAACAAATGAATTTCAGTTTCGTTGATTTTATGACATTAATTATTTCTTTTTTGGGTCATTTCTTTTGGTATCATAACGGTCAACGATTTGCCAACAAAGCTGGTTATTAGTTCGGTAGCTAGACTGCAAAAAATCGGTTTATTAATACTACAACTTTTTAGGGGACTTTATAATACCAAGTGTTATAAGAATAAAGTATAATGTGAATTTGGGTGATTCTAAAAAAAAAAACACATTAATATTTAAATCACCATTAATTGCTATGGTTTAAATTGCCTCAGATTGTTATTTTTTCCCTCCTAAGCTTGCTTAGCTATTTTAAGTTTAAGTAAAAATAAAATAGGTTTTAAGGCGTTTTTAATTCCATATTTAATTTGAGAAGCTTGATTTCTCAGTACCATGGATATATTCCATCTCGTTTTCTGAGTATTATCTAACTAAACATTTGTTTAGAGTATGATGATTTAATGCAAAGTACTTAAATATAACCTTTTAAGAGCAGGATGTTTACTCTACTTTATCGATTCTCATTATATTAACAGCATCTTGAAATTAATAGCAGTGCCAAGAGTTTTATACTTTGAACAACCTTTGTCCCATTTTTATAACATAAGCCCTCCGGGCTCCGGCATTTTGATGGATAATTTGTGCGGGGAAGATTTTTTAGTTAAGTGACAAGCCTAAGTGTGTGCAACTTAAGTTATTCTGAAAGATTTCTTCCAGTTGCTGTCTCGCCAGCGAGAGTGAGCAACTAAAATCAGGCACATAAATAAAGCAGTCTCAGTCCAAAGCTACTATTATTTTTAGGTTTGGTTTTGTTCTAAAATTTGTTTAATTTTTTCACATTTGTTGATTTCATGATGTTCAAACTTAAAATGATTTTGTTTTCAGTATCAAATTTACAGTTACTTTAAGATAGAACTTCAAAATCTAATTTCTCAGTATGAATCGAAAATCTAACCGAACCATGGGACTGAGAATTCTTGAAATTATTATTATGAGGACTATTGGAAGTTACATTTTGAATGAATTCTTTTGTTAACGCCAGATTTAATGATGTATTAGCATATATGTTGTAAATAGTTATAATAGTTAATTGTATTAAATTTAGTTTAATTTGTTTACTTTTTTTTGAGAATGTTTATCTATTTTTAAAAGAAAATTTTCAATCTAAGTATGAAATTTGACTTTGAAGTGCACCATATGGAGCTCATTGAATGTGATAAAACAGACAAATCTCAGTACCTTGTCATTATTATCAGTACCATGTGTTGATAAAAATTCCTATTTTTGCTAAAAACGTTATTCTTGATCTCAAAAAAGTATTTTACCGATTTTTTAAACTCATATATTTTTGAAAGTAAACTAGTTCAAAAATGAACATTCTGTTTTTAGAATCACCTATTTATACTATGACTTCATCTTCAGGGCTCCGACAGCGCTCCTGCTCCACTCAATGTTTCCGATCAATAGTTTAATTTGAAATAGTTTTAAATTTCTTCGTATGCAACAAACATTATCTTGATATTAATTATACAGAATAAATATAATAGTAATTGGGATCGATGATCAACGATTACTTGAATGAGGAAGAAGAAATAAAGTGCAGAACAATATAAGGACAGCTAATCCATCTTATTTTGGTCTATCTAAACTCTTTCGAAGTAGACTGCTCAGGCGCACAACTAAACTCAGACTCTATAAAACACTGTTTGTATAGAACAGCCGTCTTGATATAGCCATCTGAAATATGGAAATAGCATCAGCTTAATTGGTAAGGAAAGGCCAGTCAGAAGATTTTATTATAGAGATCCAGATAGAGTAAGACATCGTGGAAGACCGAATAGAAGAAGGACAACGTCTCCAAACATCTGAAGAAAACAGAAATATCCATCAGACGTGCTACAGACAGAGACTTAAGCAGTCAGAGTCTCAGAGAGAGGTTTAAGCCGGTCAAGGATTACTTTATGCCAATGTTTACTTTGACTACTCCCTTAATTCTTTATGACTTGATTTGGCTTTATGGGATCATATACATTTTTAAAATGGACGTGCAATGTCAAAAGAAAAAATCGTGATTCGCAGTCTTTTGAGACATAACTGGAAAAAAGGCACGAAGGCAACCGCCGAAGAAATTTGAGCCATATAAGGAGAGCCAATTAATTATCCATCGAAGTACTGCCGCACAACCCAGATCGTTAATGAAGACGTTCTTCTTGAATGTGTGAACCAGGACCCACATGCAACTACTCATGATTTATCGGCCGTAGTGGGTACTCAAACCTTCATTGTGAACAGCTAGACAGAGTTTATACACGACAATGCTCCTGTACATCGTTCTTGTTTGAGAAAGGATAAATTATCGGAACTGCAAGGAGTAAACGTATTGTCTCATCCTGTGTATAGCCCAGACATTGCACTATCAGATCATGGTTTGTTTAGATCAATGGCACATTTTTTAAAAGATTGAATCTTTGATAATTACGAGAACGTAAAAATTGGATGTGAAGAGTTCCTTGCCTCAATACCAAAGGAATGGCACCAGCATCAAATCCAATTACTGGCAGAAATATGGGTGAAAGTACAATAGCTGAAAACAATGGACTTTATTTTAAAGATTATTAATATTAATAATCTAATTAATATTTATTAACATTAATATAAATATTGATTAATAATTAATATTAATTTTAATAATTTTAATTTAATTTTAAGATTCAATTAAAACATTATTGATTCAATAATGTTTAAAATTTATAATCTGAAATAAATCTATACTAATACACAAGGACTTTTGTAACAACTTAGTATATATATATATATATATATATATATATATATATATATATATATATATATATATATATATATATATATATATACACAATTTATCGGGATCGGGAAGGCTTCATGCGCTGTTCAAGGCCAGAGTGATAACTGATGCTTACGGAGACCATTTTCAATTTTTTTTCGATATTTCGTGAGCGCGAATCGTTAGAGGTGGTTACTCCCACAATAAATTTACATTAAAAAACAAAAACCAGTATTTATTAATCATATTTTATTCTTAAAACGAGAATCTTTGGGAACTTAGTATTAGGACAAATTGTAAGACCAGGTATTATAAAAATCTCCATAAACTTTTAGCTTTAAGAAGCCAACTTTTTGCTAGCCAAATAAATGAACTTACAGTAACCCAATTAGAAATTAAAACATTTCCAACTAAAGACTTTTGGTTGTTCCTCCCTATGAAAGTGTTAAAAACAATTGGAAGAGAGTAATGCTCCTTAACAATAAAATGAAATGACAGAAGGAAAAATCTAATCAAAACTGATTGCATAAGATTTCAAGATCAACAAGAAGAATTTTAACAGTGTCGGTTGGGGGTATAGGCTGGTCAGATTTTTTTATTCCGTACTTGATATTTATTTGTCGAAATTTATGAATTTTAAACACGTTAAAACATGTCATTGATTAATCTCCAATGTATAAATGAATTTACTTCCTTACTTAGACAATCTTACAATCATCGAATTGTAGATTTCAGAAACGAGTCCAGAAAGAATCTTTCTGAAATAATCTTTCTGAAATAATCCTGTTTCCTAAGGAGAACTGGTTATTCATCCGAAGCTGAAACCAAATTTTGGTAATAGAAAATGACTCAGAGAGGTTAAAAAAAAAATAAAAAAAGCCCAACTGCGGAAATTTGTTAATTTTTTAATAAATAAATACAAATCAATGATCCAGACAGAGGATCAAATCATCCAAGTTATAAGAAATATTCTTTTGAAAGATTGAAGATTTATACCACAGGTGTAAGGTGACGGATGCTCTAGAAACGTCAAAATATTTCTACCCTTCGTAGCACAAAATTTATGGATACGTCATCAAGAACCAATCACAACTCGCCTCTCCCATCTATCTGCAAACCTTTCCTCAGTGAGAAGGAAGATGATTCCCTCCTCGTTAAGGGAATGGTGGGG
Organism: Rhaphigaster nebulosa; assembly: GCA_948150685.1. Taxonomy (NCBI): domain Eukaryota; kingdom Metazoa; phylum Arthropoda; class Insecta; order Hemiptera; family Pentatomidae; genus Rhaphigaster; species Rhaphigaster nebulosa. The sequence goes on from OX411306.1 coordinate 157,930,802, forward strand.
TATTCAAATATTAACCCTCGAGAATAAATGAAGGGCGGCTATTGGAAATTCCTCTCTGAATATCAGCAATGCTTTGAATTGCATTATTGATGGCTATTTAGCCTTAATCACCTTTTAATAGGCCTCTGCTCATATTACAGGCTTTACCGTCTCTATTTCTAGTCGATTGCTGAGCTTAAATTGCTAATAAAAAGGAGATCATGATATGATAATTTAAAAAAAATTATGGCATTAAACAGTTTTGAAAGCAATCACTATTGAAACATAAACTTTTATTTTCATATAAAACCTTAATTCATTAAAAAAATATAAGAATACAGGTATTCAGCTTAAAGACTTGTTTAGCGGTAATAAAACCTGAAATTTTATATGTATTATTTTTGTAACTAAACGGTAACTTCCAATTATTTTATAACATGCGATATGTTATTAACATATTCCAAATCCCCCAGGATAATCAATTATATATTGATTCACGTCGTTGTATCATCCTCACTTGAGCCATAATCTTACAATTAATTTTTGATTCTTTGATGTTGTTTTTTTTGTTGTAAACTGACATGAATATTACTAAGATAAAAAAAAAAGATAGTGAAACTAAACGATATCGCGTGAAACCTATAGAGAACATTCCCGGATGAAATAGAATTATCTCGTTTTATGTCTTATGTAGAGTTACAAGTAGTAAATCATAAAATAAAATACATAAATTAAAATCAGTCCTACAACAGTCATATGAATCATCCATAAGATATCAGAAGAGGAAAAAAAATAAAAATATTAAGCTTGTTTAGCAATTATAAGATTTTCAACCGCATCATATTTTTCTTGAGTTCTTGTGTTTCGGAGTTTACATCTCATCTTGAGAACTATAAGTACAATTTAAAATAAGTTATTAATTTTTCTTAATCGATACACATAAGTTAATGTTTACATAATACTTTAATAACTTTATTATAGTTACCTATTTCATTGCACATAAGTTCCTTCTATCCATCCTTTTTAAATCATTTTCTTTAGTCACTGATAAAAAATTAATGAACCTATAAAGGAACATTACTGCTTCCACTTGACATTCATTCTTCGTATATGAGTAGCTGTTCTATTAGGACTTATACCTAATAATATACCCAATGCTAAAATAATTAATACTATTATTATCAGTTACGTTTCTTGTTTTTACACTTAAAGTATTAGCTATTACAAAATGCTCGAAGCTATTTAAATTATACTTATCCATATTAATTTTCACCGTTTATTTAATTTATGTTTAGTCTAATATTTTTATTTTATTCTTTAATCAAATTTATGTTGTATTTGAAATCATACGATCTTACATACACGATATTTTGCCTATCACAATCAGGTTCATTTATTACTTCTCTTGTATCATAACTATCGTTTGTATTATTTTGACTTCCCCTATAATGTCCGAAACCTGAGTACACAATTTATTTTAAATATATAACATCCTGAGCAGCAGTGTCCATGAATCGTATAGTCAATGATACTAATTGTAAGTCTTATTGTAAGTTGTAAAACTTTTTCATCAGCGTTAGGGACCACTCAAGAAGATAGGGGACTATAATAATGGTGAGGGCATTAAGGATATTGCAGCAATAGAAGGATGATATTAAAAAAAACACTCATTGTCGAAAGCTCTTTCTTTACATCACACGTTCTCTTGGCTATGTTCTAAGAGTCGATTCTTCTTCTGGTCACGTCTTCTCATCAAAAAATCTTTCATTCAACCAAGTTTTATAGGCGGCGTTCTAAATTTATATATATTATACACCACTATAAAAAAAAAAAAAAAATCAGTTCATCGCAAAGATTTTATTAATGAAGGATTCCTCAAGAAATAAATCAACATTATAATGACACTTATTGATATGATCGTAACTTATGTTTCATTTTTTGTTTCTCCATATATTTCCTTAAACATACAACGTTTTAAACAACGTAACTCGTTCATTATCAGGCTCTGGAATGAAACCATCAATGATTTTTAATAAGATGGGGTTGTACTAATTTAAGTCAATAAATATAAAATGAAAAAGAAATATAAATATGAAATATCAAAATTCGCCATACATTCTTTAACAGACTACATTTCATTCATACAAAAGGCAATAAACACCATGTATCATTGGAATTAATTCTTCCATTAAATAACAAACATTCATTTATTCATTACTCTTACATTTCTTCACCAACGTTTTCGAAGTATTTCCCCATCCTCAGGATGCTCTTCTATAAATAGCACAAGGAAGTGGTCCACGGAAGAAATTGGGATAGTAAAATTTTTTTCTGAAATGGAGTTATACACATCAATATGTTCATATCGTTCAGTAACATTTTACTGGCTCTATCTTTTCCCATCTCATTAGATGGGTAAAGATAGAGTCGGCGATGTAGATGGTCGGTATGTTAGAAGCATTTCATGAATAACCACAGACTGAAGAAAGCTGGAGTCCAAGCTTTAAAATTCGATTTTCTAGCAATAAATCACGCATTACATTACCCCATTCTTCTGTGGACTCTTCATATACAAAATTAACAAATAAAAATATTCGTATATGAATATTTATATTTTGGAGTTTGTGTATGAAGTTACATGTAACTAAATTGGAAATAATAAGTCAAGAGATAATTATGATGTTATAGTCGATAATTATGATGTTATATGTAGATAATAAGATACATACTTAAATCATTGTATATTCTTAACCTGTTCTCTATACCATTGTCAAATTTTATCCATAATTGATTACAAATGTTATTTTTAAACTGTATTCTATTTGATTTATAATTATTACTAGGAGTATGAAATAAATATTTGCCATCATTTCCTCATACTGCTCTAGTATTAACCATTGAGCTAATTTTCTATTTATAATAGTTTTCCTATCTCTCATACACCTTCCTATGATGTACATTGCATTCTTTATTTTCTATTTATATGAATTAAAAAACTAAAATCAATATCTATGTTTGAATTGTTTCTTTTCTTTTATTATATTTAATTATTTATTGAAATTATTATTATTTAAAATATAGTTTATCGATGTCAAGTGAAAATTTAAATTTTTAGTTTCATACTTAAAATTGACTGTATTTTGTTTTATTATTTTCAATAATGGGCCTTTGTAATCGACCAAGAAAAATGAAATTTGTTTTACGCTTCAAGGAACGTAAAAGTTTTTACCTAAAATAAAAAAATCATCGGACTAGTATTAGCAGAGACAGAGCCAGATCTGGAGGAAGGGGACAAAGTTGGTAATTTCTGCGGGCGGAAGAATTTATAAGGCGACAAAGTTCGAACGAAATTTTAAATTTGAGTAAAGGACAAAAAAAATATATACTTCTGTTTTTTTCATTGTTTGACCTTAATTGAATCAATAAAAAGAGTTGATGTTATGAGATGATGATATTCATATAGAAATATATTATATAAAATACTGTGGTTCACTTTTACCGAGGGCGGGGATGAAAGAAGAGGCAGCAAAATTAAGCTTGTCCCCTCAGGCAAAAATCCTTATTCCGGCCCTGAGCAGAGATAAGAGATATAGAACTTTGTAGACTATCTCCCGGGCTCTACAGCGTTACCCTTGGCCTACTGAGTTATCCTTTCCAATTTCTCCCTGTCCTTCGCTTCTATCTTCCCAGTGCGGACTCCCAGCTTTCTCGCATTTCTCTCCAGTTTACCCTTCACCTACTTCTTGGTGTTACTATTCCAACTGAAGTGTACCGCCAACATTTTCCTCGCTACCCTTTCATCCCACATTCTGACCACATGTCCTGCCCATCATAGCCTACTTGCCTACTTCTTAATGATATTCTCATTCTGTGACCAGAAATATCAAAGTTTCCGCTTCATAGGCGACTTTAAGAGGCGTAATATAGTTTTAATTTCGTTGCTTTAGACAACAGTTGGGTATTGAGAAGTTTTAGGTTTGCGTTTTAGGCTCTATTATTCTGCTATTAATTTCTTTTCTGAACTTTGTAGACATATTTTATAAAGTATTCTGCAAATGTTCTTATAGAAACCGGTTCTCCTTTGTTTATTTTTTTGATATACTCTAAAACGATACATCTCCCAGAACGTTCCAGATGCTCATTTGAAAGATAGTTTAATTGTCTAGACTCTAAACCAAAGCGAAAAATAAAGTTGTGTCAATGGACAAACCAGATATTTTGAAATATTACTATTTGAAAATAATAAATCATTGTTTAATAATTTGCAGCGTTTTTATATTTTTAGATGTATCTATTCTTTTCTTCCAGAGCTGTATTTTTGTTGTGCACCGAAACGTTGGTGGAAAAAAGTAAGAGTAATGAATAAATGAATATTTGCTGTATAATGGAAGAAATAAATTCATTGAAACGTGCTTAGGAACTTAATTACTAAATACATTTTTTTTTCTTCCAAATTGAAATATATATATTTCTGAAGGATATTTAGTCTGTTCTGGACTACAAACATCTCTGGCGATTCATTCGAAATCACTATTTTGGATAAGTGTCTTCTGGAACTGACGACATAATAAAACCTTTAAAATATGATTCAGCACAAGTACCAAATACTTATAAGTACCACCTTTTATCAATATATCTAAGTAAAAATGTGTATTTATATTTTAGTAACCCATCACCATTCAATTTAAGTAAAGTAATATGAAAGCCAACATCTATAACTTTTCTGTTCTCATCATGATTAAACATTTAATAAATAATATAATTTAGTAGTTTAACAATTAAACCATAAAATTATAATACAATTTAATTTTTAATATAATTAAATAATTAATATATAGCATAATTTTATTCATATGTTTTTTAAATCATTAGTGATTGAGACCAAAGGATTTCAAAATGTAGTTCTAATTTTCGATCATGGTCCTAATAAAATAAAAGAAATACAGCTGTTTTATATCAATGACCTAAAATAGTCATTCACAAACCTGAGAAGAGCGGCGGGCTTCTTGATTTGGTGTACACCTTTCATGAAGTATAAGCATCACCACCATCATAAAGTAAAAATTATTAAAACATTTCTATAAAAAACATTGAACAGAGATATGCAAGAACTTTATTGATTAATATAAAGTTCATTCTTTTTAAATACCAACACCAAGCTAATGGTGTAGGTAATCTGGGTCTGATAAGAATAATTATACCAAGATTAAAATATGATCTTATCAAAATATGCTACACAGAAATTAATGAACATGAGAAGGGTCAGTCGACTGGTGATAACTTAAGGAGATTTCAAGTCATAACTTATTTAATAGTAAATTAGTTTTAACGCAATGCTTATTTTTTATAACTAATCAGTAACACATAAATAGAATTAAGAATAGTTCTGATTTTTGGCTGAAGGCACGTACAGCATAGCATTACTGCCCAGTGTGGGCTGGCCTCTCTTCCCAATCCTCTTCTATTCGTCACGGGAAATTGCCTCTTGTTTCCGATTGATTTCTAATGCTTTCGAGTCTCCCTCAACTTCCGGCACCCAGCGTCTCCTAGGAAGACTCCTTCTTATTTTTTATTTACAGAGCCTTGGAGCATTTTTAGTAGATTTCTCATGCTGTGACCCAGCTGTTCAAAACGACTACCACTTAAAAACTGTACGATAAAATTTGAAATAAGATGTAAAAGTCTAAAGCACACACTGACAGATAAATTCTGACCATTTTCCTATTTCAGCAACTGAGCTTTTTAAAAATGATGAACCATCTGAATGATTTTTTTTCATCTGTTGCTCTCTAGAGGCCAACATTTCCTTCTCACTTTAATGAGTATATATTTATAAAATATACAATGTAAGTTCTGTCACTCCCTAATCCTGTCAAAATGCTGAGACTGGCACCAGAGTAAACCTAAAAAAAAAATGGCTGCCATTTATGCCGCCATTCTTTTGAGTATTGGTATAAAGTATAATTTGAATTTTAGATGTAACACATCAATCACCATATCATTTTTTGCCTCTGTCTCATAGTTTTCGGTCACTCCATAACCCGTTTTTGAAATGGCATCAATATATCCTCACAAAGGAAAGTTTCTTCACAAAGGAAAGACTTTAGATGACATTAATGAGTTGCGCATTCGGCCACTTTTCGCATCCGTAAAGTAAGAAGTGTGACATTCTTGTAAATTCCTAATGTCAGATTTCTTTCAGTGCAGTAGGAAAATAATTAATCACAGAGAAGAAACAAGTAGTTTCAGCCTTTGACCTTTTTTTGGGGTTATTTAAGATTCTGTATAATTTAAACTTATATATCTCCTTTTATCTATGGCAGCAAAATCGTAACCGTTTCTACTATTAACCTTTAATCATTTCTGACACATAAAATTAATTCCATTTTTATCAAATAGAAAATGTTATTGCATTCTAAAATTCAACCTTACACTTTACAACACGTGACAAATGTCAGTGCAATTCACCTCCAAACTTTTTGAGAATGCTTTAAAACAATCTTTATTGCCTTTTGCTACGAAGACACACTTAAGGGTGAGCAATGATTACCAATGCAATTTATTCCCAAATAGACATCTTTGTAAGAACGATACCCATTCGATCCGCAATCAGTAATGGGTTGATTATTTTAATTAAGCATTCCTGCAATACCCAGATTCATAGTATTCATAATGATCATTTATTTCAAGAATAATTTCTCTAACGAATAATATCTACTTAAGGTAATGTGGCGTGCGTTTTTGGGATAAGCAATCGCTTCGTTAAATCCAAACCTCGAACTGATAAGAGCTGAATTCTAATTTGGAAATACCCCTTTAGATGCTCATTTTATTACCTAGAGAAATGGAGTCGATATCCCTCGTCAAGTATACAATGCCACAGGGAAATTTATGGGAAAGTAGTTGATGAGAAATCGACTCAGAAATGGGGAATTGGATGGACGATGATATAATGTCTAAAGCGATTTGAGAGAGAGAGGCAGGGGCTGATAGGTTGGATTAAATTTCAGCTTCCCATCAGGGATAATTAACAGGTAGTTTTAGTTAGAGATGTTGGGGCTACTGCTAATACAAATACATAGTAATAAAATCCAGGCAGAGCGATATTTTGATTTTTAAAAGAAATCGCGGAAAGAATCTAGAAGAAAGAGAAATTATAATTTTTAATCTATTTAGAACTAAAATTATCATATATTGCAAATTACGACGGAAAAAAAACCATAACACTTAGCTCTGATAATCCCAAGAGCTAAGGAAAAATGTTCTCCATTCTACATGCTACTTACCTAAAAACATGGGGTAAGTGCAAACTAGATTTTACAAAGTTCGACTTTAAAAGCTTCATTTTCAAGCTAGATTTTTCTTCTTTCTCAAAAATGTTCCTTAGATAATTATGTTTAAATGTTACGTTCAGCCACATCCATTTTAGTTGTTGGCAAATGGGATTCAATCGGAAACGTATTAAGCTTTGGAATGCTGGGCAGTGTTTATCAAATAAATTGGTAGCAGTTACCGTTCAAGAACAACATCGAAATACTACTGCTATCAAATTAATGTCCAGAGTATCTTTTATTCTCCATGAAACATATAGTGTTCTATTTCGTTCCATTCTCAAAGGGAGCGAAAATACCCACGTTTAAATTTTTTCTACGTGTCAAAGAAATCTTCTCCTCTAATCCTACTCCTTATCCAATCCAGCTGTTCGAAAGCTTTGTGTCTTACAGGTGGTTCCGTTTCGTTAAATTTTGGGTCTTGATTTTCAGAATGAATATTGACAAAGAGTAAATTTTAATTTTTTTTTATTTGAAAAAATGTGTATCATGATAATATTGATTGATTTAAGAATAAAATATTATTTTATTTTTTTTTATTAAAAAAAGATTGGTCTGATTTTTTTTACTGGAGAATATAGATGTACCATAAATAGTACGTTGGGCACTATTGCAAAAATTTTCGAGAAAATTATCAAACATGCTCAGATTTCTTTTTATTACTGTTCTTATTCCTATTATTAGAGCTTTTCATCCATGAATATTTTGTGATTTTGTTTTATTCGTGACAGATTTTTATACCAGAGCTAAATATATTTCACCACTAACAAGAAAGAACGAATATTTAATAGGGCATTGGCTAAGGTTTTTGGAACAGGTTTCACAATTCAAGAAGCAATTGATTATCCTATTGGGGGAAAATGAAAATAATTTAAAGGAGGAAATATTTATAACCCCTCCTGGAGCTTCTATTTTGTCAGATGAGGATTCTATACCAAATATAACTATATTTGAATACACATTTATCTTCTTGTTATAATGCAATTGCTACTTATAATGGCTTTATGACGGTACATAAATAATAACTAGATAGCAAAACGTACGGAAATTATCTCACAAAACGCACATAATACATCTTACAAATTACTTAGCAAAATTACCGAAATTGTGAGAATTCGGAATTCAGTAAATCACGATAGATCTCGTATATACGACACAAAGTGTCCTCCGAATTGTCATGATTATGACCCGATTTTAGAGAAAGAGACAGTGCACTAATGGTTTCATTGTTATTTCTTTTTATAATTTATAATTACATGGGACAAATACATTTTTTTAAATTTCCAAATTGAAGATACTAAAAAGCTCTAGGTTTTAGCTCTAGCACTTTTTACGATACCTTTAAATTTAATTGCCTCTTATCACTATTATTGTACTCCTCAAGTAAGACACAATCTAACAGAACATAACCAAACATATTTAGATTTCTCCATGTATCAATGTGTATTTATTTTGTAATATTTGTAATTTAGTGTAATTTGTATGGCAATAATGTTGGCAGATTTGTAAACGTTAATTTAGAATCAATCATTTATTGAGGAACTTGACTTTATTTTTCCAGGGAAGAAATTTTATTAATTCTTTTACCATGATTAATTTTGCTTTGCAGGATATTGATTTAAAATTAAAAAAAAAAGCAGATAAATTTCATAAATTATTAACTTTAAAAAATCACGAAAGGTTGCTGTGTATACTCATTGGATAATACCCTGATAAGCATCAAAATGAAATTCTGTTTGGCATTATAAAATTTTAGTAGCCTTAAGGAGGGGCTTTGGATGTTGAATGGATATTGAATATCAATAATCGTTATTCAGGACGGACTTTCCTCGAGATAGAAGGTTTATTGCAACTGTAAGACAACCTGGTAGTGGAAATTAAATTTTGAAGGGTCCCTCACTTTTATATCTTTCCCTTGGCGTTAAAATTTAATATGATCACTGCGTTAAAACGTGATGCTACCTAGAAAAGTATGTAGGAAACTTATATATTAAATCTTTAAAAATTAAAAGGGCGGAGAGCATCGTTTCTAAAAATATTGAATTAAATTTTTAGTTGGAGTTAGTAAAGGACAGATCATCCTTTATATGTATTTATTAATTCACATTAAATCAGTGGTTCTAAACCTGGGGGCCGCACCCCCTTAGGGGGGCGTGATAAAATTAAAGGGGAGTTCGAGTAAATCGAGAAAAAATATATCGAAAAAAATATTTATTTTATAGAAAACATTCTGACATGATAAAAAATAAAATACACTTTATACTGATATAGGTAATACACTTATAAATAGACATTGCACAATGTATTTAATAATTAACTTATCAAAATTAAATTAAAAACAAGATTAATACTTATTAGTGACTCACTTGGACCTGTCTTGAAGAGCAAAGTTTTTCAAATAAAAATTTAATATTAGAAATTGCCACACTAAGCTCTTTTTCTATACTTAACTGAGATCTGTATTTTGTCATTAGAGCTGCCATCGCAGAAAATCCGGTTTCGCAAAGGCAGATTGTTAATAATGGTAATAGTATACGAAATGCTTTAATTTTTAGTGCAGAAAACACATCATCCAAACCTGCCCAAAATTCAAAGAGTGATTTATTAATAAATTGTTGTTTTATTTCGCCACTTAATTCATCTATATGAATTTCTGCTTCGGCAGTTAAAGAGACCTTCCGGAGTATTTTGAAATGGGCCCCTAACTCATTCGTAACTTGCTATTAAGTTGAAGTCAGCTGGAAAATACTTTTTAAAATTCTTTGCCAGCATGGTTAAATGATTTTTAATGGTTACGAAAACAACTTCCACATGTTCTTCAGTCTTGAAGTTTTAACCCATGCATCCATTAACAAATATTTCTATTTTTTTTTTTTTTTTACAAGCATTTCTGCTTCGCAATTCAATTTTTCTAAAAAAAGCATTAGCTTTATCACTCGTATCGAATAAATGTGTATTTGTTCCTTGGAATTAATGATTTAAGGCATTTAATTTCTCGAATATGTCGACCAAGTAACTCAATTTGATTAGAAATAAACCATCTCAAAACATCTTGGCTTCCAGTCGGTTTTCCTCTTCTAGGGAAGTAGATATTTCATCTTCTACTTCATAAACATGTTGCAAAAATCTCCCACGTGATAACATCTTGTCTCGCAATAAAAAAGTAACGCTGAATGTGCTGCAACCATATCTTTATAAAATGCAGAAAACATTCTTGATTTTAGGGGTCTCATTTTTATATAATTTATTACGGTAATCACAGTCGTTAGCACAGTATTCAGACCAGAACTTATTTCTTTGATTGCTTCTCTATGAATCAGGCAATGCGTCCAGATAAACTATGGAGATTTTTGTTTCACAAATGCTTATACACTTAGGAATTGCACGTGCATTTCCGACACAATTTTTCCACTCTATATATATTTGTCTCGTTTAGAAAATCATTTGAGTTATCTAATAATGCAAGTGCTGTTGTTTTGAGTCCATTGGTTTGCAGAATAGTAGCTCTTCTTCTGCTGAAATACCATAACCAAAACGAATATAGGAAACTAAATGAGCATCTTTATTGCTATCTGTTGCCTCATCAAGATGAATAGAAAATAAATTGTCACGAATCTTTCCGAAAAGCTGATGCTGTACCAGCAATACAACAAATTCGCCGGGTAACAGGTATGGACTGCAATTGTTTGGCAAAATTATCTCCAAACATAGTTTCTATATTCTCAATTGCAGCTGGCAGAATAAGCTCTTCACCGATGTGAGGCTCTTTACATCTGGCTATTTGATATGAAACTTTTTTCATTCATAGATAAAGTTTTTTTGAAATGTGATTTTTGCTTTTCATATGATTTTAATTTTAATTCGAAGAATTCTCGGGGTTTGCTAACGCACTCACTATAAAGCGTTTCTAAATATCATTTAAGTTTATTAGGTTTCATCATGCCTGCTGCCAACATTTTTGAGAAAATAGTACACAAAAGCATTTCTTCTCCATTTACTTCAGTTCTGGTAAACCCAAATAAATAAAAAATTTTTTTTTTTTGTATTTTTTCTCAGTAGTTACAACCGTCCTTAGGACGGACTCCTTCCCCTAGTATAAATATATATATATATATATATATATATATATATATATATATATATATATATGTATATTAATATGCAGACAGTATAAAGATAATTATTAAGGTAACGTATATTAATGTAATGATGTAATGATTAAATTCCACTAATTCAATGACACCATACAAGACCACTTTTAATCATAGACGTGCGGACCTGAGGGGAGGGAAGTATGCCACAAAATTTCAACTAAAAATGTATTATAGTCCAGCTGTGTTAAATTTTTGGTTTAATTTTAAGACGAAAGTTATTTAAAATACTTTTTAGACAGCATCTTCTATTAACAAATTTCCAGGGGAGTAAAGAATATTCCCTAATACCCCGCCTGATTGGGAAGTAGGGAAGTACTTCTATACGTACTTCCATACGTTACTTCCATTAGAGGATGAACGCATCATAAAACTAGCAAAGGATGTTGCGCAAGCCTATGCGTCACAATAAGACTTTAGGCAAGTTTCATCAAAACCAAAGAGAACCGTTTTGGCGCTAAAGTATATAGAAAAACACGTTTTTCAGATATTGCGCATAGGATGCCCAATTTGGTACACGGGCATTGAGGGTAAAACCTTACATAAAGAGAAACAAAAAAAAAAATCGGTCTATTATAGTAGTAATTTTAACCATTATAGTACTATCAAAATCCGCATATAACTCTCGAAGTTGATAAATTAAGACGATCTCGTGTGATACTTTTAGTTGATTGTAATAATTTTGAAGAGTCAGGCACCGGCTTGATCCCTAAGATCTTTGAAGTCTGTTGATCAAAATTACTGACATTCCGCACTAAAGTTTTTCGTTGGTATTTTTGAATGTCATGTCTTGCATGACAGTTACTGTCACAACGCCGAAGTAATTTTTACAGCTATCCCAGTCGTGCCTGGATTTACATGAGGGTAAGTCAGACTTGAAATAGAGCTCTGTTTTCCTTCTTTTTATAAATTATTTGTACAGTTTTGTTGTGTTCATTGTCGTAAATTTACGAACGGTAATTGTTCAGGGGGAAAAATACTCTCAAAAACAGATAACAACAATGATCGAAAACTGATAGCGATCAAAGCCTTCGTTTACATTCTTAGTTATTTTATAAATGATTTTTGTCCCCGGATTTTAAAATTTCTAATTACATTATATACCGAACTCCTAAAAAACAAAGTAATCGACTGGTCAAAGTAACAATTAAAAAAATAAAATAATGTCATTTAGCTTTCAAGTAGCTGGTCATCAAACAATATTCTTACTATTCGCTCATAATGAAAATTGAAACTGCTTCTACCAATTCCCTTGGACCAACTGGTCCCAGAGTGAAGCTGTTTAGTTGAAAGAACGTTATTTGTAAATCATTGTGATTGTTAAATTTGAAATTTATCATAAAATGTAGTTTCGAAGGTGTGAAGTATTTGTGAATTGGAATTTAAATACATGCAGATTAAACCCCAGTATTCCCACAGATCTTTAACCGAGAGGTCGGGAAAGGTCATAGGTTCAATTCTCATGATTTAGTATCATTTTGAATCCTATCAGATTTTAATTTGTTTTAGTTTTTTGTTTAACATAATTTCATTATAATCGTACTACTAAATACTAAAAACTAAGTCAAAACTTTTAATTAATGGCCTGTAGTTTCTATCGATGGCATTCTATATTTTCATGAACCATAACACTAAGCTCATAGCGTGTATATACAAAGCAAAACCCATCGAAAAAATTTATGTTGTTTCAGAAGTTCAAAAGACTCCGTCAGAAGATTTAATTAAATCTTGAAACGACAACTTACTGTAAACAATTTTTTTTACCCTATATCGGAGACATTTTTTTTCAAACTTTATAGCGTTTATTCTACTTTGGAATACTTCAAATATAAATATATAAAATGCATGAAATGTAAGACCTTAAATTGTGGGTAATTATTTTGTGGTGTCGTATTAACATTGGTTCATCTCGTAAACACTTTTGAAATATAAATAAATTATAACCAATACATTTCGACTACGAGTTCACTTCATTTTTGATAACTCTGATACAACTAAGTCTATTGTTATCTAAAAAAAGTTATGATGAAAGCAATATTTTATTTGCTTATAGCTTAAAAAGTATGCGTTCTACGGTGAATTGTACGAAATTAAATTATCTTAAAATTAATAAAAGAATCGTCAAAATCTGACCAGTATCAGCAAAGATACAGTGTATTTTATGAGGAGCACAAGACCCTAGATGGATAACCAAGCGTATCCGAAAGGAGACGGATGTGACCGAACCTCCTTCCACCAATCCGCCAATTTGTTGTTAACAGTACGCTCTGTAATAAAGTAATTTAAGAATACAAAAGCGGAAATTAACTTAATAATTTCTACTTTCACATTATTTAATGGAAAGAAAATGTTTCCATGGAAACTAAATCAGAAACTTTTAAAATATATTTCCAACTTGACAAAGTTAAAATATAATAGGAATTGTTGTACTAAAATTGTTTAAAAAACTTTTTTATTGTACTTAAGTGGGAGAAGATTTGTATGCTGCTGAGTTTATTAGAAGTAGTGTTTATGTGAACTCTTTAAAATTGTATTAAAAAGATAATTATTATAGAACGGTAAGGGAAAGTTGTGTGATGTGCGCACCGCACCAGATTTTTTTTATTTCAAAGAGCTAATGAAGTTGTGTGTCATTCCAAAGTTGACGGTCGATCAGCCACGATATATTATAACTATTAATTTTTCAATCTGGAAAATATGATTTGAAAGATTGTCTGCTGCTGCTGTTCCATCGAAATGTATCTTCCATTTCCGTATGCCATTTTATTTTACTAGAAAAAAAATCCTGCTTTCTTTAGTCTTTTATAACTCTAACCTGGCCTTCGTAGTATCTCCAATTTATTTGGATGAAAATTTTTTCTAGACTACCAAGCCCTTCCGCTCAATTGAACTAATATAAATTACTAGTCCTAAATTACTAGTTAGGACGAATTGATGATAGGAAAGTACTTATTTTTTATGAATAATCAAGCTCTCACATTTGTTTATGGTTAATATTAAAACATACACTATAAATGTGATCAATAAATTTATTTAGTTGTTTACTAAAACTTTTTTTTTACATGAAAATGAAGATATAATTTCAAGTGTCAAATTGACTTGACAATGGGTGCTTGTGAGCTATGTAATGTGAGAGGGAGAACGCCTAGCAATTGTAGCAAGTGCTAAACAAAAAAGAAACACCTTGCTCGAGAAGTAACTTTTAAGCACCACATCAACAGGTAATGCGGGCTTTCAAGCAGGTAATGTGAGCGACAATTGCGCAATCTTTCTTCCACCGGATCGAAATAACTCCTCCGGGAAGTGAAAAATTCACGGACCAGTAGTAAGATAAAATTTATCTCTTCAACAGTTTTTCTTGCTACTTTTGCTTGATAAATGAACATTTTCTACATTTAATTTAATTTGTCAGTAATGAAGTATAAAATATATCTAATATTTAAATTAATATAAAATATACATATCAGATAAAATGGAACTAAGACAAATAGTAAGTGTATTGATTTGTTGTAAAGGATTTTTGTTAATTTTGAATCTTATAAATAATTAGGCAATGTGTAATTTCTGATATCGTTTAATAAAAAAAAAAAAAAAAATAGAGCAGTACAGCTCTCTCACTAAGATCACATTTTCACTAAAATACAAAATTAAAAATATCAAAATGGCGGGAATAGGAGAAAAAAGATCATACCCCCAAAAAGGACTTTTCTAACACCAACTCATTTCACGTACAAAACACTCCAACCTTCTAACTAAATTTGGAGGGACTGTAGAAGTGCGTAAAACTTTAAAAACCGTGAAAAAAACAGGTAAACACGGAAATTTTAATTGAAATTTATCCCCACTTCTATTGTATTATTTTCTGCCTAGAAAACAACCATACATACACGAATATCAGCTTGTTTGATCCAAAGGAGTCCTTTTAAAGTGCCCAAATGTAATGGGAATATATATATATATATATATCCGAAACCTCCATAATCGTTTTCTAGGGGTTATGAAACGGATATAAAATGTACCCTAACCTCTTCAGCTTGATGAGGACTAACACAGACGAATGCGATCTGAAGATAATTTCAATTTAAACGAAACCTGCGAAGTTCCAAATATGACTTGTCTTTGATCTCACCAATACTTTTTCTATTAAATTAACGGACGTCCTTTACTTCCATTAGAAAATGAGACATGTAATTCTGCACTGTATTTTTCTTCTGCTTGACTCTAAGCAGCAAAGGAGGGTATTCCTAGAGACTGGGAATATTAATAGTAATAGTAATAATAGGACTAGTAATTTATATTAGTTCAATTGAGCGGAAGGGCTTGGTAGTCTAGAAAAAATTTTCATGCAAATAATTTGGAGATACTACGAGGGCCTGGTAACAGTTAGAAAAGACTAAAGAAAGCAGGATTTTTATTTCTAGTAAAATAAAATGGCATACGAAAATGGAAGATACATTTCGATGGAACAGCAGCAGCAGACGATCTTTTAAATCATATTTTCCAGATTGAAAAATTAATAGTTATAATATATCGTGGCTGATCGACCGTCAACTTTGGAATAACACACAACTTCATTAACTCTTTTAAATTAAAAAAAAAGTCATGCGATAAAGACTAAAGAAGTCTAAGACTAAATAATATTCTTATTAGTGAGGGGTTAACAGTCAAGAAATCGAGAAATAACAAAAATAATTGCTGTCATAAGCCATATGACTCTATGGATATCTTAAAAGCATTAAAAATACAAAAAAACCAACAACAAAACCCTTTGGTTAAAGAGGAATAAAGAGCAGGAAAGGAAGTTTTAAATCGAAGTTCTCCAAGTTTGTGTCATATATCCAGAAAGGACATCATTCTAGAAACGTCAAAGTATTGCTATTCGATGTCAATATTTCCCTCAGAAGTCCAACAGTTTCAATACAATGAAATTCAGGATGAAATTTCAAATGCAAAGAGGAGTGGAAAGCCATCACTCATTTGAGAGATGATTCTTGATTGAAGACCTGACAGAATCTAAATTAACTACATTCCATATTTCAATATTATGAATCTTTTTGCATATTTCAATATATTCGTATGCCGTAAACCACCGATATCAAGATCAAATTTGGTCATTAAAAACAAAGTCTGCTAATTATAATGGAATCGAGGCTTGGTTCTATATACCCGCGGATGGACAAATATTCTAAAAATGTGTCCAACTAAGACAGCTGTAAACAAAATGGCTACTAGCTAGTCATTCTATTTAATTTTCAAAGATTCGTGAATAATCGGAAGAGTGCATTCGCCTATTATTGAAGACTGCAGCTGCTTGAACTACAACCCCAAAACCAAAAATATTTCAAGGAATGCACATGCGGCAATTAGCTAAAAGAAGGATGCAATCCATTTTTCTTAGAGATAATGTCATAATTTATAACACTCATAAATATTACTTTATCAATACACATAAACAAAGTAAAACCAACAAAACAAAAAAAAACAACTAGTAAATCTATATATGGCAGAGTATTTTTTACTGTATTGTTTTGAATGTGGAAAGGGATCTAATGTTTTCTTTCAATTCCAATGCCGTCCAACCAGTAGAGGATTGCGAGCGTATGCTTTTTCTTTTCCTATTCAATAACCAACAGATATGAAAGTGTTTTCCAAAATATATTTTGAAACAGTGTATAAATCATCTCAATTGTATTTTATTTGGTTCCAGTCAGAATTAAATCGGTGAATCTAGATTTATAAAAAGTAAACCGATTTAGTAAAAAGAATTACTGAAGTATAAATAAAAAGATTTATATTGCATAATGGTTTTAGCAAATATAACTCTTTACACATCATAATATATTAACTTGTAACAATAATGACTAAAAAACTGATCTGTAGGCAAATGTTCATGTTTATTTATGGAATTAAATAAGGTGCCCCTTGCGGACATAAAACATTCGACTTAGCTTAATAAAGAAACCAAATAATTAGTACAAGCGTCTTATAACAACTTAAACCATCCTGATAACCTTAGAGCTTATTACTATAATATAAATTACATATTGAATGGCTAGTAAAAATAAACCTACTTCTAGAAGAGCATTGTTAATACCTTAATTTACTAAAAATGTCTTGCTTCATTGAAGTTTTATTTCGCGATTACTGTAATCTCATAAGCTCTATGGTTGTTCTAATAAACCGATCTTTTGTACCGATAAGACGCTTGTCCTAATTATTTGGTTTCTTTATTAAGCTAAGTCGAATGTTTTGGGGTATTAATGTATTCATTAATACCCCAAAACTATATTTTATTCTCGAATTTGTATATACTCTCAGATAACTTAAGTATAGTTATCATGAATCCAAGTTAAAGAAGAGAACTTATCGAGCATGGAAGATGCTTACAACTGCAAAACCCAAGCCTGTATTCGAGGAGCTCGTCGAGGATCAACACACTCTTCAATCATCAGTTGCCATTCACATTTCAACTATTGTGTTTATATGTTTATATAAAGTTTAGTGCCATTTGTGTATCATTCAAAATAAATCTTTTTTAAAAAAAATTTACTGTTGAGTACAACCATAACTTCCATATAATCAGTTGACATCAGTATGATGGTATAGAAAGATAAATCTAATTAGGGATTGATAAATTATTTGCCACTTCTATAATTTTGTTTTTATTGAAAACTAGTTTCGAATGTTATACATTCATCTTCAGTTCTAATAACACACAAAAATTCAAAAATAAGCAATTCAAAATAACTGTATTTTGAACTAACTGTATTAATATTTTTGAATTTTTGAATAAAAACAAAATTATAGAAGTGACAAATATTTTATCAATCTCTAATTACTTCCATATAAATTATTAAAATAATAACTCCATTTCTATATCAAAGTACACATAACGGTTCTCATTTAAAGATTTCTTCTATAATAATAATAATAATAAAATATTCCGCATTACTTGTACCTACTTTGTAATTATATTATATAGTCTGCCACGAATTTTTCAAGTTAAATATGTACAATGGATCAGTCTTTTTTTTATCATGAATTTGTGATTTGATGGCAAGATTTCGGATTCCGAAGGTACTTCATTTCACAATAGTCGTAATATCGCAAGAATTTGTAAGCTCAAAACAATTGAAACAATTAGTTAGAAGAAGAAAAATAAGACGCATTAGGTATGAATCATAATCCGAAAAAAATAGTCGTCAGGGTGTGATCGTGTTTTCGTTTAACATACACTACCAGTTTCACTTTCAGGTTAATGTTAAGAAAACTACTAGCAAATAACGTAATTTGGTAATAAATGAAAAAAAATGTTTCTTGAAGGATCTAGCCAGTATATGACATCGAGTTCATTATTAGCATCCTAGAAAACCTTGAATATATAGCTGAAAGTTACAGCAAAAATGCACATTTTTGCTCTAACGAAAACCCAGTAAATTTTTAATAAGCACTCGCGGTAACCTGATAAACAAACCAAAATCATAGCAAACTGTAATAGCAATAAACGAATCACTACAGAAATACTGTTGAAGAATTTTCTATGACAATAAACGGATTGCCGAATGAACATCCAAAAGTAAGGCATTGTTTGCATTTGCACTTGCATTTGAATTGTTTGCATTATCTAATAAACGTTTAAATTTGCAGTTGCAATTATCAAATAAAAATATAAAATTTCGAAATTAAATCATAATAGAATTCATTAAAGGTGGAAAGGATTACATTTGATGTGGAACTGATAACCATCTATCTCTCTATATATCGTCGGTCCCATGTGATAAATTTGATTTTGTGTTTTTGTTACTTTTGAGCTGATACAACCTGTAGTAAAGTTACCAATCTGTTACGGCATTAAAAAGTGCTGAAATCGTGGTTGCATTTTTACGAAAAAAGTTTGAAAGTCCGAAGATTTGAAACTATGAGATAAAAGAAATACAACACCAATAAAAATATTTAAAATAATCGAAATCGGTCATATGCACAGAAAAATATATCAGTTTTTTCAGCTCTTTAAACTACGAATTGACAATAGTTAAGAACATTTATTGTTACGAAAATTCTCCTGAGATGGATTGATATGAATCATTTTTTAAACTGAACCTCAGGATGACAAGATTACCAGGTCATAAATTTTTCGTTGACATTTTGCAGTGTTCCTGGCTGAGGATGAAATTCGGCTAAGACAGAAATGGCAAGGGGACAAATAGATGTACTGGAGCGGTACAAGGACTAATTGGTCGTTTGTCCTGGGCCAGTGGCGGGAGGAGGGGGGAGCATTAAGGCTACTAAATCTAATTTCCACTCGCTAACTCTACGCTACACGGCCTCCCTCTTCATGGCTTCATTTACATCTCGAGCCGCTCTTAATCATCTCCATTCTCCATTCCCGAATTCCATAAATCGATAGGAATCGAAGTCAGGGCATTACACCCTTCACTCGTGTCACTGCTGACCTAGCAGATCTGTATAAATATCACTTTTCGGACCGGAACACACTATTTTACTACGAAATCCAATCCTTCAATAAACAAAAACCTATGAAGGTTCTCAAGATGAGCACTTGACAAAGACTGCTTCAAGGCCAATCAGAAATTGTCTTTAGCAGAGCGCTAAAAAAAAACACACACAATAAATAACTCTTTATAAAGCTCAATATTTGATTTCCTATATATTGCAGCTTTGGACAATGAAGACAGTAATACTACTGTTTTACGTGGAATCCAAACAACGGTCTGGATTTTGTCAAGAAAAACTGTAGAGCTAATTGTCTGGGGTCAAGTGGGATTTGAACCAAAACATTTTAGATTTTAATTTTGCAATAGAAAAAAAATATTTTAAAAATTCAATATATAATTCAAACTAAGATATATTATTGACAGAAAAAATGCAGAATTTATTTAAAATCTATAAA
Source organism: Rhaphigaster nebulosa (assembly GCA_948150685.1). Classification (NCBI taxonomy): domain Eukaryota; kingdom Metazoa; phylum Arthropoda; class Insecta; order Hemiptera; family Pentatomidae; genus Rhaphigaster; species Rhaphigaster nebulosa. Next base: position 157,951,174 of record OX411306.1, read on the forward strand.
AAATCAAGGGGGACGGAAAAAACTTCAGTAAACCACGAGAAAACATTCACTCGACATTATTGTCTATTAGAAACTGTCAATAAGCTCATATTATTGTCATTAACTAAGTTGCCGGGACTTGATGGACTAGGCTTATTTTTCCTGAGGTGGCCTCTAGCTCGAACTTCGTCTCTCGATGGACTGCTCCACTGTTCCCTCTGCGAACCTCCGTCTTCTGGCTTCTCTCAAGAACTACACTACTCTACGTTTTCCCTAGAACTCTCTTTTAAACTTCTGACCCGAACTCTCCCCTTCAATTTTTTCTCTAGAACTCTCTCGAACTATCTTTCTCCTGGCCTCTTATACCGTTTCTCCTACTTTTTCTTGAACATATGAATTTTGTTCTCCACTCTCCTTTTGGGACATCCTATTGGCTGTCGCTGTAAGAATATTTTCAAAGGACTTGTAACCTTGGGCGGCAGATTTTATTACACCATGTCGACCCGGCCTATCTCTAGGTTTATGGTGCTCTTACTTTCGCTTATCTTAAGCGGTTTATTGGCGGTCTTGAACAGCACCCTCCAGGTACAACGGCCGACCTTGTAAATCTTCCGTTGTCCGAAAAAGAAACTGGTTTATGTTGATATTACTGAACCGGGTGGCATCTCTTTAATTTATTCCTTATTTAATTACTATTATGAATATTAATTATTTCCTTCAATCCCAGTATCCTCAATACATGACAATATATATATATATATATATATTTTCATATATATATATATATATATATATATATATATATATATATATATATATATATATATATAATCAAACCTCAGGAAACAGCTTCTAGTGTGAGAAATAGAAATAATTTACTATTTATCATTACCTACTAAATTTGGTTAGGCCCTGTCCCATAGGTCTATTTTTCTTAAGGATTTTTAAACTTGGATTATGTTTAATTAAAGTACTAACAATATGTAAAATGGATCTCTGAATCTCAGCCTGTTGAGAGAAGTTATATTGTTTCAACAATTTTTTTGAAATATGACGAAGATGAAATAATGAAGAATCGAGAGAGACGAAGTTGTACTTTTGAATTATATTTGAATGTAAATGATTAAAAAAACTTTTATTCGTTTGTGGAGGAAGTTATGACTGAACATTGAATCTAACTTTTGAATTCTTTTTATCTTTTATTTTTTATTTAATTTATATTTATTGTGCACTTTCAAGTACTTCTGTATTTAATCTCATTTCTCATTTAATCAAATAAATAAAATATTGCATCCTTTAGCAGGAAGGAGATGGTACGGGAGGCGGTCAAAAATAAAATAAAATAGTTGTAACTATTTATTTAATGGGAATGTTTTCATCTTTTGGTCAACTATCAAGACAGATTTTATCCTTTACTTCATAAGGTCGAATAAGAATAGTGTGTGGTCTTATCCTGGATCTACAGGACCTCTAAATAAGACCTGTCATTAGCAAAAGATATATTAGGTGGTTAGAGGGAGGTGATGACACCATTGTTTTCATATAATACCGTAAAGTCATGGACTTAGCACCTCCTCCAACGTCTGTCATCTGGACCTTTCATGGGCTGTTGTGGGATTTATAATATTTTTTTAAGGTTTATCGTGTGATTATTTAATATTCTAATAAGAAGTATATAATACATTACATCTGTCAACTTTCTAACACCTGAGAGCTTAAGTTCATAAACTAAATAGTGATTACAGAAGATATTAAGCTCTAAAAACATTTTAGAAATGTTCGTCCATATATTCCTCCAAAGAATATCCGTTTCAAATTAAGGTAACTTTGAAATCAGAACTTGGTGAATTTCAATTGAAGAGCTATGAAGCAATCACCTTTATTCGTTATTCATGAATATCGAATCATAACCGAACCGATATTCTGCCGATGTGGCAGATTATATATGTATGTTTTTTGTATTTATTCATTTTTGATAAATGAAGAGCAAAAACCTGTTTTTAATTTAATATACTGTGTATTAGATTAATTATTCAAACATTATCTATTGTAATGTTCTATGACAATTTATTAACAATATCAATCAAAAACAAGTAAGTAAGCGCTAAGTAATATACAACATATAATTCTTTTTTAAAAATAAAAGAATATGATTAAATGAATAATAATTTAATCTTCTAGACATAGAAGAATAAATATTTTGAATAACAAACAGTGAGAATAACATATTTTTTCTCTAAAATTGATCCTTACTAGACTGAGGAAAATTTTCGGAAATACGTCAATCGAGAAAATTATCCTAATTCCAACGTATGTAGAAAATCTAACTACTCTTATCTTTGATCTACATTCTAATGTGCCTTGGCGCTTTCCTTTTTAAAGTTTATAAACTATGATTTATTTATTTATTAAATTAATTACCAATAATGACGATAATAAAATAAAATTTGCTTTCCATTTTCTTACCTTCCGGCCAAACGGGTGTCGGCAGACATATACGTCTTTTTTTTCGAAATCAGACTTCTCCATACAATTTTTTTTTTATACTGAAGACTTACTCACTAGGGACATGAATATATTCTCAGAAATTTAAGAATTGCGATGTTACATTACATATTGTCCTGGCCACTTTAGTTACTAGAAACAATGTTGATAGTTTACTTAATTCTAGCATTCCCTCATGCTAAAAATAGTTAGTTATGAACTGGATTGAGATCCTTCAAAAATCCTTATTCTAAAAATAGAACATTTTTATATTGATGTAGGCTTCGATAGATCATAGCTAGTTATTTAGTAAAAACTGATTATATTAACGATGAAAATATTATTTATTTGAATATTTTTAAAATAAATCCTTAATATATTTAGTTATATTAAAGGTACAATGTTATTTACACCTCGCTGACCGTCAAATGGCTAGGGAAAATCTACATGAGAGGACAGTTCTCAGGGGATGGGATCGTAGTTGGACTGCTCCTGACAGCCTTGGAAAGCTATAGTGCCTTTGACAGACTCCAGGGTCTACACAGAGGGCCAGCCTGGACGTATGAGTTACATCACTCCTTGTTACTTGCGGAGACCTACGGAGTAATATTTGGGAAGAGAAAATACTGGTGGATTAAACTTCGATTTAAATTATGAACATCGACTCACATAAAATCGTTAAGCAATTTCCATTTTATTAATTGTTTATTTGTCGTGTAATAAGTCTAATACAGCTCTGATAATGACATTTTAAGTCTTCTATTTTTATTTTTTAGTCACGAAACAAATGGCTCTAATCCGGAAATTCTGATTCCCACCATGTCTCATTATAAAATAGACTACAGAGAATGTATCAGTATATACAGGGTGTCCTTTTTAGATGGCCCGGCTGAATTTCTCTTTAACCGATAATGTATAAAAATATAGGATAATAAAAAAAAATAAAAAATACGTATTTAATATTTTTCAGTCTAGTTTAAAATTTCGACCTGTTTTTGAAAAAAAAATATACGGAGTCTCTCAGATCCAGTTCAATTTTAAATAGGAATCTAAGCATTCCGATACATCATTTCAATGGATATTTGAAACTGAAATCAATGGTGAAATTAGATCTTAAATTAATCAATAAATTACACAGTTTAAAAAAATAACTATTTTTTTAGCTATTTTTAATAATAAAAAAATTCCATACTACATACAACCAGAGGTTGGTGAACCTACATTTCATTTTCGAACTGCCTATCCTCTTCGATGATGCAAAGTTTGGTTCTTCTTAGCCACTTTTCGCCGGTGCTCAGTGCGATGGACTGACTCGTTGGATGACAAGCATTTTTCACTCTTTCCTGCAGTTCTTCAACTGATGTTGCAGTGTTATGATTGGCGTAAACGCTGTTTTTCCATAACATATAATGAAATATCCAATTCCACTTCGAAATTTCGAAAATTCCAGTTCGACCCGCAACTGATCCGAATCTCCTCATATTGTGAAGAACACAAATAAATGTTTTGCCGTTCACTTGGGGACGATCGGGAAATTTCCGGGAGTACAATAGGGCTGCACGGCGAGCAATACCACCACTTTCAATAAAAGAATTGTACATATCAGCTTTTTGCTAAGAAAAACTGCACTCCTCGGTTCAATTAGACTGGTTGGCTAATACTGAATGTGAGGAAGAAGGTATTGTTGTAAAAGTTGTTTATTTTCAGAATTTTATTCGCTATCATAAGACCATTTGGGTAAACTATGGCAGTGAATCGGTGAATGTAAACAGCTACAACGTTCCACAAACCGTACAGTGACTCATTCTGTTTTTTCACTACATCTTTAAAACAAACCTTTATTATGAATTACAGCTAAAAAGATAAACACGATGTGACCCAATTAATTCCTGTGTAACAAAAAAAATGTAAAGGAAATTTAAAAGAATTAATAACGAAACAAACAAAATGTGTTGTTTTTTAACTTTGTAAATTTATTGACCAATTTAAAATCTGGTTTCACCATTGAATTCAGGTTAAAAAATCCGTCAAAATGAAGCATCGGAAGGTATAGGTTTCTATTTGAAATTTTAAAGTTGTACTGGGTCTGAGAGACCCCGTATATTTTTTTTTCAAAAACAGGTCGAAATTTTAAACTAGACTGAAAAATATTAAATACGTATTTTTTATTTTTTTTATAACGTTATCGGTTCAAGAGAAATTCAGCCGGGCCATCTAAAAAGGACACCCTGTATATGATGATACAATATGTTGGCAAATTTTGTAAATTAAAGGTGTTTTATTTATTTATTTTTTTTTAAACTCCTTATACCTACAAAATTTCTTTATCAAATTTAATTACTATTACTAATTTTCATTTTGCCACTATGATTTAACCATTACGTTCATAAGTAAGTTCAGCCTGTCTTATAAATCAATAGTTTTATCTTTTAATTCAGTTATCCAATTATTTCTTAGAATAGGAATATAAATGCTAAAGAGGTTCTGTTGCTGATGCTAATTTGATTTCATTAATTGAATGACTTTAATCCTTGAAAACGGACTTAGATCACTTTTGTTTATATTTGTGAGTTAGATGTAGATTCGTAATACCTGAAGAACCTTACAATAATGCTTCATCATGAAATTGTTAGAGAGATCATCTTTAACTCTTTACAGGATAAGCATACAATTAATTTGAAAAAAAAAATTCGTTATCTTTTATTAAATAGAAAATCCAATTGTTCCCGAATTAAATAAATATATAGTAAAAAATCATGAAATCTCATTTTTTACAAATTTTTTTTATGGCGTACTGAAAAACAATTTGCCCTGTTGTCAATTTAAGAAGAAGGTTATCTATTCTTCACACAAATCCACTTTTATGGATAAATATTATTAAATTGTCCTCTTATTACCTCAGATAAATATCTAATTTTTCCATATCGGTAATCGGGAAGTAGAGAATTATTTTCAAAGTGAGTCAATTATCATCATACTATTTCACACCGTAATTTTTGTCAAGTAATCTCCGATTTCCTATATATAAAACCTATTATATAAGCCTATATAAATTTGAATTGCAATGAAATCAAGAATATTTTCTTTTATAAAATTGGTTGAAGTGCTTAAAATCGGCTAAAGAACTTAGTCCTTGATTTTTTCTTCTTCATCAGAAGGATTACAACTTGTAATAGTTGATGGTAAGATGAATAAAATTAAGAAATATCACTGTAAATGATAAGAAAACCAATGCTGCCAACCTCTTATATACCGCATTCCGTTTACATTGATACCATAATGTTATTGAATGCAGAAAGGTCACCAAACAATGTGACAAGTTATGGTGTAATGTAGTACACTGTGGCCTGAAGAGGTTTAAACAACTGGTAGAAAAAAGAGGAGCATTTCATGACTCAAAACTCATTCGGATTGATTTTAACTCCTCAACGTACTTGAGTAAATATGATATCGAATTATTCATGGTTAATTAATAAATTTCGGAGTCATGATATACTGTTTATGATATATGTTTAAAAATAAAAAAATTGACCTCATAGATCATCAAAATTTATAGAATTTGATGAAATGCAAGATAAAATATTCTTCATCCCGACTGAAATATTCTTGGTTAATATTTCTTCGGGGAAATTAGCTACTGTTTGAGACAGCGTGAGGAAATCCTTATTAAATTTAGAAAGTTCCAATTTCCCTTTTAAGGGCGAAGGATCGGAAAAGGGCAAGATGCGCTTCGCCAAAGGAGGAAAACCGTTCGGAATGGAGAATGGGGAGGGCGGGAGAAAATGACAGCTGACGGTAGGTCACTAATCCATCTCCCCTCTCCCGTCAGGATTTGGCCTCGCCTGTTAATTCTCTGATCTCAGCCGAAATCAAATTTGCATTTGGCCTTTGCTGGGGCCTAAGGGAAATGGAGTATTAGTTTCATGTCAGGCGGATAAATAGACTGAAATGGAATCGGGACAAACCTCTGAGAAATTGTTTATAATTATTGCTATTATTTGTAACGAAGTACAAAGACATTTATTTATCCCAAGGTAAGTTTCCATGGAAATATCCGCAAATGACAAGCCCAAATAAATCTACAAATTGATTCTGATGACACTTAAAAAAATATTTCCAAGGGCTTAATAAATATATGTTGTTTGCACTGATGTACGTTTTTTAATTAGAAATCGTTGTTATTAACACCAAAATTATTTTTTTTATTTTTCATCTTAATTATGGTCGAAAAAAAGAAAGCCAACATAAATATGTTTGCTTTTATACTGTCTATATTTGAATTTTTTACGGAGAGGTATGCTATGAATAAATTCATACAATCCGTACGTACGCGTAAAAAATCTAAAAGTTCCCTGTAGTTTACGAGAAAAATCCAATACAATATACTACCTATGAGTGTATTTATATTTTTTTGAAAATAGTGTAGCATTTGTATTTGGATTATTAAGATAAGCAATATTTGAAGTACGTCTAATGTTAATAAGTATGACGAATGTCAATTTTATTGAATAAAATCTACTGCTTTGGGGTTATAAATAGTGAAAAAAAGTAATAATACATATAGATACATAGAAATTACTTATAAGACAATAAAAACATTATTTTGCTTTATACTCTAAATTTCGAATATAGCTTAACAAAAACAATGTTAAATTATTTATATTTACTATTGGGTCATAATTTCTGGGTACCACAGAAAATATCGTGTATTGGAAATTCGGCTGATCAGGATCTAGCTCTGGTTGCACGACAGTAGGTATCTGTTGTTATTAACACGAGATCAGAACACACTAGGTACCTAATATAGCCTCGTCTGATAGAAATCATTGAAATAAAGTTTCTGTTATTCGATCAGGGAAATGGAATGTAAATTGAGAAAAATAACCCAATGTGTTTAACTTATTTGTACATATTTATTTAAAACTTAAGAAGGCTTAATTAAAGTTTAATTGGTTAGGTTTATACGATTTACTATTTTATACTCTCTTTTTATTTATTTACTGAACATAATACAAGCTACCACACTCAAGGGCAATGAGTATTAGGGATGAAGTACCCATTCACACTGTATGTACTACTATGCATACAATAAAATAATTATAAAGGAAGATAAAATAAAATAAAATGAATATAAAATAAAATAAATAAATAAAAATTAAAAATTATAAAATAAAATAAAATGAATATAAAATAAAATAAATAAATAAAAATTAAAAAATTAAAAATTATAAAATAAAATAAAATGAATATAAAATAAAATAAATAAATAAAATAAAATAAATAAAAATTGGTTAGGTTTATAAGCTTGTGAAATGCATATAATTACCCAAATGTGCTTGCAACTATTTAATACCTGTAATCGTACTTTTACATACTTAATGAAACGCCTGTATATAAAATACGATATGGTAATATATGCTAAGATTAAATCAGTGAAGAAATTTAACTACCTAGGGCCGGCCAGTGAAAACACTTCCACTAGTGATATTTTTTTTAATTTTATTTATTTACAAGAATTTACAACTGTAAGTTTATACAACAAGTAAATATGATAAATAGTACACAGCCATTGATAATGACGGGAGAAGGAGCTATCCATTGGTAGCACTTCGATGACATCTATGTTAGAAGGTCCCGCGGCCATCTTCTTTTAAGACGCCTCGGAGGATTATCGGGAATAGTTTGGAATGACAGGTAACGTACTAGAGGGTTAGTGTGGGCAAGGAGTTTGTAATTAAAAGAGGTATATCTATTTCGGACTAAGTCTGCAACAAAGGGTATATTTAGGTCTTTATGGATAATTTTATTTGTAACATAATAAGGAGCATTAAGGATTTTTTTCGTTTTAGCATGAGTTTTTCTAGGATTTTTCCCACGATTGGTAAAAGGGAGATAGGGCGGTAGGAGGATGAGTATTCAAGTGGCTTTTTGGGTTTTGGTGCCGCTTTTATTATGGACAGTTTTCAAGGATCGGGAAAATAGGTAGATCGGATTGCAGCATTATATATATATGACAGAAGTAGGATAGCTTTTGGAGGGAGCTGTTGTAGGATATGGGATGTAATGAGATCGTGGCCAGGAGCTTTTTTGGAAGGCAATTTGTGGATGATAATGATTATTTCAGAAGGGTGAAACGCTTTACCACTAGTGATATAAATCAGAAAACAGAAGGCAAGAAACACAGGATTTGTAAAACTCCACCCTATAGAGTTCTAAAATTCTTCCCACAGCAAAAAAATAATATGCAAAGTATACCTCTGAAACATGTTCATTATAACTAAAATTTTTAAAAGACTATTCGCTACTAAAATGAACTCCTGGTGAAGCAAAGGAATCCAGACTGGGAAAAATAATAAGTTGAAGGAGGATAAGCGAGTAGAAGGCGATAGAGATGTATATATATATATATATATATATATATATATATATATATATATATATATATATATATTATAGATGTATATATTAACATGTTCATACATATAAGGGTAGAAGCTATCATGGTTTGGAAAAGTAAAAATAGTGGCATCTGAAAGTTTACAAAAGTTAATTAAAGAATAGGGAACGAAATGGAGAGGGAAAAAAGAATATGAAAAATATGGTGGAAAGATGAAGTGGAGAAAAGCCTGGAGGAAAACTTCATTAATGAACGATTTCAAAGAATAAATAAAATATCAAGGGATTATTTTATAAAAAAAAGTTTTTTTCATTAGAAATACCAAAATATATCATCGTAGAGTAGCTGCAAAGTTGATTGTTTTTTCTGCAAAAAGTATATGAACAAAATTACTTATAAACCTTATAAAAATAAAAGGATATAAAACCTTCCGCAAATGGAGTAATATATACTCTGAGATAAGAGTTAATCTGCTTCCACCATTATAACACGTCTCTGTCAACAACTCGTCATTAAAATTTCCAAAAATCTTTTTTTCTTAATCGGTTAAGTTCTGTTTATTCGTAAAACACTGCAGCCCTCTAGGGGATAAATGCGGTATTATTAAAATATCGGTAAACAAAAAAAATGCATTTTGGTTCCCCTCATTTATTTTATTTATAAATTAGAAATAGTATACAGTTGCAGAATATATAATAAGTGGGTCTATATAATAAAACCCTAAAGCGGCCTACACACATGGGAACATCGGTTAGCCAACAACGGTTAGGAAGTTTTTCCTTTGTTCGCACAGCGTGTAGAGAACCACGAACCGACCTTCGGTTCGCCGAAACGTTGCTCGCGAACCGATATTCCCATGTGTGTAGGTCGCTTAGGTGCGCCCGACTTCGTTAGACCCGCTAAACCCTCACAATCGTTCAGTATATGCCGGTACTGTTTAGCCTACCCCGTGTCCATTTCAGAGATATAAATAGAAAATTTGTGAACATCTGATAGTATAGAAAATACCTGTAGACAACTTTATTGAAGGGGGCATAAATAAATAAGTCTAAATTATTAATTGTTTAATCAAGGATGAATAAATAAATATTATGTTTTGAATTTTTCTCTTAACTACCCTTCTTTCCATCTAAAATCTATGCAGTATGAAATTCTATTCAGGCAACTTAATCTTAATTTTTTTCTATAGTTTTCTTGATTAGGCTTGGTTTATATCTTATGTATATCTTAGCAGATCTAGTTGCCACCTTTTGATACAGCGAGGCTAGTTTTTAAGAATTGTGGTACGCTAATTTGTCTTTTTGCATGATCATGTTAACTTAGGAATGGGAAATAAGTTATGAATCATAAGATAACTGGCCGATCCACAGTGGGACGATACGCTAAAATTGGGGATAAAACTCGAATTTTCAAGTATTTTATTTTCTCGAAAAAAATTATATACCCGTGAAGACAGTTGACCGAATGTACAAGAAATGATTATTTTAAAAAGCCTTTTTTTGATGAAATTTAATTCCAAAGTTAGTGTTATTGGGATTGTAAATTTGAATGACATAAGATTTGATATGTGTGTTATTTTTGGACAATATTATGCTAACGCACGAATTATATATAACAAGCACAAGGTGCGAACAAAAGGTAAGGGATCAGCAGGTAGGAAGGAAATTCACCACACCTGCTCTTTACCCTCAGATATAAGAAATAAGTTAATCTAAAAACCTACCGAGAAGTGGGCAGTGTGACAAAGGCAAGAGGTCTTGGAAGACTTAATCAATTTTAGGAAACATGTCATCCTGGGATCCCGACTGGTCTCCAGAAAAAGTGGTGGAGACCTGGGAAGGGCGTCATTCGATTAGAGCTATACTAATGGATTCGAGGAGACCGGACCACCCCTGATAGGGGTGGAGCCATGCGCTGAAATTCCGGAATTTTCTCCCTCTATGAAGCTGGTTGGCCAATCATGGAAAATGTGTCGCTGGGGGCCGGGAATCTAACCAACTAACAACGTCTTCGGCCCGCTCTTAGGAGAACAAGGAAGAGAGGGGGGGGGGCGAAGCGGAGGAGGCAATGAAAAGGAACTTCCGCTCTGATCTCGCTTGACGCAGGGACAACTACTAGGTCTTCCCTCTGAAGATGACAGATGCTCTTACTCTGGCTCCATGACTTAAGATATGCAGGGAAACCCGATGGAGAGATGCTGAGGGACCATCAACACCAATTATTACAGTTAAGAGATTTATGTTAAAACAGTTAATGTCTAGGTCTAGTCTTGATCATTCCATTGTTAACAGTTTATTGTAACAGTTATTATTTCCTCTTGTAACAGTTTATTATTTTAATTTTGAGGAATAAAGATAATGGAGGAAGGAGGTTGTTCTTTATTAACCACGCCCATCATTAATTTGAAGATTTAAATACGATAGCAATAAACTTGATTAGCATTATGGTTATTAAAACTATTAGGAACATTGTCTTGGTTAATCATTAAATAATGGTAACCACAAATCAGGCCCTTGGAAAGGTATCCAATTTAGTGCACAATACAAGTAATTCATATTGAGATACACATTTTTTCCACTTTATTAATGAATAATTAATTTTGGAATCCTATGTACTCTTAAATTTTAGCTTAATATTATTAATGAGTACTGTTAAACTTGAGTAACGTTGGGACTGCCATAGTTTTGAATGGATTTAAAGTTTATGCCACTGCTACGATAATGATATCAATTGTACAGACTTTGATTTTTAATCTCTTATTGTTATAGCTACATTGTGTCAAAGCCTAAAGGTCAGCTTGTTTTCTAGCCTTATAGGTAACCATTTTAATTAGGTTATGTTTAGTAATCAACAAGTGATACTCCATAAATTTTCATCTACAGTTTCCATTGGAAAAAAAGGTAGATATTTTGAAATACATATTAATTATCTATTATTACTCTGTGTTTTATAATGTTTCAAATTAAATGTTCGGTTACACAAGATTTTTTCTGAAAAAGTTAACTTTATAGTGATAACTTTGGTACAGTTCCAAAAATACTCCATGTCGATGTAGAGTGATAGGAGGTAGGAGAAACGTAGTGATCTGCTTTTCGACTTCCCGAAATTTATTGTGGAGTACAATGATTCACAGTAATATGTTGCACAAAAAGTCGAAAAAAAAATTCGTTGATTTCCAAAATTCAATCATATAAGGAGCGTCGTGCAGCATTGGAAATAGTAATATAACTCAAAACCCCGAGCTGCTTTATCAGTAAGTATTATTTCAGAAATTGGAAAGCCATCTTTAATAGTGTCAGGAATAAATGGGCTCACAAAATACGCAAATGTAGATATAAAACTTTTCAAATCTTCAAACCTATGTTTAAAATTTGCTGATAATTGTGTCATTTTTCTTTATATTCATCTAACATTTCTTCTTTAATATTAATTTCATTTGATTTATGGATATTAATTGTTGTACACTAAAAATAATATTTTGTTTGTTTTATTTCTAACTGTACCCCTGATCATAATTTTTTTTTTAAAGAAATATAAAAAAAAATCTTTTAAAATATCATAAAAAGCAATAATATATTTTAAAATCATTGAACATTTTTTAATTACAGTATTAAGATTATATAATATTGTATGATATTCATTAAATATAGTAACATGAATTTAAGCGTTCTTCTCTTGTTTAATGAGTAATGGTCCATGAAGAAATCGGAGAAGCGAGAAGAGTATTATTTACAGGAAATGGATTTCATAATGGAAGCTAAGCCTGCCACATAAAGTGTAAGTCGCTAGAAAATTTATTTTATGAGAAATAACTTGAAATTTCTTATAATGCTTCATCTGACACAAATAAGTTTTTTATTTAGGATTTTGGTTTTTATATCCTACATGTAAGTATTTGAATTACCTTTATTTTTTGTCAAAGAACACAAAATCATGAAGGATTTTTATTTATTTATTTAAAGTTAGAATATTTAAAAAGTTATTCTTATAACTTTTGGGTATAATGGTTTGTGTGGATTAATAATATGAATTTAGAACTTTTATTAATTGAGTTGCAAATAAACAGTTATTGTCACAACTATAAATTTGCTGGTTGCCAATTTATTTTGGACTAATATGAATAAGATATTATAATGAGTGAGGATAATTGGTTCTTTAATATATTTCAGTTTCTCAGACCGGTACAATTAGTTCAGATATACCAACGCAATCAAACTTACTAAGCTAAGAATTGGTTAATGGCTTTAGCAGAATAGACTTTACATGATGATGTGCTATCTATTTTTTTCGAATTAGCATAACTAAAAAAAAAAAGTTAAGAATTTATTCCTTTAAACTATATTTTGGCTCTGGAGACTTTTATTTCTCGCCCAATGCCGAGAACATAGTCATGACTTAGGAGGAGATTAAATCTTTGACAAAATATCGACACAAATAGAAGGTGCGATAAAAATATCCAAATTTCTTTAGGTTTCTTATTTTCAACAATGAACTTTGCGATCGACCAGAAAAAAAAATGTACCATCACTCACAATTTGAATTTTAGGTTTCAAGGATGTAAAAGAAGTTAAAGTGTGCAAAACGAAAACTAATTAAAATTAATATTTGCTTGAAAAAATAACTGGTGTGTCCATTCACAAGACTTTACTTTGGGTGCAAAGCCTGATACAAAAATTGTATGCTGTATCTTTGCTAAAGCACTAGTATTAATCCGATGAAGGCACAGACAGATAAACCAATGGCCGAAAATACGTTTTTTAGACTCAGGTATAGACACTGGTATAGACTATCTACTCGACTACTTCATAACTATTAAGATTCATGTTCCTATATGTCAAAAATAGGTGGTGAAGGGATAGGAGAAAGCGTGCGAAATATGGACTAACGGTAGAGCAATAAAGTAATTATCAGGGCACTTCGCAACCTGGCTTGACAAGGTTCTGGCTTCAACATAACTTAAATTAAGTAAGATCTTCTATCAAAATCTACTATTCTATTTACCCTGAATGCCATCATATAGTTTAATTATGTGAAATGGTAAACGCGATACCCTTGGAAAGGATCTCTAATGGTATTTATAATATCCTAGAAAAAGCACTAGAAGAACAGTAGAAGAGTATAGACAGAGAAGAAATGATGAGAAACGGGAACACCGTTGGAAGAAGAGACAAAAGGAGAGGGAGGAGATGGAGAAGATGGAATTACTGCGCTGTAACCAGGAAAGTAGATATTTCTTCGGACTTGTCAACAAACAAAGGAAACCCTACACGAAAAAGCTAAAATCATGCAGGGATAAAGAGGGTAACTTGGTCACTGACAAGTATAAAGTCCTTAAAGAGTGGAGAAACTATTTCCGTAATCTTCTCAACTATGGAGGACCCGCTTGTGAGGAAGTGAGAACCTATGCTCAGGACGACGAAGAAGAAAACAGGATAAGCCTGCTGGAAGGATCAGATCTCGAGCCCCCTGATGAGGATGAAATTGATGATGCTATCTGCAAGCTGAGAAACAATAAAGCCCGTGGAGCCGATGCACTGCCAGCGGAACTCTTAAAAAATGGTGGAAGTGAACTCATCAAAACACTTCAAGACCTTCTTCTCATGATATGGACAAATGAGAAGATGCCCACTGACTGGAACATGTCAATAATATGTCCTATTCACAAAAAGGGTGACAGATATACATGTAGTAATTATCGAGGAATCTCGTTGCTTTCATGCGCATATAACATACTGTCCCAAGTACTATTTAAACGTCCCTTGCCATATGCCGAAAGGGAACTTGGTCCGTACAAGTGTGGCTTTAGGAAAGGAAAATCTACATCGGACCAAATCTTCTGCCTGCGAACCATTTTAGAAAGGGGTCGAGAGTATCAAATAAAAACACACCATCTATTCATAGATTTTAAAGCGGCGTATGATAGTATAGAACGTGAAAAGCTATACAGTGCCCTGAGAGAACTTAATATACCTGAGAAACTTATACGGATTATTAAAGTTACTATGAGGGATGTTAGATGTGTGATAAAGATAAACGGCGAAAGGTCAGAAGAATTCCATGCAAAGAAGGGACTCCGGCAAGGTGATGCATTGGCCTGTTTATTGTTTAATCTGGCTTTAGAGAAGGCAATAAGAGATGCGGGTTAATGCAAAGATGGAAACATATTTAACAGGCTAGTGCAATTGTTGGCATACGCCGACGATGTAGACATTGTGGGACGCTCTTTCCAGTCAGTGAGTGAGGCATTTATAGCTCTGGCGAGATCAGCCAGTAAACTTGGACTACAGGTGAATGAGTCCAAAACTAAGTACATGGTTACAGAAGAGATTCCGAAGCCAGGTGAGACGGTGACCATAGGACAGAATAAGTTTGAAAAGGTCTCTGAGTTTAAGTACCTGGGATCTATAGTGACACAAGCCAACAGCCCCGATGTAGAGATCAGAAAGAGGATTGCCTCAGCTAATAGATGTTACTTTGGTCTAGCTAGGCAATTCAACAAGAGAATACTCTCAAGAAAGACTAAACTCCACCTCTATAAAACCTTAGTACGCCCCGTACTCCTGTATGGATCAGAATGTTGGGCAGCATCCAAGGTAGCTGAAAAAGAATTAATGATTTTTGAGAGAAAAGTTCTTCGACGAATTTTCGGAGGCGTAAAAGTTGGAGAAGAATGCAGACGCCGGACTAATCGGGAACTGTACATAGCCTTTGGAGAGGCTGAAATTATTAGAACAATGAAATTAAGACGGCTGAGGTACGCAGGGCATATTGCCAGAATGGCTGATGGGGAAATGCCAAGGCTATTGCTGACCCAGCCAATCCATGGAACAAGGAGGAGAGGAAGGCCAAAGCTGAGGTGGTCGGATGGTGTCTCTACAGACGCTAGAAACATGCTAGGAGTGAGGAGCTGGATCGCGACTGCACGGGACCGTGACGATTGGAGGAAACGGTTGGAGGAGGCCAAGACCTGTCACCGGATTGTAGAGCCGTAAAAAAAAAATAAAAAAAAAAATATGTCAAAAATAGGTGGTGAAGGGATAGGAGAAAGCTTGCGAAATATGGATTAACGGTAGAGCAATATAGTAATTATCAGGGCACTTCGCAACCTGGCTTGACAAGGTTCTGGCTTCAACATAACTTAAATTAAGTAAGATCTTCTATCAAAATCTACTATTCTATTTACCCTGAATGCCATCATATAGTTTAATTATGTGAAATGGTAAACGCGATACCCTTGGAAAGGATCTCTAATGGTATTTATAATATCCCAAACTAGTGACCAGAGCAGGGGGGTCTGTGGTCTCTACCCTTTTATGTTAAAATATAGTTTGATTGATCGGCTCCCTTCTGGAACCGATGCAAATAGAGATTAAATTAGATCAGTAAATTAAGTAAATGTGGTTTCTGGAACGCCCACCTGCCTTAGAAAAGCAGTTTATCAGAAACATATATATATATATATATATGTATATATATATATATATATATATATATATATATATATATATATATATCTATATAGTGCCCCTTTCTCTTTATTCCTCTATCCGCTTTTCCAAATGGATTTAAAACATTACTTAGGACACACTTAATCCACATTTTTTTTGTCTACTTTAAGAGCTTATTTAAAAGCAGTCTTAAGACAGTTCTTCAAGACATTTTTATCCCTTACTTTGCAATTTATTCCTGGCTGTTTTTCTTCCAACAAAAAACCTTCCTCAACCCAACCCTCGTCAAAGAATGTCTCAAAGGAATGCTCGGATTACGTAATATGATATTTCAGAAATATTTTATTTTAAATCGCAAAATCAGGACAATTTAACCATGACCGGTGGTTGTATAATGATTTTATATGATTAATATTTATGTTCATTCATAACATCGCCGTTCTCCTAGATAGTTTTAAATAATTATCATCAAAATCTGATGAAAACTTTTAGTGATAGAGAGTGGAACTCCCCAATGAACAACGCTTACTCACTAACGGTAATAATAATATTTTAGTACGCAATATACATTTCTAAATATATTTGTTTTGTTTTTTTCAAATAAACAATACAGCCTATCGGTGGAACACTTAACAGACAATAATTCTTATCATTTCCACGATTTCCTATTAAAGCTTACCCTTTGAATAATGTGGAATAAAACTTTAGAAAACAAAACAAAAATACAAATGAAAACGATACACAAGAACAGTAAAAAGAAATAAATAATTTTACTTACAAAAGTATATTAGTAGGTAACAATTCCAAATCAACCTGAACATTGGAAAAATTCCGAAGTTGATTTGGAAACGTCAACACTTTTTATATGCATGTTACACTACATTTTATTCCCTTGGAAACGTCAACACTTTTTATATGCATGTTACACTACGTTTTATTCCAATCCAATAAGTGTTATTTTCACATTCGATACTTTAAAAAAAATTGTCATTGAAAGCAGCTAGTTTTTTCCATTCTGAGCAAAAGTGTAATAATGTAATTAAAGAATACAAAAGCGGAAATTAACTTAATAATTTCTACTTTTATATTATTTAATGGAAAGAAAATATTTCCATGAAAACTAAACCGAAGCTTTTAAAATATATTTGCAACTTGACGAAGTTAAAATATATAGGTAGTGTACAGAATTGTTGTACTAAAATTGTTTAAAAAACTGTTTTATTGTACTGAAGTGGGAGAAGATGTGAAGAAGTGAATGTGAGTTTATTTCAAGCATTGTTTATGTGAACTTTTTAAAATAATGTTAAAAAGATAATCATTATAGGACGGTAAGGGAAAGTTGTGTGATACGCGCACCGCACCAGAATTTTTTAAATCGAATGATGTCGAAGGAGAAATGTGAAAAAATCAATTGCATTGCTAAAATTAAAATCAAATGATGTCGAAGGAGAAATGTGAAAAAATCAATTGCATTGCTAAAATTAAATGATGGACAACTGTACTAAATGGACCTGACCATCGAGAAAAAAAGAAGTTGTCTTCGAATCGCTACTGATAATTGATCCCAGAGGCAGTGATTTTTCACTAATAATTATGATACCGGGAATTTATCACTCTCCCCAACTCGTAACAAGTAAGCAAGAGTTTCCTAAATAAACATCAATGAGAGGTCATTATCATCAATATATCTAACGTTATGTGAAAATTAAACAAACTGTAAGAACATGCTTGAAAATATAAATTCTTTAAGGACGCAGCAGTATATCATTGGAAAGGTGGATTAAATCAAATGCTCTGAAACTTTTCAGGGAGCTAGATTTTGTCATTTTGAGCAAAAGTCTCGATGGCCACACAAAAATATTCTATTAGAGGATTTTGAATTATTCCTGAAGTGAGATCTTATTTTACCGGTACTCGAATAGTTGGGCATAGTATACAATAACGTATTCAACAATTAATGATTTCGATTCTAACTAGTTCAGTTGTATTCACAGGTGTTCCCAGAAGGAAATGTCAATAATTAAGGAAGGGATAGAAAATCAAAAATGTAGTTCAGTACCGCCAACCACTCCTTCTTATTTTAATCCGTTTTCGAGTAATGATTTTTTAAAGGCACTGAACTACATTTTTGGCAGATCTCTAATTACTAACTTTTCCTCCTGAGACTGTTTATATCCACAAATACAAAGGGACTATGTATGTGTAAAAGGATTATGTAGAAGATATAGTAGGGATTATAAAGCACACTTCAATTACAGAGGATATGGAAGGGTGCAAGAAATTGATTCGAAATAATAAATATATGTATATGTGTGTGTGTGTGTGTGTAGCGGATCAGCCCATTCAAGTTCTGTACACTAAAAGTATATCCTTAAATCTACATCTTCTAGTATAACATACAGAAGTATAACATATAACACTCTTGTGGGTGTGTGAATGTATTTATACATATGAACCACTAAGAATTGAAATAAAGACAGCAACGAATATTTTATTGTATCCGATGCCCTAAATTCAGGTATAGGTAAAATGAGACCTTAATTCGCGGATAACTCAAAATGCTGGTCATAGAATGTATATGTACATAGAATGTATCAGTAGCGATTCGAAGACAACTTCTTTTTTTCTCGATGGTCAGGTCCATTTAGTACAGTTGTCCATCATTTAATTTTAGCAATGCAATTGATTTTTTCACATTTCTCCTTCGACATCATTCGATTTTAATTTTAGCAATGCAATTGATTTTTTCACATTTCTCCTTCGACATCATTCGATTTAAAAAATTCTGGTGCGGTGCGCGTATCACACAACTTTCCCTTACCGTCCTATAATAATTATCTTTTTGACATTATTTTAAAAAGTTCACATAAACAATGCTTGAAATAAACTCACATTCACTTCTTCACATCTTCTCCCACTTCAGTACAATAAAACAGTTTTTTAAACAATTTTAGTACAACAATTCTGTACACTACCTATATATTTTAACTTCGTCAAGTTGCAAATATATTTTAAAAGCTTCGGTTTAGTTTTCATGGAAATATTTTCTTTCCATTAAATAATATAAAAGTAGAAATTATTAAGTTAATTTCCGCTTTTGTATTCTTTAATTACATTATTACAGAGTATATTGTTTATAACAGATTGGTGGAAGAAGGTTCGGTCGCATCCGTCACCTTTCAGATGCGCTAGCTTATCCATTTGCTAATACTGGTCCGATTTTGATGATTCTTTTTTTGTTTTTTAGATAATTTAATAACCTTTCATACAATTCTATACATAATTTACTATAAATTGCATGTTTTTTAAGTTAAGCGCAAATAAAATATTCTTTTCATCATAATTTTTTTTGCTGCATTTTCTTGGTGATATACTACATAAATGAAAAGTTAAAGGCCTTTAAGGAGAAGACATTAGGCAAGTTTCATCAAAATCGTTGGAAACGTTTACGAGAAAATTGTAAAATACCTGATATAATAGCAACATCCGGCTAGTCCGATGCGCTTTATCTTTGCTTATACTAGTCCGATTTTTATGATTCTTTTATTTTTTTTTAGATAATTTAATTACCTTTCATACAATGCTATACATGATTTACCATAAAATGCATACTTTTTAAGCTATGCGCAAATAAAATATTCTTTCCATCATAACTTTTTTCGCAGCATTTACTCGGTGATGTACTAAATAAATGAAAAGTTAAAGGGCTGTAAGTAGAAGACATTTGGCAAGTTTCATCAAAATCGTTTGAGCCGTTTACGAGAAAATTGTAAAATCCAAGATATAATTGCCACTTCCTGTTAATCCAATGCGCTGTATCTTTGCTTATACTAGTCCGATTTTTATGATTCTTTTATTTATTTTTTAGATAATTTAATTACCTTTCATACAATGCTATACATGATTTACCATAAAATGCATACTTTTTAAGCTATGCGCAAATAAAATATTCTTTCCATCATAACTTTTTTTCGCAGCATTTACTCGGTGATGTACTAAATAAATGAAAAGTTAAAGGGCTGTAAGTAGAAGACATTAGGCAAGTTTCATCAAAATCGTTTGAGCCGTTTACGAGAAAATTGTAAAATCCAAGATATAATTGACACTTCCTGTTAATCCAATGCGCTGTATCTTTGCTAATGCCTGTCCGATTTTGAAGATTATTTTTTTGTTGCTAATTTAATTATCTTTCATATAATTCCATACATAAATTACTATGAAATGCACGCTTTTTAAGTTATGCGCAAATAAAATATTCTTTTCATCATAACTTTTTTCTCTGCATTTGCTCGGTGATGTACAACATATATGAAAAGTTAAAGGTCTTTATGAACAATAATTTAGACAAGTTTTATCAAAATCGTTAGAGCCGTTTTTGAGAAAATTGTAAAAAAGTGTAAAATCGATTATATAAAGTGGCACATCCGGTTAGTCGATTTTGACGAAAATGTTGCTGTAACACCACATGCATGCGCCAACCTTAAATACGTAATTTCAGTATCGTACAACTTTTCGTTTTTGAGTTAGATTAATCACATAAACACAGACACACGGAAACACAGACACACGGACACACAGACTTACAGACCATTTTGCGAGACTTGGTCATTTGGACTCAGGGGACCTTAAAACTTGTATTTCCGTCGAAAACTCGAATTCGAAAATTTTCACGATCGCAATACTTCTCCTTACTATATACTTCGTATATAGAGGAAAATATAAAATTATAATATAAAATTTATAGAGGGAAAGTAAAAATCTTTCATTAGGACTTTTTTTATTACTACCTATAATTAGAGTTACCGTCTTGCGGGATAAACATTCTCCTTGGATCGTACGATAAATCACAGCCCATCTGAAACTGTGTTCGATTTTTATGAGCGCTTCGTTCAATGCCATTGTAGATTTAATGTTAAAAGTTAAACCATACTATATGATATAGGATAAAATGAAATATCATCGCTTATGATTGGATCAGCCGTTATCTTACTATGTCCTTTTATTAATTACGCATTCGTGATTTTATCATAGAACGGTGCACGCATCAACCTTTGACGTTCGTAAAGTTTTGTAGGTTAAATATTTAGGAATAAATTGTCCCGTGTTATCCTAACATGTCTTATGTCAATCAAATTATATTTTTAGACCGACGCTTTTACGTAGTACCTACCAACAATATTCCTGAAAACATTGATTTTACTTCTTAACTGTTGCAGGTTAAATAAGTGGTTTTATGGTATCTAATGTACATAATCATTGTATGTATATTTAGTTTAACAATTAATAGTAGAAATCTTTTTCCTAATTTTGAGACTTATGATGTCATCTGCGTGAATAATGAATATTTTTCTTAAAGAATTAATGCTTTAAAGAATTAATGGTTTCTAGGCTAAAAACCAAAATATGAACTCCTTGTCACAAGATATTAAATATGTTAGACCAAACTTAAGTTCATCATCAAGCATAACATTTAAAAATGTATCACATTATATTCCTTCATTCAATCATTTTATAACAAATTATTTTTTCCCCTGATATGGGTAAAATAAATAGAAATTGAAAATATTCTTGAAACTATTGAAGATTTCCGAAGAGAGTCTCGCGGATGGCAGTGGATGCGAGGATGTATATATGCGCTCATATATAACACGAGGAGAATAGGAAGGCCAAGGAGCTAATGGGTAGCAACTGGCAAGATGCCGCTCAAAATCGGAATGGATTGAAGGAATCCATTTGTCAAGCAAGGGCAACATTGACCTGTTGTGCTGGAGAGTTAGCAATTCGTTTTTTAAAATAAATAATTGATCATCATATAACACTTTCACCAAAAATTCCTTTCATTAAAAAAAAAATAAATAGGCGAATCATGTTCACCTCATATTTAAGAACATACCTGTACTATTATGAAAGCTGAAGAATTTTGACTGTACTATTATGAAGAATTTGTTGTGTTGAACCAATACGATTTGAAAAATTCCTTTTGAGTTAGATAAACAGTGCGGAAGGCTTTAGATTTGATAATATCATACTACGGCCCATATGAATGGAAGAGTAACCAGAAATAAATTGCTAAGAGGAAAATTGTCCAACTTGCGTCCTTTTCCTGACAACTTCATGACAAGCGTTTTCATGACAACTTCATACTCGTGTTACCAAGAGAGATAAGATCCCACATGTATCGTCTAGATTTTTATGAAACCATTGGTCTGTTTAGGAGATTAGCCACCAACACGAACCAGAAGCCCCGGAAAAAAAATTGGGAATTTGCATATTTTATAATATGAAAACATGTTTTATTTTATATCTCTAGTTCTGATTAAGGTAAACAAATGAGTTTAGTGCCAAAATATCCCTAGTGCCAAGTGGATTTATAAAAACAATAAGCCATTTTCAAGTATTAACCTTGTTAGGAATATTAAAAATATCATAAACGCCTTTAACCTCTCAATGCACCTTCTGCATAGGTGTGGTCATTGTTTTCTGTATATACTTAAAAAAATATTGGTTTTGGGGTATATAGCGATGTCATTGAGTACTATTGAACCAGTTATGATGATGGAAAAACGGAATACTGACATCGACCATTACTTTTATAATATAGGCTAATATCAGTGGTTTTCTAGTTTATGCCCCTGAGGACGACTTATTTTGTGTTTTGACTCAGCATGGTTAAAAGCTTAGATAAACATATTCTGGAACAACTGATTTAAAAATTTCTTATAATACATTAAAATTAAAGCCTCAGGGATAAATTGAAATGATAGATCATCTGAAGAGTGCATTGGAATGTTTCGAAAAATTGTTTTATAGTAAGGTATTGGAATTATTTGTTATATCAAATATATATTCTTTGAGCCATAATCACACTCTCATTACTAGCTTAAATTTCAGCACATCAGTCATTCGGATAAGTGTTTGTGTATGTTTTTTCTTGAGTGCAATAATATTTTTTCTTGTATTTGGCAGTTTATTTGTTTTTTTATGTCCCCTCCCACATGAACTAGAATCAGCAACAATATATTGAGTTCTAAATTAGTTCATTTTTGGAATAATTAATATATATTTTTTAGTGAGTAAGTAAAATTAAAGTTATTTTATGAAATACAGATTCAATGTTCCCCCAATGCCTAAAGCCTAAAGCGCACTCTACAAGGGCCGGCACTTCAGCGACTTGACGGAAACTTAGCAAATTTTTTTTATTTGAGGATTTTCCACTAAAGCAGTGGGTTTCCTTTATCTATAACTTTTATGGCCTTCTTCCAGACTATTCTATCCAAGCCCCTCAAAATTATTTTAATCAGCAAAATTAAAAACTTATTTATTTACTTTATTTAGATGGTACATATCTTAAAGAAGTGCAAAGAAAATAAATTTAGAAAAAAAAAAAATTAAGATTTAGGAACTGACGAATTAAAATAGTGATTTTTGTGGAGAAAACGTTGGTTTTCTCAAAAACCGAGATCAGATTTGGATTTCTCATCCCAAATAATTTATTCCTAATTTTCATGAAAATCGAAAAACAGAAGGTTTTTCATTAAAAATTAATCTGACCATACTTACCCTCTGAAGATTTTTTCAAAATAGTTTATATGTTTCTCCTGCTTTACATGTGCAGTGCAGTAGCATGAAATGTCTACTATAATATAAAGTATTTAAAAAAAGATTGGTTATTATCTAGGACCATTAGACATTTTTTTTTCTTAATCTGTCTTTACTTATCAAAAGTTTTGAGTTTTTTTTTCATTTTTTTTAATACGTAATATTTCAAAATTATTTGTTGGACATCACAGAAAAGTTGTTTTTAAATTCTCACATTTTATCTTAATTTAAATTTGATTTCTAAACAGGACGAATGATGTAATAATGTAGTCAACTCCTCTATCATTTATTTGAAATTCCTAAAATAATCTTCTGGTAGATTCATTATTTTTTAAAACGAATTCGGAATTATATTCACTACTTCACTCATAGTAACACACTCATAAAAAAGAAAAAAAACTGTCGACTCCTTTAACTATATCATCAGATAGATGTTGAATTACGCTGAACTTGAGGGGAAACTTGTTACCGGAGTAAGTTTTTATTAATAGGAAGAGAAGTACTAAGTAGGCAAACTTTTGACTTACTTCGCCAAGAAAGAGTTTAGACGGGAAAGACTATAGTTAAATGGAATCTGTTTTTTTTCAGACATTGGCAGCCAATGTCTCAACTGACTGAGATCAAAATTATTCAGATTAAAATAAAAGAAGAAAAATAAGAAATGAAAATTGGATACTTACCACCTTGTGGGAAGAATTGGGAAAAAATATGTTTGAACGAGTCCTCATCGACGAGACCGGTAGGACATTCCTAGAAAAAGTTAAAATTAAAATTTATAACACTTAAGAAATAATATAACTATGAACTAAAATTGTGGATGATTCTAAATCAAAACCCTCAAGTATGTTATGCCAAAGTTTCTTAACACACCTTCCAAAGTTTGCAAAATTCAGAGACATTCAGGACTAAATTTTTTTACTCTTATTCTTTAAAAGAAATATTACTATAACATTTTTATGGTAACTGATATACTTGAAATTAGTAATTAGAATATGAATTAGAAGAAAAAATCATAAGTTCTGAAGATTTCTCAATTTTGCAAAACGTTACCAGGCTCATAATGAATCATACCTTGAGAGGTTTATGGATTTTTATTTGAAATTACGAACGCATTGCCAATCTTTTCGTTAAATTATGTGATGGGAGGTCTAGTGTCCCTAGGAAAGCCAATTATCCTTTGGGTGATGACTGGTGTTGTTCTGTTGGGAGCTAACAGGGTAGATACGTTAGAAAATACTTTATTGTCTAATGTTACAGTTACATTACTTAAACTAGAGATCTTATGACAGGATCTATTGGCATGGACCAGCGACTGACAGACATTAGATAGAATATACTAAAGACATTACTACCAGACTTAAACTAAACTTAAAGCAAACACAGTGAGAGTGTACAGATTCACACTCTCTTACACTCTTTCTTCGACTCTAATTGATCAGTTCAGTTGGGATATGTTTTATATATACAAAAGGGGAGGGGATGTTTAAGGAATATAACATTTGTTAGTTGCTGACAAGCAGAAAGCAAAACAATAACTTCCTGGGTCAATGCTATGTGATAACTGCTAGATGGTATTAACGAACGTAAATAGAACGGAAAGTAAAATTAAAAATACTGAAAGACTGCATCATGTACCGTATTTTATACTAATTTTAATAAACACTTAATAATACTGTTTGTATACAAGATCTTTGAATATACAATTTGAAGACATATGGGCACGGTGAAATTATTCAAGGACCTCTTACAAGAGGGGACGCTTTAGATTAGCCAAAGCAGCAAACCATAAGAAAATAAGGCGAGGTGATTTTGTAATAGTTAAATTAACGGCATGGCCACAGCCACATTTCAGATAAGAGTTAGTATAAGGTTATGAGTGGAAGGTGTAGACCTATACATCTCGTATCAAGTAGTAAACATATCATCATTAAGTTTACTGCTAACTTTTCAATTAAAAAATAATAACTATAATTTGCATTGTCTGGAAAAAATACTGTTAAACAATATTATTCATATTTGAATTTATTCTTTTGCTGAATCTCGTTCTCTCATAACCTTGTCTAAGGGAATCCACTAGATTATGAGAGATCCGAGATAGACAAACTCGGCGACTTTTTCATTAGCATACTCTCCGACCTGGAGATTTCCTCTGTGACCATGTATTTGGTCTTTGCTGCGTTAACTTTCAGTTAGCAGCCTGGAAGGAGCGTCCACCGATATTAATATCAGCAGCGTAAGCAAGAATTTGTACTATTTGACTGGATACTGATCCTCCCAATCTGCACCATGTATTTCAGATCTCTCATCGTGAGTCTTATGTTTCTAATAAGTTTTTCAGGGATTTCAAGCTCTCTCATAACCTTGCACAGTTGTTTCCTGTGGACACTGCAGTAAGCTTCTTTAAAATCCACAAACAGATGATGTGTTTTAAGCTTATAGTCTCGTCCTTTCTCAAATATGATGCATAAACAGAATATTTGGTCAATTCTGGATCGTCCTATTCGAGAGAAACACTGGTACGGACAAGATTTTTTCTGCAAAAGGAAGTAAGTACTGAAAGAGGATTTTGGACCCTTTTTGTTTATTGGATAGATTATAGACTTATTCAAAGATTCCGGCATTACTTCATCAATCCAGATCCAAATTATAAAATTCTGAATGATTTTCACAAGTTCACTACTTCCACACTTTAGTAATTCTGTAGTCAATTCGTCAGCACCTGGGGACTTAGGATTTTTAAGTCTTGTCAGAGAGACCAGAATCTCCTCTTCATCTGGCGTTCCATAAACAGATACCTAGGAAAATCTTCATAGTTGTCGTTCTCAACTTCATCCGGTAGATAGATCTTTGTTAAGAAGCTGAAAGAAGTCTCTCTTCCATTCTCCATGTACATCAACCCTGTTTAGGAGGAGCTTTCCGTCTTCATTCAAGCAGTAGATAGATTTGCTTTTAAAGGGTTTTCTCCTTCGACTAACTGCTCTGAAGAATTCCCTAAATTGCTTAATATCCCTATTGTCTTTTCTTATACTGGTAAAGATGTTTTTCTATTCGCCTCTTCTGTCTATACATGTCGACATTCCTCCTCGTCACTCGCTGAACCTCGGCTTTATATGCTTCATTATTCAGATGTGTTACCCTTTCACACTCCTTGTCAAACCATGAGATCTCGGGTCCCTTTCTTATGGTCCAAGCAGTTTAATAGCTGTATCTGATATGGCTTCTAAATATGTAGCCCACGTGGAGCCAATGCCTCCTCTCAAGACATCAACCTGCCGAATACAATTGTCCAGTTCTGATTCATATTCTACGGGAATACAAGACTGACCATCCAGATGATACTTCACACGGCGGTATTACAACAGTATTATTTAAAACATCACTATAGAACAATGCTTTACATTTACTCATTACATCAAACATACTATCCGTAGCCATAACAATTGTACACCCAACATTACTTCATTAACTTCGCTGCAGTCTACCCACCGAGGTACGTGCTAACACTCTCGATGTTTTGCAACTTCTTCAGACGCCTTGCAAGATGTTTTATTGCTGTAGGTGATTATAATGCCAAACATCAGACCTGGGGTTCAGGACTGTGTACTCCAAGAGCAAGAAACCTGAGCTTTGCCATTCATGAACTCTCAGACACTATAACCCCTGGAAAAATTATTTGCTGGCCAACCTCAAGACAGAAAACACCAGACCTACTTGATTTTTTCGTTACTAAAGGAATTAGTACTATACGAGTTCCGATCTTTGGTCTGATCTTTCTCTTCTCAATTTATTACTATTGGACAAGCTTTGTACTGCTCTACAAAAACCATCTCTGGTAGCAGGGAGTATTGATTGGGACGCTTATAGCAATTGCTTAATCTCAACGCTCTCTATCCTAATGTCTCTAAAGACAGGATTTTTTTACAGGAAAAGTTTACAAGCAGTATATGCATGGTCTTCTTCTCTGCCCAGATCCAGAAGAATTGGGCAGCTTCCAAACTATCCCCAGTATATAAGATATTTGATAAGAGCTAAAGAAGAGCTCACGAAGTATGGCAGACTTCCATCTGACAAACGGACTTTTAATAGAGTTAGCAATGAACTCAAACGATTAATTCAAAGTTTCAAAAGCAAAATTTACGACAATTACATCAGAAATCTTGCGACTGACGATGAGAGCGTATGGAGGCACACCAAGAAACCTGTAAAATTGTTTCAGCACATATCAGCTAGCATCGTGTTGTGTCAGCACCTCTCCGTAATGAAGATGGTATTTGGGCCGTATCAGACATTGAAAAATCTGAGATTTCTGCAAATCATCTTTGTTCTGTTTTCACAACACCTACTGACTTCACTAATTCTGAACACGAAACACATGTACTCAACACTTTAGACATTCCACTACAACTAGCATCAACTACTCCTTCCTTCATTCCAACACAAAATACCGAACAAATTAGGCAGTTATCTGAAAAGAAAGCCCCTAGTCATGACCTGATAAATTCCCAAGTGCTCCAGAAAATGGTCAGGAAAGCTCTAGTGTACCTAACGTCAATTTATAATGCAATACTTAGAAATACCGAATTCCTTCTACAATGGACATAATCTCACATTAGTATGATTTACACAGGGTGACGGACTGCATAGCGACGGCACAAGAGCAAAAATTGTATGTAACAGGAGTATTTCTGAATGTTGGTCAGGCGTTCAAAAGAGTCTGGAATCAGGGGGCTTCTCTTCAAACTTAAAACGGTACTTCCTTCAACCTGTTATCTTATTCTTCAGTCCATTGTTTCTGAATGATTTTTCTCTGCCTGCCGAGGCTCAGAACTTTCTACTAGTCTTTGCAGGAATTCCTCAAGGATCAGTACTTGCTCCACTGCTCAATGTCATATATATACACGATATTCCAAACAGCTCCAAAACTCTGAGAGCGACGTACGCAAAACATCAAAATTCAACACTCGCCTTCAACCACTTCAACTTCATGATTGGTGCAAACTTTGGAAAATTCGACTTAACCAAGACAAATCCCAACATATCACTTTTACTCTTCGACAAGAAACCTGCCCACCAATCTACCTCGACAATGTTAATACATTAATTAATATGTTGAAGACAGACAAAATTCGATATCTAGGGCTGACACATGACAGAAGAATGTCATGTGGCCCATATATCAAGAACAAACAAAAACGCTAAATCAAAGACTAAAACTTTTATACTCAACTCTTGGAAATCAAATACATGTTGGTAACATGTATGAACCTTGGTGAGTGCCAACATGTATTTGATTTCTTGTCTTACTTAAATTCATAATTCATGAATGTTTTATATTACTAATTTATATTACATTTAATTTAATGTGTATAATAATACAAACTGTATTGCTTATTTTTGAATTTTTGTGTGTTTTTCGAACTGAAGATGAATGTATAACATTCGAAACTAGTTTTCAATAAAACCAAAATTATAGAAGTGGCAAATAATTTATCAATCCCTAATTAGATTTCACGATAGCTTACACGAACATCCTAATTCACTCATACAAGACATGACATCTACCAACATACCGAAAAACTCTCGCAGAAGGCAAAAGAGGATCTGGATGAAGGATCTCCTTGCCTAATAGACAATAATCAAGGCAGGGAGAGGTGCCGCTGGCTATTACTCTCTGTAATGCTTATGATGGATGTATGATAGACTATGGCATGATGCCAGTACCTAATTTTTAGCCAGCAAATTCACTGGTTGTCAACAATGACAGGTGTGAATTAAAAAAAAAAAATAAAGAAAATAAAGACAAAAATTTTATTTCAATTAATTATTTGCCATTTTTTGTTTACCCAGCGGTGTACGCAGAGAGGATGAATCAGGGTGATATATCCCCTCTACAAGTTTTGGAATTTAAGTAATAATTTTTGATCCAAAATGAATCAGGGTGATATATCCCCTCTACAAATTTTGGAATTTAAGTAATAATTTTTGATCCAATTTTTATTTTTCTCCTTAAAAACTTGAGCCTTATTTGGCTATCATAGGCATTTAATGATAACTTGGTTTCACATTAAATCCCTCCCCCCGAAAAATAATTGAACTCCCACCATATGCGTCTGATATATACTAAATCACTTACTTTTGATGTCTATGTTATAAATGTACCAACAATTGTAAATAAAATAAATTAAAAAAAACACTTTACCGCTTTTTCGGCAATCCTTCCGAAGTGCTACTAACGACCTTGAACAGGTCTAGATTCTCAGAACAGACTATACTTCACCCACTGCGCATGCCCAATTAAATTCTCAAACCAACGATCCTTCTCAGATGGAACGCTGGTGTAGGGCTAGCTCAGACTTCCCGCCTTTTTTACGAAGGGGTATTGTTACTCCCACCACCTTTCCCATTTCCCCTACTATTTGAATTTCTCGCCATTAATTTAAAATTTCCGCCGCCGATATCTTAGGTAGATGTGACTTTAGCAAACATTTTGAGCTAACCCTACATGAGTATTCCAACTGATAACGATCCATCGGTTTGAGTATTTAATTGGGCATGCGCGGTGGGTGATGTACAATCTGGTCTTAGAATCAGGTGTTCAAGGTCGTTAGTAACACTTCTGAAGGATTACCGCTTTTTCAATTTTTGACATGGTGGACTAGAACCTCGATACCTAATAGTGATAAAAAAAATATAAAGCATGTAGCATTTTTTATTAGAAGATAATAATAAAAACTGTATAGCCTTGTCGTGAATTTTACTGGCTTTTTACAAACATGAAGAGTCAAGATCACCCCTAATTGATTATTATCTTTTCAAAAGTATGAATGAGCTTAATATTAACTCTTTAATAATTAAGAATTATTAAATTTTTTTTTGTTATATTCATGACTTCATTGTTATCAATATATGATAATTTTTCGAAAAACAGAATATTTCAATTCATTACTATTCCTAAGTAATTCCTCAGTCACTTACATTGAAAATAAATCTTGTTGAAGTGTACGTTTCAATAGTATTAGAAACTACAAATAAAATATGTTAAAAAAGGAAGAAATCTAGAAATGAAAAGTTCAAAATACTATTAAATTTTCACCCTGTTTTTGGTGGGTTAGCATAATAGACATAATAAGAACATACAAGAGTTGTATGAAACTTTATGGCCCCCTATATTATTCCTAGTTAATTTTCCTCAAAACTGCAGTAAAAACAGGGTGGTCAGAAAAAATCAAATCTTGTTGTGCATTTTACTGATTTTTACGAACTTGTACGCATGTTCAAGAATTTATATCTCGATATTGTATTGAGCTAGAAGGTAATTATAAATATAAGTTTTTAGGAAATCGTATGCTCTACAAAATTTATTCAAGATACTTTAACCGAAATTTGCATTGGAAAGGAGATATATCGGGGAGAAATGATATTTCCATGATTCTTCCTGTTTTTTTCAAGATGGCGAGGCGAGCTGCGGCGCTGCTAGGTCGAAAGTCTATGTCTAAGTCGGATTTTTCATGAGAGGATCAGTTCGTAGAACATATTAAAAAATTGGAACTACTGGAATTATTAGGATTGCAGACCCTTTTTAGAGCTAATTGCTCTGGCCTACAAGGCACAATTCCATTTCCACAATTAATTGAGAACTTTTATTAAAATCTGAATAAAAAGCTCTAGCGAGAACTTTTATGATATATAACTTGTATATAAAAGATAAATTATATAAAAGCTCTTAAGATAAATTTCTTAAGAACTTTTATTATAAAATTTCTTACGATAAAGTTCTCAAAGCACTTTTACTATATAAGTTCTGACCAAAAAGTTCTCGTAAGAACTTGTAATAAAAGTTTTTATATTTAAGTTCTTGCATGAATTTTTTCAAAAAAGATCCTGAGAAAACGTTTAATTTAGAACAAGAACGTTTTCAAAATAAAAGTGCACAATTATTTAGGATCCCTGAATCTATGAAATATTGTCAGAACGAATCAATTAAAATATATGTATTAAGTAAGAACAAGTTTAGACTGAATCTATTTGAAAAAATCTGTCAAATTTACTTGATTTTGTAAATAATTGATTGAAATAAAGTTTTTTCATATAAAAAATAATGTTTGATTTGATTTTATAGAATTTCTAATAAAGCTTATGATATAATATTTATAAACATTTGGATTTTTTCTAATGGTTAAGAGAGCTGGATAACCAAAAAAATTGATTTTTTTTCTAATTTTTTGAAAATTAATTATAAAATATTTCTAAATTAATTTTATAGGAAATAAAGAATGGAAGCATGCAATGATAACATCGATGTTTGAATTTCGATTTATTTAAACATCGAAGTTTTAATTTTGTTTTTCATCACTTCATGGTATCATAAAATGCGTACGTTATTTAAGTGTTATCTCAAAAACATAAATAAAACTGTTCAATTGATTATAAAATTTATACCTTGATGAGGTTGATGAGATAAAAAGCAAATTGTGGAGTAATTAAAAAAAAACAACTATTTTTTTCTTATTTTTGTAGTTTGGTAGAAATTAGGATTTGATTGATAATTAAAGTATAACTATTTTTCTGTTTAAATTACCATAATAATTCTTTATTTTACGATCTCATCGGAATATTATTGATAATGTAATCTAGATTGGAATGATTGCTTTGCTATAAGTTGAAAAAAAATCCAATGATTAAGATAAAAATTGGTACGAAGAGCAAAAAACTCACATTTCCAGTGATGAGACCTTAGGGAAATAAAGCGGAGAGCAATCACGCAGAAAGAAAGGACATCAATTTTTTTCCCTTTCAACTGAAAAGATTTAATTTCCATTAGATGTTCTTGATATTATCATTTAATTTTGTAAAGGTAATTATTTAAATGTATTAATAGACTTTTTATAGTAGCTATAAATGATCTTTGCAATGGATTTCTCGGTAACGTCACATTTTGATTTATTATTTTCAATAATTTGAATATTTATTTATTTAACAGTATTACATTCTGTCTCAGCAGGGGCAATGGTAAAAGTGATAAAATAGATCATTCATACAATATTTTCAATAATAGACCTTTGTAATCGGCCAAGAAATTTTCATTTTTAGCCTCTCTCAAAATTTCAGGTTTTACTTTTCAAAATACGTAGAATCCAAATACCGAAAAAAAATCCGTTCGTCCGCCATCCGCCGTCCGCCGTACACTGTCCGCGGTTGTTCTCCGACAACTGGACCAATTTTCTTGAGATTTGGCAACAAGGTCACACCTCACCCCAGAATGATCCTCGGAACTCGACATTACTATCCCTTTGTTTTTTTCAGAATGGATTAGAGATTTTATAGGCCCATAACTCGGTCATTTATAAAGGGGAAATATTAGGTGTTTTTTTGAAGAAATAAAAAAAATGTAAAGAACAAAAAATCTATGTAAATATTTTTTTCATTATATTTGACATCAATAATAGACCTTTTTAATTGTCTTTATGGTCTTTTTTTGGTTTAGGTGATGAAATTATCTACAAAATAAAAAAAAAATCATTTAAATCGTACCAGTTTTAGCAGAGATATAGCGTAATGAACTTCGTAGATTAATTCTCCGGCGCTGCAGCTCATCGGGACTTAGACGTAGATAGTAATATTTTTGAAATATTACTGTTTGGAAATTATAAACCATTGTGTAATAATTTGCAGCGTTTTTCATGTCTATTATTTACAAACAGATAAACTAAGTATTGAATCATATAAAACGGTTATTCTCATTTCATCTCTTAAAACATATTCCGGAAATTTTTTTGTTCAGAAAGAATTATTCAGGCTAGGAGATATTTATAACCAACATGAAAAACACACAAAAAAAAAACAACTCTTATTGGGAATTTGTTAGTATTGACAGTGGTACTGTATGCAGTAAATAGGTGAAGTGAATAAAACTTAGCACGTGCTCATTCCTCAAAAAACTGAGCAGATGCTCCGGTTAAATGAAAATAAATAGAAGTTACACAATGGAATACTAGCAAAGTGTATGGAGCAAGTGCTACATATATAGGCTGATTATTGATCGGAGTACCTGCTCACTTTTCTAAGTGAATAAAACTGATGCTCCACTATGTGAGTAGGAACTCAGTAAACAGCTGAGTATACGAAAGAGTATTTCGGCATTTTACTGAGTACTGTATTGAGATTTTTTTTTAAAGCTTCATAAGATAAATGATTTGTTTGTTAATGATTAACAAAGCTTTATAGTAAAAAAAGAAACCATTAAAACGGTAATTTCATAACACAAAATCATTATTCTAGAACCCAGTTTACTTTTAATATAAGAAAAAAACATCGTAATGTAATGGAAGCTTTAAAATGTCCACTAAAAATGGAATGGCCCAATTTTTATGATAATTTCAACCTTTCGTAAAAAAATATTAAGAAACTAAAAAATTAGCTCTTGGATATTTTCGGAGTCATTATAATATATAAAAGTCATACATGATAATAATAATTTAAGATTAACTTTCAATACACTGCAATCAGTACAATGATAAATAAATTATTTATACCTCATATAAACAATCATAATTTTGAAAAAAAATCAATAATTTTCTGAAAACGCATATAATGGAAGACAAATAACAATCATTAAAGTTAAACGCCAATAGACCAAACATTTGCTATCTGTTAATAACAAAATACAGATAATACAAAGTTGTATAAAGTATACAGCAGTGTAAGTTGTTGAAGTTCTAATTTAATTGTCTCCACTGTTTATATTTAATATATTGCTATCATTTACTTCCTTCTATTAATGATTACAGACATTTATTTTTTCCTAGAATGGACTAATACCTCTAGCCAAATAGTTTAAATTTGAATAAGGTATCATATGTTGTAGGAATCGATTATTAGGAATTAATCAAATTTTCTTTCAGGAAACTATCATTAAGTATCATCAGGAAGTATCATTAATTAAGAAAAAAATAGTTTTAGCAAAAAAGAATTTCGTGCTAGAAACTGATTTACAATAGTAAGTTGACATTCTTCAGAGAATATTTTGAAAACGAGAAAGACAGATAGGAATAGCTAATTTTAAGCAGATGGCATGCCGTTGAATGATAACATAAAAGAAAGCACACAGTTTACCGGGCCTATTTAAAAGTTATTTAAATTCTATTCAAATTAGAGTTGAAAGCGGCATTCAGACAGCGACTGCTATAGAAATCAGTTCAAAAATAGAAAATAGCTCAGTCGGCCTGTTTGATGAAGAACTGTTTACTCCATAGGCCTGGGGGGGGGGGGGGGAAATAATAAAGGTAAAATAAATGCCATCTTTGTAGGGGAGGAAAATAAAGGATAAAGTAAACATAAAGTTCCGTGCCGTGCCGGTGGCAGCCAAAGACTCTGGTTTTCCGCTAAATAAATCAGTTGCCGTAGTTACCTTACTTCCCCAGCTCTTCACGATCCAGTAACTCCAACTTTAAACATAAAGCCCCCATCCAGTTATAAAGATTCAATGGGACAGATGGAAAATTTTGCACATTATCCAAAGGTCAAAGTTTGCTTAAATATTCAGACAATTCAAAGAAGCAATTTAAAAATAATTCATTAGCAGGCGGCTCTGGTGAAGTTAAGATTAGCAATTATAAATTTAAAAGTAATAAATATTTAAAGAATTAAAAAAAGGAAAAAAGTAGCAGAAACGAATGGTGGATTTTTTATTAAGAAAATAATGTTCAGATGTTTTGAACCAATATAAGTTGATGCGTATTTATCCTTAATTTAAGATCAGCAATAACAGTTATTTAAAAGTTGAAGTAAATAAAGTGAATTTTCAACAATGTATGCTGTCCATCCCTCCCGCTCCTTCTCTCCAAAAAAAGAATATACTCGTAGCTCAACACAGTCCACGAGAAAAAGTATTGTGCGACCGATATTTCCTTGTGTTTTAATGCAATGTTGGTGCATACAAACTGTAAATAAAGCATATACATTTTCATATCTTAGCTTTTTTCTATCATATCTCATGACCTTGAAATTGCATAAACATTTTAAAACGGTTAAATATTAAAATTAAGTAAATATATAAAATAAAAGAATCGGAACTACTTTACTCACTTTTTTTTTATCTTCAAAAATGAAACTGAAACTAAATACACAAACTTACTTGAACCCATATGGACTTACTCCTCATAGACATTTGCTGTAGCAAAAAAGACCCATTTACAAAAATTCCAAACTTTCCTCACTCATTCATTCATTCAACGGCTCAACAACACATTTCTGAGTCTAGGCCTCCCGGATTAGTCTTCGCCATGTGTCCCGGTCCAGCGCCGGCACTCTCCAGTTCCGGGTTCCAAGAAGTGTATGTGTGTCCTGTACAACCCCGTCCTTCCAGGGCAATCTTAGTCGTCCTCTGCATCTGGTCCCGTGTATGACCTCAGAGAGGGTTTTCAGGGGAATTGCACCATCTTCCATCCTGGCTAGGTGTCGAGCCCATCTCATTCTTCCCAGACGAACATTCCACTATCTGGCTCCTGATACAAGACGTAGACCTCTGCATTTGTTCTCCTGCGCCACACCTGACCATGTAGGATTCCATGGTAACCGTAAATGCTTCGGAGTATCCTTCTCTCTTGAATTAGAAGAGTCTGTTCATCAGGCTTACACACTGTTCATATATCCGAGCCATAGGAATGCAAAGGACGGATTAAGGTTTTATATAAGTGGACCTTTGTTGTTCGAGATAAAAATTTGCTTCTGAGGTGGTGCCGCAATCCGAAGGAGGCTCGGTTTGATTTTGAGATGCGTCATTTAATTTCTTCGGACAGGTAATTATGCACATGACATCACACATGACATCCCAGGTAAGTAAATTCGTTTACCCTCTCGAACTTATACTCTCCAATCTGCACTTCTTCACCAGGTTCCACCTCCTGCCCCATGGCCATGTAGTTCGTTTTGGAGGCATTAACAGCCAGTCCTTTCGTTTTGAAGCTAAAAGCAAGGAAAGCATATCGTACTGCCTGGTATGACTTTCCAACAACGTCCCGATCGTCAGCATAACCGAGCAGCTGTACAGAACGATTAAATATGGTGTCAGAAGTTCATATGGAGGAGTCCCTTACTGCTTTCTCAAGGTCTATACTGAAGAGGAGGCAGACCAGAGCATCACCCTGCCGCAGGCCTTTGCTAGATGTGAGGGGTTCAGTGATACCAGCTTGAACTCTTACGTAGCATTCAATTTGATCCATTTTTACTTGGCACATTCTCAACAATTTACTAGGAACTCCGAACTCTCTCATCGCCACATAGAGCTAGGTTAGGTCAGTAATATCATAGGAACTTCTAAAATCAACAAATAGGTGGTGTGTTGATATCTTATATTTGTGGCCTTTCTCTAATATTTGCCGAAGGGTAAACATTTGGTCTACCGTTGATTTCCCTTTTCGGAAGCCACACTGATAGTTCCCGATGTTTCGTTCTGCAAATGGTAGAAGGCGCTCACAGAGGATTACGGCCAAGATTTTATAAGCTACTGGGAGCAGCGATATACCTCTGTTATTTGTGCATTCTAGCTGGTCTCTATTCTTATGGATAGGACATATCATGGTCTTATACTAGTCATCCGGAATAGTCTTCCTTAACCATATTTCTATTAAAAGGTTCTGCAAAACCTTAACAAGTTTCGATCCACCATGCTTGAAGAGTTCAGTTGCTAATCTATCCATGCCGGGTGCTTTGTTGTTTTTCAATTTGGATATCGCTAGTACGATCTCATCTTTATCTGGGGGTTAAAGATCCTCAATTGGGGTGGCCTCTCTAATGTGTGTTCCACATACTGCTGTCCTTCATTCAGAAGCTCCTTGAAATACCGATGCCATCGGCCCAGAACACTTCTCTCATCTTTCAGGACTGAACCATCCTCAGCTCTACAGGCAGTTAGCCAAAGGCTCAAAGGCTTTTCTATGCTGGTTAATTTTTCGGTATAAGTTGCAGACATCATTATTTGTCTTTAATGCTTCAATATCCTCCAACAGATTGCTCCGCCATTGCCTATTCTCTCTCTGGTAGATGAGTTTCTCCAACCTTCTTCTACGGCAATACTCTTCAGTTAAACTTCGGGTGCGGTGTTGCAGTATTGCTCTGTACGTCTCATTCTGCCGTGATCCAAGTGCATTTCTCATCAAACCAAGGTTTCCGAGTTACTTGTTCATATGGTGCAAGAGTTGTACGAGCTTCTTCAGGGATGATCTTCCCAATTGACTCCCATTTGTCATCTATGCTCTCTCTAGTCCGGCTTTTTATTGCTCTCAGAGCCAGGCTCAGGCGCTCCTCATATTGAATGCTGGTTTCTTCGTCCATTAGCCTCGGGGTGTTGTATCTTATATGCGGTCTGTAAGACGGGCCCTTATAATGTGGTGGTCGGACGTTCGCCCTTCTTAATGCATGGACGTTAAGCAAATTTTTCTTACTACGAATACTTATCAGAAAGTGGTCTATCTGATTAATGGTCTCACCATCAGGGTAAGTCAAGGTCTCTTTGTGAATATCAGGGTAAGGGAACATTGTACCCCCTATCACAAGACCGCAAGCATCTGCCAGATTTACCAGCCTCTGATCGTTATCATTAGATTCTTCATGTAGATTATCAGTTCCAATAGTGGGATGATAGCATCTTTCACGTCATATTTTTGCAAGTAGGTCACCCGCAACAATTTTTATGTCATAATTAGGACATTGGTGAAGAGTCCTTTCAAGTAGATCATATAAGTCCTCCTTCTAGGCTTACGACACTGCTTCAGCAGGAGTATACAAACTAAGGATCGAGTAGTTCTTAAACTTACCCTTTATACGCAGGACGCAGATTCTTGTCTGTTACCATTCTTTTGAAGCGCCTTCAAACAACAAAGCCAGTGCCCATGAACCGAAGTGACTAAAACGGTCCTGCATAAGAGTTCACCTTCCTTATCTATAAGAAGTAAGAGAATCAAGCCAAGAATGAAGTACTGCTGTGCATTTATACTTTCTCATACCTCACATGTTATTACCCTCTAAGTTATTAGACCACTTGCTGATTATCAACCAACTGTTTTTTGACAGGTACAAATCAATATTTGAAGTGAAAATATAACTTAAAGAAGAATTTTATAAACACATTTTAATATTTAAATTAACGCACAAGAAATATTAAAAAGCATTAATTTTTTCAAATTTCATTATCTTAAAATATCAATTATATTAAAAGATCATAATTAATATTTCGGGGATTGCAAGTATATCATTTTCGCCCTCCTACGCAGATCCTGTCTTCAGTCCATTACAACTCCATTCAACTTTCCTTTTTATACATATTCCGATGTCTTAGCTGCCTTCCAGATAAAAGATTAAGGTCGTTTTCACATGGTCCAATAATTATCGGAGTCAGATCCAATTCCGATTTAGTTTACGCCAAAATCATACATTCCTTCCAAACGGTCCGATAATTCTACATTTTCTATTCTACATTTTCTGCAGAGCTTGATAAATCGGATGAGGATCCTAGCACATGGATCCTAGCACACTAGATTAAAAAGACAAGAGCTTGGCCGACGGGTTAGGCTCCAAAGCTATATAGTTTGGCCTGCATACGGCCAACTAAATAGATTACGGGCATAGACTGTTCGGAAACCTACTTTGACCTAATAGCTTGAAATATATCAGGTGGATTACTAATTGAATCGTTTATTTCAGCAGCCCGTGAGCAGACATTTTTAAGGAATTTGCGTTTATTACAGCATCATATTCACTGATTGTAAATGCATTCATTATACATTAATTATGCAGAAACCCGTCATAATTTTACGTTATAATTATGTTATATTGTACGTATAAATAAATTAAATTATACGTATAAATTTCAGTAAATATGATGTTTAGTGCAGACACCCGACAAACGACATCTCATTGCGTGTTTATGCAATAAATCTTTTACCGTAGCTCTGAATCCGTTTTTATAAGAACACAAAATTTTCAAAATTCCTCAACTCCAGTTAAGTATTTATGTAAATGTGTATTTTTCAGCTACTTTCGGACACTTCCAGCAGCTTCTTTTCTATCAAATGAGCTTCAATTATATATGCTTATTTTCTAGGCAGTACAATACCATAGATGTGCGAGTAAAGTTCAGCTAAAATTTCGACATGTCTAAATGTTTTTTGCGATTTTTAAGTTGTTGGACACGTCTGCAGCCTCTTTCAATTC
Organism: Rhaphigaster nebulosa; assembly: GCA_948150685.1. Classification (NCBI taxonomy): domain Eukaryota; kingdom Metazoa; phylum Arthropoda; class Insecta; order Hemiptera; family Pentatomidae; genus Rhaphigaster; species Rhaphigaster nebulosa. The sequence goes on from OX411306.1 coordinate 157,991,290, forward strand.
AGTTAGAGGGTTGAAAATTAGTATGTGGATTGAGATAGAGAAGTGCCCTAATGGGGGTCCCAACATTCTTCTTCCACACCCGCCTTTAATAATAATCACCGTAAATCCAAAATAAAAACCACACCGTTGTGCGTTTCTTATTGAACACTTGTAGTGGAACATTTGAGACTGTGACTCACTATTTTCCAGGAAGGAGGCATGCTTTTCTATCCTGCGGTCATGATTTCGGATCCATAAAACGTGTTTTGCGGATATTGGAGTGTACACACCAGAACAGTAAACAGAGCAGATTCTAAAAGTCAGTAAAACAGGGCGTTTATTAGCTAACAGAATAACCAATAAGAATATATTCAGAAATAAATCTTGGTGGCCCCAATTTTATAAAAAAGCCGTTAGCTCTGAGAAAATATTTGGACGAGCTGTTCTCAAAAACTAAAGAATTCCATTAAATGTTTCATTGTACAAACAATTTAAATATAAGAAAGAGAACTTTAGAAAAATATTAGTTAAACACTTTATTGGTGGTCTTATGTTCTCTACATTTACCTTAAGCAATGTGCCTACAAGAAGTTTCTTGAACCCAGTAGTTACAGCGTACACAAAAAATAAATACAAAAAAGCGTATACAAAAAATATTGATGACCTGAAGAAACTTAGAAACTACACTATAGAGTATGAAAGTTTCGAAGCTGAAATCTTTCAGGGGCTAACGACGGAAGTTGATCTCAACGTAGACAAAGAATACGAATATGGGAGACCTAAATAATATTTATATTAATGCAATATCTAAACAATAAATTAATATTTTATTTATTCTTTAGCATATTGTTATGTGTTCAAATTATTAATATTTAGTTTCCATATCGTATTTTTTTTATAAAAAATCCAAATACTACAACAAAAGAATAGGGAATTAACCTTAAAAATGAACATTTTTGTAGTAAAAACGCATTTTATTGCAGAAACCTGTCAATTGCAAAAGATGTTTTATTTCTTTATAAAATTTTGAATAAAAGTTATAATTTAATTGAAGGGCAACATCCATTTCGGGAAGATGCATGCTTTAATACCCTAATTATTTTAAAGCAAAATCTAAATTAATATTAAAGATAGACGGTTTTTCTTTTTTTCCATAAAACTTGAAATAATACACTTGGACGGGTTTCTGAAATAAACGATTCAATTTTTCGAATATTAAACGCATCTAATACTTTCAGTCCAAAATCCATAGTCTAAGCTCGACTGTCAATCCTCTATACTATATCACAAACAATGCCCAGGATATCTCATTTGTTTTAAAACTTATACCTACCAAATTTTCTATATTCTTTCAGAGCCTGACACATCATTCTAATCTTATCTGATTAACGGCAGTGTCCCCGAGACCCTTTGTATATTTGATAGTATGGCACCTATATATTTCGGGGATTAGTTTTTTTTTTCATTGCCTCCTTTTTGTCTTGAGCTCTGAACAATAATAATTTTCTTCTTACTTAATAATCCATTCATGGATAAAATGACCTTTAAGGTGTGTATTGGATTTAAATAATTTTTGAGAATTTGAAGTTCTGATATATTCCTTGTGATGGGACTCATCTTCTGCTTGTGCTGACATTACATTCTAATGCTTAAACCAAAAATTAAAAACTGATCTTGAAATGAACAATAATATATACAATTAATATTAACATTTTTTAATTAATATAATCAAATTTTTGGGAAGTCTGCTGGTGTTAGGCTGTTTAAGAATGCGTTAGCAAACTAGTGGGAATCATCAAAAATGATTGCTGCCAATTCATAAGAAGTTATCTGATTATGGCAATTTAAGAGCTTCTCGCAGTTCTATTATCTTCATCCCTTGCGTAAAAGTCCCTAACTATTTTCGAGATGATTCCATTCTGGAAATATTTTCTTTTTGCTATGAAAATACAAAGCCTGTCGTCTTTTCAGGATTACCTCTATTTTTAGGTTTTTGAGCTGCCCTGCTATTTTATGGCAATCCGTTTCCGCTCGCTGTATTGCTTTCTTGGCATTTAAATTGCTGCTTGCAACATCATCACAAATTGTTACAGAAACATTCTAAACGAAAACTAAGAGGAAGAATTCATAGGAGAAGAGGAAATAGCAGACGTTATAGATAATTCAAAAAGGGGTAAAGCGGGAGGTATAGTCATATCACTCCCGAGGTGATAAAGAATATGGGAACAAAATGACTGAAAATATTCCAATTTATCTTAAACTTAGTGTGGAAAAGAAAGAAGTTACGAAGGACTAGGAAATGTCATTTATTACACAAATATATAAGAAAGGAGATTATAGGACCTCTCTTAAGTTGGCCCCTCAAAGTCAAATTTTTTATATTTTTTTCCGATAGCCTCCCTCAGAGTACTAGAGTTCTCAATAATTTTTAGAAATAGTTCTGTTGTTTAAACCACAAAAAATAACGACTAAAGATATGACGGGCCAACTTCACACTTATCGCAACTTTGAAGCCCTATAACTTTTTTGCTTTCAACTGTAGCACTTTGGTTAATGAGTACAATTGATAGAACTTGTAGGGAGGCTACCAGAACTCTAAAAAAAAAAAAAAAAAACGAAAAAGAAACATTTTTTGTTAAACAATAAGATTGGTCTCCGAAAGTCAATTTTTTAACAATTTTCTTAAAGTTCTGAGATTCCAAAGAGTTCTAGAATTCTATAAAATTTACAATGTTATATTATGAATAATGTACAGATTACATAGAAAACAGAAGGCCTTCTCTTAAGTAGAAGCTAACATCCTGACAAGATGCTATCTCCAGAACTTATCCCTTCGGTTATCCACTATACTTAACATAAGTGTTTTGATTCTATAAAATTGTCAGTAATTTTTCCTCTGCAATCCAAATTTGTCGAGCCACAAAGTGGACTGTGACAGTTGACATTACCAGGAAGAAGGATTGGAGTCGGAAGTCGGAAGCTGATTACAGTTCATCTAATGTTTCTATAGAGAAACTGAAGGGCTGAGGAGGAAGACATAGTGAACATATTGTTACAGGATAAGGAGTGAACATTCGAATTGCAACAGCCCCTAGAGTAGTTTGGATTTGGGACTGGATGCAGGGGATTTTATTTTTGACTAGTTTATAGACTCCACCACATGCTTTTAGGCCACTGGTATAATATTTGCGGAAAATTTCAAATTTTTGAAAAATAAAAGGATGCTCTGGAAGTAAAAAAAAAAGAAGCCCTTAAACCATCCACAAGTTCTATAATGCTAATCAAAAAATATGTTATAATGCTATACATTAAGATCTGGACCAAGTCCAATTATGCATAGTAGCCACTAAAACACTAAATATAATAAAAACAATAATAAATAAAATTAAGGTTAAGATCAAATTTCCATGTGATGTAATATGTAAAAAAATTGTATTATGTTATTACTCTCAAGACACTTGCAAACTTTAAAAATTTAAAATAAATTAGAGAGCCACCTCTGGCCTCATATAGGCTGTGGCTGTGGATGGTATATGTGAAACTCCAAAGAAATATTTACCTGAAATATATAATAATAGCGTACTACTAAGCAGTATCTTAGGTGTTTTATTAAGAAAATGGAGATGTCATAAGGATGATATATCTCAGTTAATCTATGTCATCGGAAAAATGATCCCTGAACATGAGGCGCTATTACCTTTTGTCACGAAGACATATAAAAGATTAACAAAGTCTATTGGTATCCAGATAAACAAAAACATGTTTTGTTTTCATTAAGATATTTGTTAGGTTTCGGCAAAAAAAATAGCCATTTTCAAGTATTAACTGATATGTATTTTGTAGTAGCAGGCCAATTTTACGAAAATAAATTTTATTATTACAATACGGGAAGCCCGCTTATCTTGTTTTGTTAAAAGCATTTTTCAAATAGATGTAATAATATATTAACATCGAATTATCTATTATGTTCACAATGAGCAGGAAAAAAATAACAATGTATTTTATCTTTTTCGAAAAATAATCAATGATATTGTATTAATACAAGAGAAAATTACTTATGTACAATATTTAAATGCTGTTCTTATATACTATTTCCATTACAAACATAAACTTTCCTATTGCCAAATATATATAATATATACTATATATAATTGCTAATATTTTTAATAAATAATTGCTAATATTTCATTGTAAGTAACCAGAGTTGATGAGCCAATATAAATGAATACTAATACAAAAGTAGACAACTTTAGTCTACTACATTCAAGTAGTGTCAAAATTCGATTTTTTTTATTTGGTCTTTATTTTTGAATTCACACCTGTCAGAGTTGACAATCAGTGACTTTGCTGGCTAATAAATAGGTACTGTGGCATGATAGAGAATAATATCTGGCGGCACCTCCCCCTGTCTTGATTATGGGGTATAGTTAGGCATGCAGATCCCTCATCCAGCTCTTCTTCAGCCTTCTGCGTGTGTTGTCAGGCATATTGATTGCCGCCATATCTTGCTCGGGTGAATTAGGATGTCCGTGTAAGCTATCGTGATTATAATGATATGATTAAAATTATTATTCATTGTTGTCCATATAATATTTTTCTATGAGTATTATTTATTTTTTTTTCTTTCGAGATGTAAATGATATGGAAAAAAACAAAAAACAATGCTCATAGAAAAATATTATTTGGACAATAATGAATAATACACAGCAACTCTTTGTCATTTTCTTTTCTTAAATATATATTTTGATAAAATTTTATATCGGATTCAATAATAATATATTTGTTCTATTATGTGTGGATTTTAAATGAAAGTTCGATGATAAACGCACATTTTTAAACGATAAAAAAGATGTTCTTTAAGAAAGTCTTTCGTTGATCATGAAACGCTTTGCCATTAACTGATTACAGGAGGGAGATTTCTGCTGGAATACTACATGGTACTACACTCTGAGTAATTGCACAGCCATGATTTGTTTCTCTACAACCTATCTCTGCATCCTTTCATCAGATTTATATATGTTTAAAAATATATCATCTTTATTAATAATAATTGTTATTATCAACACAATAACAGTTTTTTCTTTATTATATATATATATATATATATATATATATATATTATATGTATGTTTATCCTCTAATATATATATATATATATATATATATATATATATATATATATATATATATATATATATATATATATATATATCCTAGAATAATTGTGAGGGGATTAACATTCTTTTAAAAGATTAATAAATCCACTGTGCTATGTTTCTAGGTTGAGTTGAGCTTGATATTTCTTAGCTGCTAATACATTAGTCTATATATATATAGGGATGCCATTGGGCAATCATTGAGGATGATTATCCCAAAATTAAGTAAGCTTATGAATACTTTTGAATTTCTTACCTTGTCCTCTAAATTGGATACCTTTCCAAGGGTCTGGTTTGTGGTTACCATTATTTAATAATTAACCAAGATAATGTTCCTACTTTTAATTTTAATACTAATGTTAATCAAAGTTACTGCTATTTTAATGAAATATATTCAAATTAAATATGGGCATGGTTATTAAAGAACAACCTCCTTGCTAACATTTATCTTTATTCCTCAAAACTAAAACAAAAAACTATTACAATAAAAAGTTAACCATGGAATGATTCAGCTTAGACTTAGCCATTAATTGTTTTAACATAAATCTCTTATCTGTACTAACTGGTGTTGATGGTTCCTCAGCATCTCTCCCTCGGATTCCCCTGCATATCTTCAGTCATGGAGCCAGAGCGCATGGTCAGTGTTCAGAGCTGCAGTCTTGCATCAGCCGGTCTCCGTCTCCAAATCCTCCCTCAGCCTCGGTCAGTTCAGAAGTTCCTCTTTTTCATCTCTCTGCTTCTTTCCCCCTTTCTCTCTTATTCTGCCTAAGAGGGAGTCGCAGACGTTGTTCATTGGCCGACTAGTTTTATAGAGGGAGAAAATTCTGGGATTTCATCGGATGGCTCCACCCCTTGTCCTGACAGTCGGTATCTGCGAACCATTATCCAACTCGTATAATTTAATCATACCTTTTCCAGGCGGTCTCCACTTTTTCCTTGAGGCCAGTCAAAGCCTAAGAGGAACAGTTCTTAAAATTGATTAGGTGTCCCAGCTTTTGGCATTGTTACAGTGTTAACTTCTCGGTAGGGTTTCTAAATTAACTTATCCCTGATCACTTATGTGGTGACATCTGTCATCGCCTGTCAGTTACCCTTCTCTACCTGCTCTTCCCTCATTTCTTTTTTGTTCGCACCTGGTCTGGTTAAATTAAATAACGATAATATTGTCCAATATCAATACATATTAACTGTTTGTTTAATCTGTCTAATTTAGTTTTTAACTATCGAAGAAACTGCAAATGACTGCATTTACCGAAATTTACTGAAGAAAAATGGCTGCCATTTATAAACTGTAAAGGAAAAAAAATTCTCCAACAGTTTTTATTTCTAGAAACATAGAGGAATCAAAGTACAAACTATAAAAAAAAATAAATTAAAAAATATCAAGCAACCACCCTTGGACCACTTTATTTCGATTGACCCATATTTAAATTCAGCTGGAAATGAACTTAATGAAAAAATATCTTAATTATATCGGCACAGAAATATCGATATTTCAAAATATTGTTAATTGTTGTATCAAATAAAAAAAAAAAAAAAGGCGTGAACGAATCGGAAGTAGGTTAAGAGATACCTTCCTTCTTATTATTTAAATTTTGCTGCAAATGAACATAATAAAAACAATATCATAATGATATCAACAGAGAAATATCGATATTTCAAAATATGGTTAATTCTTTTATCAAATTAAATTTAAATTTATTATGGGAACTAAACCGATATATAAAAAAAAAATTGAAAATGGTTTAAAAATCAACTATGCAAGACGTAAGCACCAAATACTGACGCCACTTTGGCCTTGAACAGTACTAAAAGCCTTAACAATAGATTGCAAATATGCAATAAGTTTTGCCACCCTAATAAACTCCAACTGTGCACAATAAAGAATATTTATTTTTTAAAATATATTGTTATTTGTAGAAAAAAACGTTTTTTTGTGTCACTAGTAATATTTTCAAAATTTTTCAAACAACGAATTCGATATTACAAACTCCAAGAACTTTATATACAAATAGTTTTAAGGGGAACATGAGTGCAGGCCAGCAAGACTTAGCTACAATGCGGGTTGTGTCTTACACGCTATTGAAGGGACTAACTATTACCACAACAATTACATATCTGTATCACGAAGGTAAAGAGCACTCACTATGTCCATATTCCTAACTTTGCAGGAGAACAGTTATACAATTTTTTCCGAATAAAATTGGATTTATTAATCTTTTAAAAGCATGTTAATCCCCTCACAATTGGTCAAGGCCCCTCACAACATATATATATATATATATATATATATATATATATATATATATATATATATATATATATATAAATGGCCTGACATGCCCGGGGAAGGGAGGTTAAATTCCTGAGGAATCCCTTGGCCGCCTTTCGAACTCACAATCTTGAGTTTGTAAGCAGGCGCACTTTCGCAAAGCATTAACTCGCTCTGCAGATTTCTGCAGAAGGAAGGGTAATAGTAAAAAAAAAATATCTGTTACAAAAAATGATTAGGCTTTCTAACGTTGAAACCGTTCTTTTTCTTATGCTTTCTAGGTCTACCCAATCCTTAAAAATAAATAAGTACCTCTCATTTTCAGAGAAGCTTTCAGACCGAGAACCAAGTACCTCTACCCATGCCTTCCTTCTAGTCTCGTAACGCACTGTCGTGGATTCATTAATTTATATTATATTTATACTTATATGTTCTATCTAATTTTTCTTTCCTGAATAATTCTGTGAATGGAAAGCTGAAAATATTTGAAAAACAGAAAGATATAAATAGAGAAGATGTGAATATTCTTTTTTGTTTTATTATTCAATAATGAGCCTCCCGAGTATGATTCTCGGAACTAGACATCACCATCAGCCATTAATGGAGACCGATCAGTGGTTTCATAAGTCCATAGGTACGACATTTATGAATATAGAATAAAAATATAAAGTATTTTAGAATCACTATTCCAAGGCTTTAAAAAAAAAAATCACAAACCAAATAAGTTATTAAATAACTATTGGATATTTAAATATTTTAAAATTATCAACTATATAGTAATGATTTGCGTTTTTATTACATACTCGTTTATTGACAAATATTATAATCTGCCACGATCTTGAGCAATAGGTAATAAAGATGGGAGTGCACATTCATACAAAAAAACAAACAAAATGTATAAATTAGAAACAAGAATAAATTAAAAGTAAAATCCTAGTCGAAATAGAATATAGAAATAATATTAAAGTAAAACTCTAAATCACACCTATGTTAATACACAACATTTTCAATCGACCTGAGAATTCCCAAAACCGTCCCTCTCCCCTGTAAGGGATAAAGCAGCTCTTTGAGATTTCAGTGCATCTCTCTCGTCGCATGGCTCTAAGCTAGTTAGCAGAGAAGAGTGGATATTACAAATATTTATTTTAAGATTCATTTGATGAGAAAAATAAACAACTCTCATCTTAATTAATATTCTCAGGAAATAAATACACAAATAAAACTTTATCATTTGTGGCTGAACGAAGGATGGTTGTATGGAGTATATGTAAAAGCCGTCAGATATTTTTCATTCCATACCATCCGTTATCAAAGCATATGTAAATCAACTAAATTGTTTTAATTTAGTTTCAGAGACTTCTTAATGAAACAAATACAATTCATTTTCAGTAAAAACAAGAGAAGGCTCGCAACTATAATTGTAATTATATAAGTTATTACAACAATCAGCTGACAGTTATTATAAAATATAGCACAAAAAAAATCCCTGACTCTTTAAATGAGCATAATAAAGTACCAAGGGCCACAGACTCCGGGCTTAATTACACTGTTCCACCTGTTATGTCTATTAACCGGAACGAAGTGTTATCAGTTCCAAGCTCGTAGTAATTGCACGGCACGTACCCTCTGTCTTTTCGCCAAAGCCATGTTCCCGCTGGGGTGTAAATAGTTTGCGCTTAGTCTTAATTACTTCTATTTCACCAGCTATTAAACAAACCACAATTATAGTCAGGAAATTCTGCAAGAACGTGCGTTGAAGGGCCAATTAAGTTAGTGTACTCTTACTCGAGGATTTATTGATGATTGTTTTTCACCAATTAATGGAGCATTTTCTCACTTTGTATATCATTATCATATTTAAACCGTCTGATGTCCCTTTTGATATACTATATAAGTGTATAGGGTGATCAACTTTACAGAAACATTAATTATTGTAGCATAAATTTTGTCATTTTTAGTGTCGAAAATATAAGAACGTGGTGGTTTATCGATCAGTTTCCATAGATAATGAATTGCATCAAATAACGCTATGAGATAAGCCACTATCCATCATCATGGAAGTATAAATATGTTAGGAGATATTGGGCACGAATGGAAGCAACAATTAGCTGGTCCAAAAGAGAACTTGGGAATTTATTACAGGCCAACAATGGATCTCTGAAATTTTGAAGATACCTTTGAATTATATTTGAAGATACTAAAATTATCCACCATAACCAATCCAATCACCATAATACGTAACAGATTTATTATGTTAGAAGAAAAATCCAAGACCGAAACACAATCGACCACTCAGAAGACAATTACCACCAAGCCACCACCCATCTTGTTGAAATTGCGAGAAAAGAGCTGATTAAATTTTTCGTTTGGAATATGACGTATGATGTATTTAAAATAAAGATGAAAGTATAGAACTGTTAGGATATTCCAAACTCTTACACAGCAGCTGCAGCTCTAACATCAGTAGAGTGGTGAAAACAGAGAGATACCGGAAAAGATGCCGCTGTGTATTTCTCTTTCTCATACCTAGCCTTTCATTGCCTCGTTAACTTGCAATCAGCTGATTTATATTCTAGTATCGTATTTTTATGTATGTAAATATTGTGTTTTGATAATCGAGTAAAGTAAAAAACAAAAAAAAATAGTATATCTCTCGGCTTGGTTTATTTAAATCACTATTTAGTTATTATTTTACTACCTTATTATCGTTTTTGCGATCTCTAAAGGATCATCAGAGTCATAAAACTATGAAAAATAACTTTAAAGAGAAACTCCAGAATTTGTATTTTTCAAACGGTCTTTGTGAATAGCAGGCAGAATTAAACCGAATAGAATTACAAAAAAAATATCTTTTCGGTATTAAGCCAAACAATTATTTTTTCTATCATTAACTCTATTTATCGTTTTAATTGTCATCTTCATACAAGTAGTCTACATTAATATGAGATAGAAAATAAATTATTCCCCCACGCTAGTATACTGTGCTAACTCCCTCGCACACCTCCTCACTTTTGAAAATTCGAATCTTTTGATTTATCTTCCGTTTTAGAAACAATTACGACATTTTGACAGCATTTGAGATGCAAAAAAAAAAATCAATTAAATTTTTTTTTAATACAGTGCTATCTGAATTTAAAAAAAAATATTAGAAAACCTTTTTTTTTTTTTCTATAATTTCGGCTGCAAAGATCCATAATTAACGTACACAACATGACTTAGAAGAAATATCTATACAGATGATTAAGAATATATATAAACGTAAAGAAACTTGGTTTTAAACATACTCTTCTTGCCTATTCTTGAACAATTCACTTTCAAAAGGTTTTTAAGAAAATCCCCCTATTTTTGAAGAATGATCCGAATACTGTTACAAATTACTCTTTGATAACTGATAGAAATTAAGTTCAAACATTCCGAATTATATATTTAAGTAAAAATTCATCTAATTGAATAATTTATGTATTTTTGCATTTGCCAAGCAAATTTTTCTGATCTACAGAATCAACTTTGTACCAAACTGGAGATATGAAGGGTCGTTTGCTTTGAAAAAAATCTAGTGAACTACCTGCTCTTATACCTGATGAAATAGGGTGTTGAGAAACTATAGCTTGAGGCATAGTTTGGTAATTAAAAGGTATATTTAAAAAACAATTTTCCTTGAAAGACAACCTTTTACACAGCAACTAAAACTACTTGAGGGACCCCCACTTGAAGAGACAAACACACAGCCCCAGGCGAGGAAATGTTCGCCAAGCCTACAAAGGAGATAGCATCTTTTCAATTTAGCAACCACCCTACCAACAAATACTATGAACAATTGCATTCATAGTTTAAAAGCAAACGAATTTTCTCATCTTTTTTTGTTAGAAAAACATATTTATTTTTTTACTCGCTATTAAAAAATAGGCAATTACTAGCGATAAGATCAAGAATGGGGACGATAAACTTATAATATGACGATTTTGACGTTTGCATTCTTTCTTACTCTTTGACAAGGTTTGGTCCTTTTTTTAAGGTTTGAATCGACCTGAGAACTCCCGAAACCGTCCTATTAAAAAAACAGTGGTAATAAAGTTACCTTTTGGAACTAATTGGAACCAAGGGGAGGAGGGGGAAAGGGAGGGGATCGGATGACAAGAGTATACAGTGCCTAATCTTTTGTTATGCCTAGATTTTTTCCCCATTTTTTTTTATGTAACTGCATTTGTTAACGATATATCAGTTTCAAGCAGCAATTTAAATAACAATAAAACAATGCAGAAGATGGAAACGGTTTTCTGAATTAGACCTGGATATCTCAACAAACTTAACGTTAAGGTAAATACAGATAATACAAAAAACATTGTATTTACTTACTAAAAAGGAAGTCTGAGGCGTCTGAAAAGAAGATGGCCACGGGACCTTTTAAGTTAAAATAGACATTGAAGTGCTACCAATGGGTGGTTCCTTCACAAGTAATTCTCCTGTCTTGTACTTCAAATTCCCATTTACTTGTTGTATTATGTAATACAGTTGTAAATTTCAATAAATAAATAAATAAAAAAAAAAAAAAAAGGAAGTAAGAATACCAAACTGGCTATAGATAAAAAATTACCTTCACTTCACATCAATGATAAAATCAATCCATGAAATATTCCATATTGCATACATACTTACGCAATGTGCTAATAACTTTAAAAAAGAACAAAACTAACAATATTTACATACAACCCAATAAGAATTAGCACCAGTAATCTCCTTTGAACGATAGGCTAATCTTGTAACCTTTATTGAAAATCAGCCGATGACTGGAGCCAATCTATGTGAGAGAGATCATCCTATAGTGATTAACCTCCTTTAGGGAAATTGTCCTTCCTAATTTTAGATAATGAGGCAGTCTGGAGCCAGTAGAGAATTAATGGTTAAATATCTTTTCAAAGCCTAGTTAATGAAATGCCAAGTTTCATTAGCAATTTAAATTTTTAAAACAATTCTAATGTGAGTTAGTCGTATTTTAAAATAATGAGATGGTAAAAATCAGTGAGTAAGATTTTGAATAAAAAAGTAGTAATAATTCTATATTGATTTGTTTACTTATAAATATATCCAATATATATATATATATATATATATATATATATATATATATATATATATATATATATAATATATGAAATACAATATATAAATCCACAAGTTAAAAACACAGAGGGGTTTTAAAACGAGAAATAACTTTGTGGATTCGATTTAGAGATTAAAAATGAAGTTCAGTGAGTACGTCACACCATTTAAATAAATTAGAAAAGCCCATAAAGAGTAATTCGTCAAAGAAACGTTGTTTAAAATCATATTTGATGAAACTGTGAACATCACTAGGATTGAAATTTTTTCTATTTTCTTCGACCCGATATTTTGGTAAGAACATTTTGTTTCTTGACCAAAGGTTATAAACGGAGTTGATGTGGCTAGCATCCACGTTTCCATAAGGTTACTTTCCAACCTTATGAAATGCCAGTTCTCATTTTATAACCCAGTAGGATCTCCCTGACCCTAAAATCGACCCATACTTGATATATCAAAAAATACATTTTCTTTTAGCAATTGGGAGTCAGGAGCCCTTTATCTTACCAACTGAGATACCCCACTCTCTCAACAAAAATGAACAATATCAATTTATAACGGATATCGATTATCATATGTTAACTCTACCTAGTCCAGTCAGTCAGTGAAAATCTATTTGGTTTAATAGCTTCATTCTGACTTCTATAAGTGAACCATTGTGATAATATTTAAAAGTGTAGTTTATGCATTTCTTAAAATTTTATTTTGGTGATCGGTTTTTAATAAGATAATTAAATCTTAAAAACGATACGATAAAAGTAATATTTCTACAGATAAATACAAAAACATTATTTAATACCTACAAAGAAAATTTTACAGACTCATTTATTTAAAGCATTTTGAAAAAAAATATGAATTCAACATATATCTAATACATATGCTACAGAATTTTAATAAAGTTTGTGATGACGCGCTTTAATATTTCATTCTTGAGTTTTGTAAATCCTTTAGAAAAATGCAGTAGCTATTATCCATGTTAATCTTTTTGTTTATTACCACTTTTTCATAACTCACAGCTGTTTTCCTAATACTCCGAGAGAAAACTGTAAGAACTGAAGAAGCTTTACTGACAAACGAATCCCCTGCATAAAGCAAGATATACAGTAGACAAGTGTTGGAGTGCGGCGCAACCTAAGGGTGGATCACAGCTTTAACCGTGCTAAGATAGTGCCACGATCTGCATTTTATCACGGTTACTTCTCAGGGAGGACTTAGCCGGAGCCCATAGTCCTTGATATGGGAACGTGGTAAACAATGGCCTCATTTCCATAAACCGATCCCCACTGCGAGTCTTACATTCTTCTTTAGCAATAGAATGGAGAATATGTCCAATATTCAAGATGTGGCAGCAATTCCAAAGTGCATGTCAATGAGTTGAAGTGGTTAATATCGGTTAATTTAAATTTTTAGAAAGTCTTTCGTGAGAGGGAAAACTAATATTGGATACGCAATAAGAGCATATATCGTCCACATTATGACGTACGGCGGTTTGGAATTATTTCAAGAGACTGGAAAATGCCGTGTAGGACTCTCCATAAAATTGGACAAATGGACATTAGTTTAAATGGTGATTGTTGGTGAAGGCTTGAAAAAAAAAGAATATGTTTCCAAACGTAATATTATTGTGGGAAGATCGAAAGAAAAAACAACTATCACTTGCAAAGTATACCCTAAATATTTAATAAAACTTTTTGGTATTAAATAAATAGAAACAAAATATTAATTTTCTGTTTTTATCTGTTATGGTTAACAATATATGAGACTGATAGATTAATTCACTACCGGTATATCAATCTATAGTAATTATATCGCAAAGCCGAAAATCTCAATACAATAACTGGCGGTAACGGATAAATAGCGTTGGAGACTCTTTTTTTGTAAAAGTGAAGAGACTGAAAACTCAAAATTCGGTAAAACAATAAAAAATTACTGACTTCATGATTACTACTAAAAACCATTCATACGCTTAAATAATTATTCATCCAAAGAAATTTGTATTTATAAATATAATAAATTGATGTAATAAATTAAACTTCAATATTTATTAATACTAATATGATCTGTAAATTAATTTTTGTATTGTATTTTAATTTTTGTCTAGTATATCAGTTAAATCAATTTTAACTCGGCAGTGTATTTTTTTATCTCTAATATAACTAAAATTTAATTTAATAAAAAACTAAAAACACCGACTACAGAAATAACTTTTATATCTTCCAACCCTGTTCGTCCTAAGGGACAGAATCCATTTGCCTACCTACTTAAGCGCATTGGTGGGTTGCTAGTGAAGTTGACGCCCACGAATAAAGAAACTTGGTATTGTGGTCGGATGCCTTCAACGCCCAAACGAAAATAAAGACTCTTCTGTGCTCAATACATTAATTTACTTTCTGTATGTTTACATGCATAGATGCAAGGAGCTTTCAGTATTGCGCCGTCCACAGATGAATGGGACGGAATATACATGTAAGATACACGTGTAGTGGAAGGCGCCCAACTACTACACCAAGGATCAATATTCCTGAGCGTCAACTTCACTAACAAACCACCAATGCTCTTAAGTAGAAATGCAAGTACATTCCGTCTCTTAGGACGAATAGGGCTGTTAGATATAAAAGTTATTTCCGTTATCGGTGTTTTTATTTTTTATTAAGTTAAATTTTATTTTAACGTTTTTAGTTTTTTCAAGTCTTGGCTATTTATAATTTGTAACCATATGATCGTGAACTTAAAACTGACATAACTAATAAAAAACATCAATAAAAAGCCCAAAATACTCATTAAAAAATACAATGAAATATTTTTTTGAATATTTTGAGCTCTCAATGTTTAAAAATATTCATGGAATTCACTGGGTAACTAAAGCCATCAAACTTCAAAATAAATCGAGCCATTATCTCAAAAATCGTTAGATACCTTCAACCAGAAAGATTTAACATATTTGATGCAACATTTCTCTAGTATATTGAGCTGATAATGATTCACGGGATCATAAAGAGTAATTTGACCCATCATACTTGAAAATCGGCCATTCTCTCTAAAAACGTTAGATACCTAGTAACGGTCAAGCTAAGCACATTACCTGTGTGGCTTCGACATAGTAGGCTAATTAGATAGTCATGGATATATATATTTTTTTAACCCATTTCTATTAAACCTAAACAGTTGAATAACTTGTGGCTTCTTTAGGTGAGGAAGTTGGCATTGGGTCTGTGGAAAAAACTTGGAGCCCATAAAATGGCCGGAGTTCCCACCGCGACTGATCTTAATATATTCCAAATTGCCCAGGCACTGATCGGATCTGGGTCTTCCTGAATCTTGGCAAACGCTTCTAATAAATCAGAAGGAGGAGGTTAAATAGGTTCCGGATTTGACAATCTTGTGGTTAATAGGGACAAGAAAAATTTTATTTTTTTACACTCTGAACACAAAAGAATGCATTTAGTTTTGTAATTTAATTTAATTTATTTAAAACTTCTTCCACTCTATTACTCAATTACAAATTAAATTTTTTTTTAAATTGAAAATTAATTTGTATATTAGCTAATTTTATTTAGTATAATTAAAATCAGCTGGGAAAACGTTCGTAGTCCCATTTTAAATATACAATTTTAGTGCACATTTCCAATTTAACAGAATTTACCACAAAATAGGTCGCAGGTGGTTTTGTAGTTTATTGATTTCGGTTTTTTATTTTGTTAAATTTAATTATTACTTAAAATTTTAAAGTTAAAATAGATAGCGTAAATGACAAATTTCTTTAAAAGTTCTCTGTTTTAGGGCAGAAATCTTATAATTATTTTATTAAAAGTATAACTTTTTATTTTAATAACCGGTTCAAACTAATATCGCTAACCTATAATAGTCATAAACTCTATATTAAACAGTTACTGTTACTTAACAAATAAAGTAATTAATTAATTAACATGCAACATCATAATAATATTGCCAGATTTTTTGATCATTACAACCCCATCTTGAATTGAGATTCGTTCACATTTATAATGTTGATATTATATTTTTTTCTCCTTTCCCTTTTAATTCCCATTCAGATAATTAACCCACTTTCAAATTATCATTCCATTTTATTATCTTAAATTGTAGAAGTTGAAATATACTGAAGGCCATTTTAAGTGTAGGATTTCATAAGCTTCGAACCTGAAAAATGTTGGTACAACTTTAGAACAACTTACATCGAATTTTAATTAATAATTGTTGAAATTCATTTCGTTGTTTTCAATTATATTAACTTAGTTTCATACCCAGCATTCATTGATGTAAAAATATATTAAATTGGAGCGTTTAATTAAGTTCAACAATTGGTTTTAGTAAACATGATTCTGTACAAAATGAAAATGTTAATTGAGTAAATTTCTAAGTAAAAAGAACAAAATAAAAGGTAAATTACTAGCGATTCTATTTAATTTAAATATGGTGAATAAAAAAAACACGGCTTCAACTCAATGACTGTTTAGTATAATTTTGCCACGGAAACATTTTATTTTTCAGATGCCATAAAAAAATATCACGAATGGAACCCGAAGGGATATTTTAAACTGATTGGCTCAGAGATAATGATAGATGGATATGCAAGAATTTTTTGGACGTCTAAAACATTCGTGATTCTAATTTATTTGTAACCAATTTTTTTTTTTTTTTTTTGAGGAATATTTAGGAATTAAGATGATATTTAAAAGATTTTGGACTGCTTGGATTCTTTGAAAGGAATTTTATGGGACCGTCATGTTCCAGGGAATCGGAAGCTTACATTACTTGTTTGGTAAATCTTGAAACAGTCAGAATCTGGGAGTGTTATTAGTGTTCTACATGGATTGCTTGTCAAGAGAAAATTCTAGGAAGCAGATCTGTTCTACAGAGAGATAAGCGAATTCAAGATAATTTAAAATTAAATAAAATTATTTAATTTTGATAATATATCAAATATTATATTAAATTGCAGACAAATATTGTTGCTTACATTTTTTAGAAAAAAATAATTAAAATGGTTAAGATTTTATTAAATGATAATCAATCTTTAAAATGTTTATTATGCAGAATACTTAAACTATTTAATTAATATTCAATTATTTAATCTCACCTGCTTGAAGCCTCTGTATATAAGTTGAATTTCCTTTCTTGTAAATTTCGTTGTTTTGATAAGTTTGGTCAGTTCCTCCGGTCTGTACCGGGAAACATGGATGTTGAATTGATCTAACTCCTCCTCTGAAATAGAAAAAGAAAAGAAAAAAAATATTTAGATAAGTATAAAAATAATGGAGGTATTTTATATAGTAATTATATAAAATAGTCATCGGAAAAAATTATTTTTTCTTAAATTTATAAATACTTGTTGTTAAAGTATTAAGATGAGAGTTCTAACCTAATCCATACGTCTAAAAAAAAAGATTTGACATTACAAGAATTATTTAACTTTCTTAAGCATTTCCTATATTTTTTTAAATTTTAACAATATTTTTTACATTTCAGATTTCAATGTTTCGGGGTAATGCATCATCTTCAGGCATAATCCCACAAAAAACTTTACTAATCAGCTAAAAAACTTTACACCATTACTTTATGGGTCATACTTTGAAAATAGAGAAATCATAGTCCCAGGAAGAAACCGAGTTTTTTTTATGGATCTGGCCGAAATGTTTTCATTGATTTTGATAAAACACGGTCTTAGATTGTTTTATCAGGTGTTAGCTTTCATGTCAGCAATAATTTTACATATGTAAATGTGTTTTAAACCTTAAAATCCTCACATACTCGATTTGTTGAATTTTCTACATTGACTTTGTTAAGCTGCCAGAAAACCAATATATCGCAATCAATATAATATAGGTGTGCAAACAAGTTCAGAATTTTCAGAAAAGAAAAACAAATTCGTCATAGAACAATTACGTCAAAAATTATTTAAAATAATTGTTTGCCTCTCGGCCATATACGCCACTCCCTCTCTTTTTTTTCAAAAATGGCTTCCAACTAAACTCACAGTCTTCCACAGTTGAGAAAAACTGTCGGCAAGCCTTACCAGCTTCTTCCGAACCAAACTGAACCCGATGTTGAGAGAAACATCCACTAACATGCTGTTGCTGTAAGATGTTTAGTTTAAAAAAGAACGTGCTTTGTGTTAACATTTTTTTAAATTTATATTGTAGTTCTTCAGGTTTAATGGGATTAGATGTGATGTAAATAAGGAGGCTCTAAAGTTATGACTCAAAAAAAAAAAAACAACAACGAACAAGTACAAAAACCTCACTCCCTCACTCATAATAAAATTTAACTAAAATTAACTAATAAAAATGTTAACCTATCAGTATTATTCAAAGTAAATGAACCACTGAGAGTTGTATGTTATCCTATGTTTATTTGTTATTTTTTGTCTGTCACTGTCTACTAATTTGAAAATTAGTCTTAAATTTCAATTAAACGATAATATTTTAATTTTATTAATATTAATTCCTTATAATATTTCCTCAACTTCATTCCCCCACTTTACTATGCACCCTCAATCTCTTCCTTTCGAAAATTGGTATATTTTAATTTTCCTTCCGATCTAGAAACAATTACGACGGGATATTTTAACAATCTAATATGAGATGGAATAACAAATTCAAAAATGAAATTATAGTGCTATCTAAAGTAATAAGAATATTACTATTTACGGCTATATACAGGATTACATGCCATTTCTGACTTAATTGAGAAGGATAAGATTAATTTTTATTTATCCTCCGACGGGCGCTGAAGTTCTTATAACATCACCGGCCGCTAGCCGTATTTTGGACGGCACACAACTTTTATTCTTTTCCACATCACCATATTATGATAAGTGATGATTTCATTTCTCATTATTATAGGATTTTCATTTCAAAGTTGAAAATTAATAAAAAAAAGTTTGTATATGGTTTTATTTAAAATGAGTTCAGAAACAAAATATCTATTATTTTTACTACTAATTAAATTAATTGAGGAAAAATAAAGATTAAATGATTTATCCAATATTATTACTAATACCAACAAAATATATCATGTAGAGATTAATTTTTATTCATTTCCGTCTGTTCCACCTTTTGACAAAAACATTTTCTTTATATATGGATTTATTTAAATCACGATAAAACATTATTTCACAATTTATATATTATTTATGTTAGTAGCTACATTAATTTTGCTGAATCAAAATTTTTTATGCAATTTTATTACTAATTATAATATAATATATTATGAATAGATCGATTAAAGGAGAAACTCAAAAAAAAGTAAAACTTATATTTATATTTTAATCTGTGCTGACGTTTCCGCCTATGTTCCAGACCTTAATCAGGCCAAGCAAAACAAGATAACAACCATGACGTATGAGCACGTGGAAATATAAATATATGAAAATTTGTAGATTGATATTGATAGATAGATATAGACATTGTCTATTTTTTTTCTTCTTTAATTCCTCACTTACTGTCCTTTTTTTCTTGTGTATCTGTCCTTATTTTTTTCCATACATTTGATGTTAACTTATCATTATCATCACATTTTATTTGTCTGTGTAACTTCATATTCATTTGGCTACGTAACTTGTATACCTACACTTCGTTAATTTTGAAATTATATTTTTCTATATATTCCGGTATATCTTTCTTATCTTATTCTTTCATTCATTTTTTATATGTTTAATTTTAATTTTTAATAATTCACACACACATTTGATCATATATTATAATAATTTTCGTATATTTTTATATTATCTATAAATAAAATTTACAGATGAGAATATATAAAAGTAGGAAAATATGTGATTAGATAAGGATAGACAGATAGATAATCTGTCTATGACCTACTTACATGGTTTGATATTTTCACGTGTTCATTCTTCATTGTTGATAGATATGTTATTTTACTTAGTTCTGGTGAAGCCACACATTAAAAATAAATTTCATTTATCATTGTAACTTATCTTAGACCAAGTCCCCAAAAAAATTATTGAGTGACGTCTACGGTCGACAATATCTAAACTGCTATATTGAGTTAATTTAAAAATTACTCCAGGCGCAAATCATATCCTCGGTGATCAATTTAATAATTATACCATGACTGTAATTATAACCTACAAAGTATTATGGC
The DNA here is from genome assembly GCA_948150685.1 of Rhaphigaster nebulosa. Classification (NCBI taxonomy): domain Eukaryota; kingdom Metazoa; phylum Arthropoda; class Insecta; order Hemiptera; family Pentatomidae; genus Rhaphigaster; species Rhaphigaster nebulosa. The sequence goes on from OX411306.1 coordinate 158,011,921, forward strand.
CTTGCTCAAACATAATATTTTCTATATTTTTCCATAATTAAAATAGACTCCTGTCGTGCCTGACACTCAGATGTTACTAGAATTAATTACAACTGTGCGCCGATGAAATAATCAGTTACTTATAATTGGTTCTATCGTGTTTGGTTTACATTTTCCGATATGCGCCCTAATTAATTTTTGGATTTTTTATGACTGCTTTTAATATTCGTACAAGGTTATTAAGTCCCAAGAAGTTAACCGTTAAAACCTCTTCCGGCCAAGTACTACATATAGAATTTTGTTATATTTTAATATGATTCTTTTTACTCAATTAAAAATACAATGGGTTTTCCACTGCATTGTTTTTTGTTTTATTTTTTCAGAAATATACAAATAAACTTATATCTGATAAATTATAACTTATAACTTATATAACTTTTTTTTTTTTTTCTTTTTTTTTTTTTTTTTTTTCCGGCTTAAGACTTCCATTGAAGTCCTATACTGCCCAAACTATTTTTATTTTTTGTTATAACTTATATAACTTATAATTTATATCTTATAAGTACGCAACATAAGATTTTTGATAGATTATTAATCCATCTTTTAAATAAAAATTATCGTATTATTAAATGTTTGTTTATTGAATATTTAACATAAATTAATAAATAAATTTTAAAAATTGTCTTTCTTATTTGTTACTTACTTGTTTTCTTAATTTTTTTCCTGTTATTGTTATAATTTTTCTTACTCCTCGTGTGGGGTTTTCGAAAATATTTGTCCATCATAATTCTGATTAGTAAACTAAAATCTGAAAACCGAAATAGAGAGCTTGAGTGGAAGGGATTAGAGGGAAGGATGTTGGGCTAGTACGTTGTTGGACAAACTAGCATCTAAAACATTTTCGTGACTTTAGTATATTTTAAGAGATCCCACATCCTCCTCTCTTTCAGTCTTCTTCAAGTATTCGAAATGCATGAGGGCCTACTTTATTAATATATCGGTCTCATAAATCGTTACTAGAGAGTCTGTAAGCCAAGCCAGAAAAAAACATTAACGGCCAACTTTAATCAGATTTAATTAAAATACTCTTCATTCCAGGAAAGAGGTAATTTCAAATAAATAATAGGTATAAATATAATATTTATTTGGCCATTAAATGATAAAGTAAATCTTGAGCTTGTAGTGTGTACTTATGACATAAAATAACATTTTATCTTTATATAATAACCTTCTATAATTTTTTAATAAATTATTAAACAAAAATTTTTTTTGACGGTACAGTTATTTGTTATCGCAGTTATACCAACACAGCATAATCAATTAAAGAAATGTTATTTTTTTATTTTTTGTATCAAATGGATAGAATATGTCTATTTTTTATAAGAATTTAAAACAGGAGGTTCTCGGTTAGACCTTGAAATCATTAGGCATGCCCTTCCTTTATTATAAGCGCTACATTTTATCGTGATGAAATTTCGAGAATTTCATTTCAATTTCGTTTCTATAAACTTATTACACTTTTTTAAAAATGTGACATATATTAGTTAATGTGTAGAAAAAAAAAAGAAGAAAAAATCACTGTTTGAATGCATTAATAGATAGCATTATTCTTTTCTTGAAATTCTGGATTTTCCAAAAAAAAACATAATATTAAAATATAAACAATAGTAAATGGTACAATAATAAATATTTATGTAATTCCTGCAAGCGAAATTTTTTTTTGGTTTTCTATAAGTTGAGTAGGAATCTAATTATTGGCTATCTTACAAGTTGCATAGATGTCTACGAAGGAATGTGAATATCGAAAAAATATCGATATGTATCCTGTAGATAGTTTTTGAATATATCGAAATAGCATATATCGACATTACGATATATCGGACTTCGATATTTTTAATTTATTTATTTTTTTATGAGTTTTGCAAAAAATATCGATATGTTTGATCGTTCATTTTAACTCAATATATCGTAATAACGATATTAAAATTTGAGTATCAGAAACCGATATTTTCCAAAAAAGAATTAAGCGAACAAAAATAAAATAAAATAATGTCTACATGGTCAACAAGTTTGATAGGTTTCAGTTATTATTAATTCAAAGATTAAAAGCATCGAGGCTCAATATATTGAAATACGATATTTTCACTGATATATCGGACCATTATATTTGAAAACGCTCGATAATATATATATATATATATATATATATATATATATATATATATATATATATATATCGATATTTTATAGCAACACGAATACACCACACCATAAGTTGTTTTGGTTCTTTATTTGTCGAATCCGCCGTTCTTTGTTAGTTTTTTTTTTTATTAGTTTACGATACTCAAGTTTTAATATCGATATTACGATTTATCGGATAAAAACTATCGAACGAACATACAGATATATTTTTAAAAAATATCAATAAATTGATATTGAATATGGGTAACCAAAATGCATAACAAAAATGTAATTTTTTTCTGCAGGAATGTTTTTTCATTTTTGAAAATTCCTAAGTATTTTTATTTTTTATTTTGAATTCTTAAAATATATATAGTATAATTTGACTGCTGAACATTCATAACATGATTTTAATATTGGTTAGTGTTTAGAATTTTTCGAATAAATTAGGTGAGTGGAGATCACCTGCAATTATTGCATACAATTTTTATCACTATCACTATCACTACTATATATTATTACGGTAGTATAGATCCCTTTTCCGGCTCTCAGGAGCGATGGATTTTGATGAAAGAGGTATCAAAAGAAAGGGAATTTCATGGAGACATGACGAATTCCAATTTTGTTTCTTAAATTCTTGCTAGGGCGTCATTAAAAGTGATGAAACAACTGGGAGGTTTCAAAACTTTGACGACTGAGAGTCGGCGGATCGAGACGGGATGGGGTTTTAAAGATTTTGATGTGGGCATCAAGACCACATATATCCAGTGTTTTAAAGCTCTAAAACCTACCTTTTTCGAGATAACGCATCTTTTGTGCGTGCCGTTGTCATGGCAACTTTATTACTTCCTTGTACGAAGTAAAGGAAGTATGGTAATCGCGAAAATTTTCGGCTTTCAGATTTCGACGGAAATATCCAATTCGACCATGCCTGAATCCATTTTGACTAGTTTCGTCGTGGCGTCTGTACGTACGTACGTTCGTATTTCGCATAACTCAAAAACGGTTAGCTGTAGAAAGTTGTAATTTTGTATATAAGATTGTTGCAAAATCTAGTTGTGAACCTCGTTTTTTGGTTACTGCTTGATTAGTGGTACTTTACTTGAAGGTCATAATTGATTTCCATCAAAAATTATATTAAAATACTATACAAAACTTCTCAAATTTAGTATTTGTAATTTATATATTGATTTAAATAACATACTAGATTTTGGTCTAAACTGGAGAACCGGAAGCGGTACTTTACTTGAAGGTCATATTAGGCTCATCAAAAGTTATATTAAAATATAATGTAAAAAAAATAAATTTGGTAAATAGGACTTTTATATCGATATAAATGTATTTACTAGATTTTGGTTAAAATTCGTGAGCCGAAAAGGGTACTTTACTTGAAGTTCATAATAAGCTTAAATCAAAAATTATATTTAAATTAAAAGAGAAATCGTATGTTTTGGTAATAAAGGCTGCAAACGCAATTTGGTTTCCAATCCAATTAAACATTTTTATTAATTGTTTCAAGTGTTAAAATTAAGTGTAAAATACTGGTTTTCCTCCCTATTTGTGAGATCAACAAGTCTGCAGCATGAGAATAAGATATTAGTTAAGTGGGTTTTTCCGCTTAAAATGTCAAAACTGTTGATTTCCAATGCTTTATCCAGTGATATTGACAGTTTTATTGTTGTCACGGAATATGGAGAAATATCTTGGAAACTAGTTACCTACTGAAGGAAAACGACATATGATAACGGAATGAGAACTCCAGTAACAAGAGTGTGTGTGTGTCAATAGATGGATGTCGGGACGCCGAGTGTCAATCTTCGGAAAATAGTAACCAAATTCAGTATCACTTTTTGAGCTATGGATTTATAATTTAATAGGCGTACAAGGAAATCATGTGGTGCCCAAATCTGATATTATCAATTTGAGTCTGTTTACAAAAACTTTTAATGAGTGGAAAATTATGTATTGTTTTCTATGTCCAACCCGAAGAGATATTTTCCAGTGCGGTAAACTAATTACTTATTAAATATAAACTGTAACATCAACATAGTCATTACAAACTATGTAGCTTCACCAAATATGTGTGTTAAATAAACTTTTTTGGTAATATAATATTGTTTACATGAATAAATATGTTTTCCTACTTCTAATGTATTAGGGATTAGAAGGATTGATATCTAATGCGAGAGTTCTCACTCGGGTATACTAGTCACTACTGTATATTATTAAGGTAGTATAGATCCCTTTTCCGGCTCTTAGGAGCGATGGATTTTGATGAATGAGGTATCAAAAGAAAGGGAATTCCATGGAGATGTGACGAATTTCAATTTTGTTTCTTGACTTCTTACTAGGGCTAAAATAAAAGTGATGAAATAACTGAGAGGTTTCAAAGATTTGACGACTGAAAGTCGGCGGATCGAGACGGAATAAGTTGGGCTTCAAAGATTTTGATGCGTGCATCAAGATCACATACGTTCTTTCGGTACATATTGGTCTAGCGTTTTAAGGCTCAAAAACCTACCTTTTTCGAGATAATGCACGGTATAGGTCCGCACGGGCCATATGTCATCTTGCGTACGTGCCGTTGTCATGGCAACTTTATATCAATTTGAGTCTGTTTGCAAAAACTTTTAATGAGTGGGAAATTATATATTGTTTCCCATGTCCATCCCTCAAAGACAGTGTTAAATATTAATATTGCACACAGAAAATGGCACAACTGAATCTAATTGCCCATCTTTTAAATTGAAGAGATGTTTTCCAGTGGGGTAAGCTAATTACTTATTAAGTATGAATTATAACTTCAACATAGTCAGTACAAACTATGCAGCTACACCAAATCTGAATGTTAAATAAACTTTTTTGGTAATATTATATTGTTTCCACGAATAAATATGTATCCCTAATATCGCTTATACTTGGAATTAGAGATTAGAAGATATCTAATGCGAGAGTTCTCGCTGGGGTTTACTAGTCATATATAAATTTTGCTGAATTTCAATCTCATTAATTGAATTATTATGAAGTTAGTACCGAATACAAAGAGCAACTTAAAAATAAAAATATTGTGAAACTATTATAATGATGACCATGTGTATTTTAGGGCTAATGGTAAAATACAGTGAATTGTAGTTCCTTATTATTATTATAAGAAAACCTTTTTAGGAAGGAAAATCTCTTTTTATTGATTATATAATGGTTTCGTTATCTGAATGATTTTTTATCGTGCTGAGATGCTTTTAGTAATGAATTATGATTAAAGTATTTTAATGTTGTTATCTAAATGACAAATTATGTATAGATAATTATAACTTAGAGATCTCATTCTATGTTTAAATCAAATAATATTAACATGCTACTTTTAGTAACTTATTATTGTTGAAATTGGTAGAAATATAACAACTTATTGTAGACCTTCCAAGTCTAATTAAAATAAAATAATGTCTGCAAGGTGTATAAGTTTGATAGGTTTCGGTTATTATTAATTTAATATTTATTCTCTTCCTTTTTTTTTAAAATTTGTTGATGCAAAACAATTTAATTCATCTTTCTCTAGTTCTTAGTAATGAGTCTTTTTGGTAATAAATGTAATTATCTATTTTGATAGGTTTTTAGTAATTCGTTCAATATTGATTTTCTTCCGTCCTTTTTATTGTTCCTATATTTAAGCAATCTAATTTGTTTTTTTTCCGTTCCTAGTATGTCATATTTTTTTTTTGACAAATATTAATAAATTAATATTTATTAATATTTATACTAACCACCATTATAAATATTGGATAATTTTTTTAATTTTAATTTAATTTAATATGAACGAAAAATTTTCAATTGAGCTATTTTACCATGCTCATTATTTATTTATTTATTATTTACTGAATTGTTTTTTTTTTTAGAATCTCTTCCGTTAATTCTAATCATATCTATGTAGTTATGGTATGTGAACTTGATAGCATCTATCAATCCTTGTGGGATATTCTGGGCGGAGAGGGCATTCCATAATTCTTGTCTACGAAAATTACAATATTGTGCACTTAAAATCACAATAATTTTTACTCTCTCACTCTCTATCAGATTCATTCACAATTTTGCATATATTCGGATGATAATAAGGTAGTTATTGGAACCTTTCACTCCCTTATCAATAGGGGCGTGGCCTCAGTAAGGTTATAGCCCCACCCGTCACCAGTTGCCGCCAACATTCTTCCCCTTTGTCCTGGTTTTTAAAAACCGCGTATTCATTGCAATCATTAAAATTATTACTGCCTTAATTACATATTTAAAATTGTTAGTGCTGTCGACTTCCGGTGATCTGGGGAAGTTTAAATAATAACTTAAAGGAGAGATAATTTAAATTACGATATGGACCCGACTTCAACTGAAAAGGAACTTTTGGGTTTTGTTTATCTCTTGAGCGAGCGTAGCGACTGGAAATCGTCAGCTGTGATCTATTTAAAGCAGTAATAATTGAAATTACGTAAAAATTATGTATATTTCGGTAATTATTTACAAGAAAGAAGTGAAAGTATATGGGAATGAACGTACAAGGGAATGTGGTGGGGACGTAACCTCAATGTCAACAATGTTAGGCCACGCCCCTTTAGATAAGGGAGTGACCGGTCCCAATAATTACCAATAATAATCATAGAAATATTTTAATATTGGATAAAAACTATCGGACAAACATATCGATATCCGATAATCCACAAAGGAGTAATTTAAAGGTAAATCAATTAAAAAGCAAGGTGTATTTAAAATGTAGGCGCCTAATGCAAGCCATAGGATAAATAAATTTTTAAAAACGAATTGAAAGAAATGAATTGATGCAGAGTATCCAACCTAATAGCGATACCAATTTCAATCAAATAGGACGAAAGAAGGAAATGTATGATTGCTGTGATGGCTCCGCTGACAAGAGGAACGTCACTGATGTTGGGGACACAAAAGGCACTGCTAGATAACGCTGAGCTCACCTTTTTGTTATGGGTCCAATCGAGCCCTATCGGCCTTGCTTCTTCTTCCGTATTTAATGAACGTACGCTGTTGATAGTTGAGGGTGATACATTTTTTTTTTTTTTCGTACTCTCTTTAGAGAGTACGTTCAGCCAACTGATTGAACTAACGATTAGTTTCCGTGCTAATACAAATTCTCATCAATTTTGCAGTTGAGATTTTCAATTAAATCTTTTAATTGGTTAAAGCATGCCATTTTTTTTTTTAACCCATTTATATAAAATAATGTTTTAAGTGTTAAATTTTTATCAATAAGAATCCTCGATCTAAATATTACAACAAATGTGGAATACATATATATTATATTAATAATATAACATATTATATATATATATATATATATATATATATATATATATATATATATATAATATAATAAATATAATATGATATAATATGATATATAAATATAATATATATATATATATATATATATATATATATATATATATATATATATATAATATAATAAATATAATATGATATAATATGATATATAAATATAATATATATATATATATATATATATATATATATATATATATATATATATATATATATATATACATAACATGATCATATAATATAAATGAATTCAATTATAAAATATAATTATGCAATATAATAAAAATGTATTTCAGTGGTACCTTAAAATATTCAAAATTTTTTAAATCCAAAATAATTAAAAGAAAAGGCGTATTTAAAATATAGGCGCCTAATGTACGCCTTTGGATAAATAAACTTTTAAAAATGAATAGATGTAGTGTATCCAACCTAATACTGATACCAATTTCAATCAAATAGGACGATGATTGCTGTGATGGCAATTGCTGTGATTGCTGTGAGAGGATGAACGTTGTCATAGTTTAATCAAAAATCGCTTAATGTTTTAGTTGTTGCTATTTTAGAGAATAAAAAATCGTGAGCAGCAGAGCTCCGTCACAAAGCTTCTATTTTCGTCTATTATTTAAATATTAATTGAATGATTTAAATAAAAATTAAAAATATCGAAATGGTAGGAAAAAGTTGAGACCCACCAAAGGCATTCCTCTACACGAAACTCAATTCACTTGCAAATTTTCAAACCTCTGACTCAATGAGGAGAGGCTGTAGGGATGCGCAAAAATTTAAAAATTGCGAAAAAATATTTGAACATGCCGACCCATATCCGATTCGTTTCAAACCTACATTTTGGAGTTTTTTGGAGTCACTAAATAAGTACATTGAACTCCATAATGTATACATTATATTACAAATCTCCTTCAAACCCGGATTCTACGACTCCAGAAACTTTAGTGTTGTAAGTTTCAATGGAATCAGAATTCATTGAAAAGTTGGTGACCATATTACATTCATTATTCTAACTTTTGAATATATTATAATACATATCAGATTCGGATTCGGCGTATTATAAAACACGCAATCTGTTAGTTTTATACGGATCGGTTTGAAATTATTGTTACCATATTGAAATTATATAATCACACTCCAAATCCTTTTACTTAACGCGAATAATCATCGAAATCCCGGAATAATTCATCTTTTCATCTATGAATTTTTTAATTACAATATTAGTTTCCAAAAAAAACACTGTTTTGAGAGCGTTTTTGATGTTTTTTTGAAATATTTTCAACAAGAATAATACTTCAATATTTTGACATTCTATTTTTTTTACTTCGCTTGGCCATAGGGACATTTTGGTACTAAACTCATTCATTTTCCTTCATTAGAACCAGAGTTATAAAATAAAGTGTGTTTTGCACAAGCAAACCACATATTCCGATTTTTCCCCGAGCTCCAGGGCGTGTTGGCCCCATATATTTTACACAGTCCATTATTTTAAGGCCTAGATTCACCTTAAAAATTTCATCATAATCTAGGAGACACGTGTGGGATCTTCTCCTTGTAAATGAAAGTTTACTTGGAGTCAACTTTTCATACATTTACATTTTCCATACTGACAGACATAAATTATACGTAATAGAATATAGAATTCCTGTTATGAAAACTTAATGAACGAATTTACAGTATAGTATCCTCCATTTAAAACTAACTTATTTTTTATTTGACTTTTTCTTTTTTAAATGGATCAGATTTTTTTTATAAATTCTGAATTAAATGGTTATAGAATGTACATACAATGTGGTTGGACAGTTTTACTAAATTTACTGATAATATGCTGAACACCTAGACTAGGGCTGGTGAAGCTAATATAATTCTCTAACTCTCCAGTTAATTTTCAACAAGCCATTGATATAATTAACATTAAAGTAGAGTTCTCAACAAACAGAGTCTGGTAAGTTGCAATGTTTAGACAGAAGAAGAGCCGTGGAGTTGAACCTGGATAAACTGTACTGCTAACAAGTGAGGTATCCCGGCCTTTGTGCTCTCTAATTGCGAGGCAGACTGAAACAATTACCAAGCTCACTTCCAACTCTTCCTAACCCTGTGTCTCAGGTATAAACTACCCACCATTATTGGATGTGAAAATGTATAATGAATTCTGTTATTTTCTGCTGATCGATGAATCTCGAAATTAATTAGGACAGATATGAAGCATGCAGTTATACTAATTTATATTAATTTTTTTAAAACTACTCTACTAAATTAGAAAAAAAACTATACTACTAAAACCTATGAAGGGCCTTGGGTTCAGAACTTTGTATCTTGACCAACATTCTTGAACAGCTTCCAATGGTGGCTATTCTACTTGATCACGTGATCCCCAAGCTTTATAAAATACAAATAAAATTACTTATAGTGTTAAAAATAAAGCAAACCTATTTATTTGAGATTGAGTAAATCAACAGAAACTGAATGCCTTCATTCTGATAGACGCTAGCTATATAGCCGGTGCAGTGATCACCCTAAAGTGGGCTGAGAGTCGGAGAGAGGGCTGGGTGCGTGTAAAGGGCCGATTACACGGGCTACAAAAATTGCTTATTGCCCAGCAATATTTTCAGAAATATAGCCCGACAATGTTGCCAGCCATACATTGCTCTGCGATATGTTGGGAAACATTGCTGGCTATATTGCTGGAAACATTGCTCAGCAATATTTGCGGCAATAGATTGCCGGAAAGTGGTGTTTAAATGGGCCACACATAGGGATAGTGACGACCTTCGTTTCTATTGGCTGAAGGAGCGCAGCCATTTTGAATCTGAGTTCTATGGTGGGTTACACTGTTTTGTTTAGGCTCATTGTTTTTTTCATTTATCCATCGATCCAGTAAACTTCGTAAACCAGACGGTAATGAAAACAACTGTCGAAGTGTGTGATAGACTAAAGAAATAGGGGCGGGAATGAAAGTGCCAAAGAAAAGAAGTTTCAGATTTAAAATAAACGAACTATTGTTCTAAACTAATGTTTGCAAAGTGGCTCCAAGTACATTCCTTCATAAAATTCACATCGCGATAAAAAATTATCCATTGGCAATACTTACAATTCAAGTTAAAATGAATGTGTAATTCAGAAATAAAGGTGTAAGTGTAAATTTTGATGCTAAAAAGAAAGACAATGCATTGCCTTCATGTGTTGTTTCATTAAAAGTTCATCATCACCTGTGAAATGTGTTATTCTGGTATTAAGAGACAAATTAGGGTATGACAATACAGTTGATAATGTATCAGCATCAGACATTTCCCAACCTTTCGTGTCATCAACAGATTCTGAGGTAGATAGTTGTTCATTTGAGCCGAAACCAAAAGATAATGAAAAACAATTAAAAAACTTAATGTGTAGTGCTTAATATTAATAGCTATTCATAAGGATCCTAAACGTTTTTTAGGTTTATCAAAGAGAGCTTGTTTGATAAAAATACTTAGTGAAACTGAAAATTTCTAAGCTGCCTAGAAACTCCTTGCATTTGATTGTCAACCAATTATTCCTAAACTAGTACTGAAAATTTATAGTAAAGAGAGCCATTTTATTCCTATTTGGTTAAAGAAACAGCATTACTACTTATATGTCTTTTTTTTGGAGAACACCAGTTGCAAGGGCCCTTCTTGTGTAGAACATGCTATTGACTTTGGATTGAACATTTATTCCTCCATAAAAACATAGCTAGTTGTTAATATTTAAAATAAAAGAAAATATATTATTAAAGAACCAATCCTATGCTTCATTGTATGTTATATGTTAATTTTCAAAAAATAAAAACAAGCTTGAGTTAAATAAAATATATTTGCACTTAGAGACCTCAAAAAAATAAAATAACTAAAACTAGGCATTTGAAGCACAGCAATATGTTTAAATAAAAGTTAAGCTTCTGATGTCACTATATAAATTTTTATTAAATATCTAAAAATTAGTCTAGGAAATATTGCAAGTGACCAGATTCATTTGGTAAAACTGTTAACACAAACACACATAAATGTTAAAAACATATATATTGGTAAAAATAGGACCTTTCCCCTCTCATTTATCAGCTCATTCTATATACTGAATCAGAGGGCTGATGCTTTTATTAGTTATTTTGTTCCTTCAACACTTCTTATTGTCCTGTCTCTCCTATTTCCATCCTCCAACTCTATTGGATACTTTTTGAGGCCTTCTAATACCTCCTATCACCCTCATCTTAACTAAATTACAATACTTAGTACATTTACAATGTACTGTTCTTATTTAGAGGTATATAAGAACACAAAAACAGTCGTACTAACTTCATTTATTTCTTGATTGGAAACAAAAAGAACCGATGAGCTTATAAGCGCTCATTGCTGCTATAGTCTCAACTTAACAATAATATATGTACCTACATACTCCATAAAATAATTTGAGTAAAATAAGAAAATATATAATATGAAGATATGTTATTCGATTAAGAAAACATAATTCATATTCGTATATTGGACTGCATTTGTTGATAAAATAATCTTATCTGTATTCATATGTTTTGTTAAGTGTTTCAATTAATATTTATTAAAAGATCTTCATTAACATGTATTGAAAAAGATAATTTGAAATGAAGGAATATGTATTAAAAGAGCTTTACGGAGCGTTAATTATTAGCTTACTAAAGCTAATAGGATGATTTGAGTCAAAATTTAAATTTGTAATCAGCACTCTAAAAATCAAATGAGCAAATTTTCATAATCTTTTCAAAATTTTCCATGCAACATTCACCACAATTGTACTCCAAAATATCAGACCAATGAAGGAGTACAATCAAGTGAAGAAGTGTGTATTCATAATAATTCTATTAGTAGCTTATTAAAGCATTAAAACATACACTCATGCATGTTAAAAATTATATATTAATAAAAATAGGATTTTTCCTCTCATTTATCAGCTCATCCTCTGAACTCCTACATACTGGGTCAGAGGTTTAAAGCTGTTATTAGTTGGTTGTCCCTTCAACACTTCTAATTGTCCCGTCTCAACCTTACCTAGTAGTCGACTAGATACTCTTTGTTTGGGGCCTTCTGATACCTACTATAACCGGCACGTCACATTACAATACTATCTAATCAAATGTTGTTGGGATATTCTTGATATATTGACGTCATTAAATCATTTTCCGCAAAAAGCCAGCATGGGCTTATAAGCACATATTGCAGCTCAACCTAACATAAACATCAAGTCTCAACTGAACATTAACATATGTACCAATTTACTCCATAAAATTAATTTCTATATTTGGCTCCATTTGTTGATAAAATAAAGTTATCTCCATTTATATGTTATATTAAGTTTTCCAAATTAATAAGTACTACAAGAGGTAATATGTATTCAAAAGGGTTTCATTAGCATGTATTGAAAGAGCTAATAAGGATAAACATGTATTAAAGAGATATGTATTAAAAGAAATGTAATAATATGTTTTAAAAGAGGTTATATATAATAGAGACATGTTTTAAAAGAGTTAATATGTATTAAAGAGCTTCATTAATATTTATTGAAAGAGGTAATATGAAAATTCAGCAGACACAAAATCTGTATTTGAAGCAAAAAAAAAGAGATCATAAATTCGTTTGTTTGACAAAAATAACAGAATAATTGTTTTATGAATTAAATCGGGTAATTATTTAAAATAAGGAAAATTACAGAAGTTGAAGAGTGGTGGTAATTATTTTGAGTATGTATTTCAAATGTTTGACTTTAATTATTATTAGTATAATTGTTTAATTAAGAACCTATGCTTTATTTGAAATAATGTGAGCGAATTAATAATTTTCTAGTAAAATAATTTTTGAAAAATTCATTTATATAAAACAATATAATAATCGATTGAAAAATAATCTTTAATGATAAATAACCGCCTCTAAAAGCAAGGGGGAGAAAAGTGAGTGAGAGGTTAGGATTTACAGAGACAAAGTCGGGTTTGGCCCGGCAATATGAAATATTCTCCACCCCTCTGGACAACACCGGCAACCCCTCAGCAATACTCGGCAACAACCTGCAACTAGGCAATGTGGCCGGGCCATACGTAGATATTTGGGCAACATTGCTGTATATTGCAGCAACATTTCTGGCAACACTATTGCAGCCACACATTGCCGGAAAATATGGTCTGTCTAAACGGCTCTTAAGAGAGGGTAATGTCTGCCAGTGATCACCTCGTGTTCATAAAAAATTTGTGCCCCAGCTCGTGGCTTGGGTTTTATGACTTTTCACATCAGCTAATTTAGCGTAAAAAAGTAAAATACTTTTTCAACTTGTATTAAAGGTTATTTATGTTCACTGTATCAATAAAATTGTTAAAAATAAATAAATTACTGCCTACTTCCCAAATATAAATAACGCTGTATACAATTAGCACTTTTAACGCCTTCAATTTTTTTGGAAACTGCCTTCTTTACACGGAATTAATCGGAGTAGTAAAATCACAAAAACTGAAGGCGTCTCTCCTTTTAACGGGTATTATAGGCAGTTTATTTGGTATTATAGGCAGTTACTAGGAAGATTATTTGTGTGAAACCACGTTGTCACTTCCAGATGTTTCCCCCAACTAATGAAGGACCAGGTATCCATGTTATATGTGTGTGCAATAGATCCATTGTTGATAAAACAGAAAATAAATTTTCTGCCACAGTCGGAATCGAACACGTGGTCGAGAGTTATTGAAAGACAATATAACGATTGCTGAAGTTTCCTACAAAATCGCTTTTATCTATTGAAATGTTCGTAAAAATATGTTACTTTTTTATACATTATCCAAAATAAAATTTTAAAATAATTTTGAATTCACAATGTTTTGCATGAGCATACATTGATTATCTGAAGGGGAGGAGGGAGGATTGTATTTTACTTTATGCGCATTTCTGTATACTTTTATTGTTTCCTTCGATATAACGATCGTTAGTTAGGTTTTTGAAGGTTCTGATTTTGACCTATAACAAAAATAATGTCAATCGTGATGGTAATTCGAAATGCCAAAAAAAAATTTCGATAGTAAATTCAACATTAGCTACTAATGAACGATCACTAAATTGATCGACAACAAAAAATAATAAATATTTAAAAATGAATGACATTTCTTTTTTTTGAAATATTTTAACTAGTTGAAATTATCACTGAATATAAATTATCCAATAAACGAAAAAATGTCATAAATAGGAAGTGGTTTATTTTCATGTAAAATAAAAAGCTAAATATGTACATGTAACATAGATGCAACTATTTTTTCCCACATATGTAGCAAAATATGAGATATATTTAAAAAAGAGAATCCTGAATGTTGATGAAATTAAAAAAAAATAAATAAAATGAACGAATATCTAAAAAAACAATTACAAAATAATTAACATAAACCCTAATTAGCCCTGTCCATACTGGCTATATTGGAAACCTGGACAATGACTAAGGATGCATAACAATATTTGTCCATATTTGAACGTCCTCCGACAAATATTTAGACACGTGCTAACTGGTGGAAGATGGAGTCGGAGAAAAAATTATGATCTCTATGGTGAGCCCGATGTCGTGACGGTAATCAAACGTTTCCGACTGAGATGGGCTGGGCATGTGGTCAGGATGGGTGAGGAGGAGATTCCAAAGCGACTGCTGACGGAGGTCATCCACGGGCGACATAGGCCTTCATTCTCAGTTCTATTGAGACTGAGCGTTCTATTGAAAATCCCAAGTCAAGCAACTTGCAAGCACTGAAAATAAGGAATCATTGATGGTCTAGGATAGAATGGAAGAATAATTTATTCATTTATTTCTTCAAATTCTGAAATGTTGAACGATGAGGGAGTAGATAAAAGGGACCTACAATGGTTGAAAAGATGAGGATAGCCTCCCAATTCAGAGAATAAGGAAGTTTCATCAGACGATTGCATTAGAGAAGTTAAGACAGAACTCTAACCGAAATAGGAAGGAGATAGCAACATCAATCCCGTGCTTGGAGAGGTGAAACTTTGTTGTACAAATTGAGCCGAGAGCATCAGAAGATCCGGAAGAGAAGAAATATTCCATCGACTTCGAATTGGCCATTGTCAGTTCTCCCGGTTACGAGTTCTGGATCCACACATATGAATAATACGGTAATACTAATTCCTTCAGAGAAGTCAGCCTTCAGTGCCTGCAAACGATTTGATGACATGATGAAACTGATGAAACTGATTGGTTATCTAAGGCTATGCAAATCTGACAACATTAAAAGTAAAAAGTAACTTCTCATGGCTTTCAAAATAGTTACTCAGAAATTAGTGCTGAATGCCCTATTTGAAACATTCGTGAACCTAAATAATTTACACAATTTCCTGTTATAATGCCCTAATATACCGCTTATAGAAATAAATATTTAAGGAAATATATTGATAATATTTCTGATGGTACGAACAAAAAATAACAATTATTACAAATAGAAATAATAAATAAATTTATTATCTATTTTTTTTTGTATGACAGGATAAATTTTCAACGTATTGGCAAATAACCCGCAGTAGTAGGTAGATGAAATAAAAATCCATTAGTAAATATACACTGTTTTTCAGTTTTAAAATATAAGACAGATTTTATAGATGTTTTAAAAATAATAAAATATACTTTTTTTTTCTAGGTGGTGCCTAAATAAAAATAGAATTAAGTCAATTTTAAATTGAAATATCCTTCGCTGTAGACCTGTGACATTATACCCAAAGAAACCTTTAATAATATTCTGCTTTTCTCCGTTGAACAGCTCCGTAAACAAAATTTCATCAGAAAAAAATGTCTAACTAGGAATCCTCATAAAATATTGAAATGATGAGAAACTTGTTGTAAAAGAAAAAACAACAACTGTATCTGAATGCTCAACATTTACCAGATAAACGCACTTCCAATGTACGATAAAAAAAAATAAAAACTACCACAGCAACCGATGTTGATCTTTCATAGTAGTATGAATAGTTGTTGTGGTAGTTTTCAGTATTTGGCGTAAATGTTATACAGTTTTTTGACCAACAATTATGCAAGAAAGCGATCTTGTCAGAACCAAGCTCACCGCAAGATTTTTCGCTTGACCTATTAAAGGATAAGGCACCCACTTTACACCAGAGGCTGGGTGTTCCCCATGAGGCTACGGCTGATATAACAGAATCAATAATTATCTGTACAGCCGGTCTCGAACCTGGGAAAAGGAGTTAAGAGCCGTTATCCACTGAGCGACTGCCTGATGATCTGAACTGACTCCTATGACCTTATGATATGTATGACAAAAACTCATTTACAACTATCCTCACTGAACTACGTTATTATTCACTATTCACCGAATAGTGAATAACTGAGAACTATTATATTATAATAATCATATCATGTAATTTCACTTATCAACTCTGTATTTCGACTACTATCGTTCAAGACTCTGAAATGGGGCATTAAGTATTAACGATTGTTGTTCAGAACTACGAGTTTCACACAGAAGGGAAAGTTATGGTATATATAAGTTAGTTGGAAACAGTCCGATGTTATTCGGTCTCCAGATTAGCAGATAGCGGTGCACTGCGCTGTAAGGAAACAAGATCATCATCATATTTGGCTCATTAAGTAAATTTATCGAGTTTCAACAGGCCAATTGATAAATATAAAAAAATATATAGTTAATTTTTTATTTTATTCCTACTTTTTTATTATATAATGGACTCATTTTATTTCTGTTAATAATAATAATTAATAAAAACAGTCTTAATAAGATTAAGTAAGTAATATTAGAATTACTTACTACACAAGACACAATTTGGAATTTTACTGTAAAAAAAAAGTTATTTTAATAATGCTTAATTTTAAGTTGGAAATTAGAATTTAATAAAAAGGAAATTAATATCCAAAGAAAAAACATCGTCAGTTGTGATCTTTATCTGGCCCTTAGAAAGGCATTTGTTACACTGTACTTTTGATTATACCAATTTTTCTTTTGGAATATTTCAAAGTTTCTTAAAACAATGACCAAATAAATTTCTTATTTAAGTTAAAACATTAAACATTAGATCGAACGGTATTGCTTGTTGTGATTATAGTGATCAATCTTTATATTTGAAGTGTTGAACATTTTACTACCGTGTTTGCTAATTTACGACATTTATTCTCTGGAAAAAATGACAGGAATAATGAAAATACGATAATAAAATCAAAATCAGGAAAATTGTACGACAGTTTACGCCTGACGTACAGGTATATACCTATATATATTGGATTTTCTCAATTATTGTTCAATACAACCGGATAAAATGACACAGAAAAGGCATGTTGTGAGAAGAGTCGAGTCTTGAACCGGGAATAGGACAGCTGAAAGTGACGTTAGCTGTCAATGGAGGAGGAACATTGCTTTTATTTACTTTGTCTTCTCGTGACTGTGACGGATGACATTATAACCAACCATGCTGTGTCCAAACTTCAAACGACTGTCATTTCTTTGGACAAATACATTATCGACAGACGTCTTACTTGTCTACTGACTGTAAATATTGAGAAACTATCTATTCAACAAACAAATTTGTATAACTTTGATAAAGCTATTAACTTTAGAATAGAATGGAATAGAAGATGAATTTTATTCTGGGACTAGGTCTCTTAAGAATGACACAATTGATCAAATAAAACAGAAACAATATCTGGCCATAATATTACAAATTAAAGATCAATTAATATTTTCAATACAATAATAAGCAAACAATATAAATTATAGTCTTGAAAAGAATAATTAATGTGAACAAAAAAATAAAAATAAAAAATAAAATAAAATTGAAAAATACAAAAATAATCGGCTGATTAGCAAAGTTGGAGCTATTGCATTAAATACTATTATTTACTTATGATCTAGATGTTAATCTTAAATTGAAATTTCTTAATTAGAGAGAATCATTTTGGAAAGAAAGCAGGGTATTGGAAAATGTGTGATTTGAATGAGGATAGAGAAAATGCATGGCGGATATTAGAAGGAAAGGAATTCCAGAGGATAGAGGAGCAGACGAGAAATGAAAGTTCGAATATATTGGTTCTAAGGGAAGAGGTATAGAGGTCAGAAAGGCGAGATCTTGTTTTCTGTGCCTGGTCCGAGGGTTTAAATCGTAGGAGGCTGTAGATGTAGGAAGTGTGCTGGATGGTGATAGTTTGATATTGGAAAGATCCGAGAAAATATTGTTTACGGTTGGAGGGTAAGAGCCACTTTCACTCGCCTTTAAGGTGGGACACATGAGCCCATCTCCAGTTACCAAAGATGAATCTTAAAAAGCAGTTCCGCATGATCCGCTTCAATTTGTTCTCGAGTACCTTCGAGAGACCCCCGTATTCAAATTGTCGATGGCCATAGTCCAAGTGTGGGAAGATTAGAATAATCCAGACTGGACTTTAATATAATTACATTGTTATGTATTTTAAGTTATTTGTTTGAATTAGGTATATTGTTGTATATATTTTTTATTACACTGTTATATAAAAGGACAGCTCGTTTTTCGTTTATAATTTTTAAGCGCAAATGCTACTGAAACAATCTTTACCAAATTTTAACTATATTATCTTCATGGTTTTGCAATAATAAGATTTACCGAACCGATATTGCAGCTGCGCAACAGCCGAACAATAACTTCTTTTTTTCACTTGCGCACAAATCGGTAAATATAAATGTTTGCTAATTGTGCTCATTAAAAAGCTAATTGAATTCCATACAAAACAAAAACAAAATAATCATTGCAGTCGGGCTATCATTGGCAAAGATAAAGCGCAATGAACATTGTAGAACTTCATTCATTTTCCTATAGTGGCAGGTCGGAGTAACTGTAGAAAATAAGCTCGTTGCTAGAGTAACGAAAATATTTTGATCGGGTCAAATTTTCGATGTGAAATTTTCAACAGTTTTTCGCTTTGCAGAGCCCCTCCGAGTTAAAGAAACAACGTATTTTTGGCCATTGGTTTGTCGGTGTCACAAATTTCACTAATCGCCGGACCAGCTCTATATTAATACAGTTTGCTATGGTTTAAATAAACCAAATAAGGGCCTTTTCAGATATGCCTGAGGATGGCTTTAAAACCGAAACGTGGCTTACGAATAAAAGAACCAGTCGTGAAATATACTCTGCTTTCATTTATCTATATAAATACCATTTCACCTTAAATATATATATATATATATATATAATCATTTTGGGGTTTTCCAGGCAGAGTGTGAAAAGGCTCTTTAAATGGTTGGTATACTTCCTGGATAGTCCTTCTTCTAGAAATCCCATCCACGAACACTCAACCAAACATCCTTCGGAGGATCTTTCTTTCGAATATAAGGAGATCTTGTTCATTGGCTTTTGTTGAGTCAAAGTTTCTGAGCCATATAGCAGGACAGGACGAATCAGTGTTCTACACAGATAGAGCTTAGTCTGTCTAAAGAGAATGAGGCCAATGAACTGTTTTCTTAGCCCAAAGTAACATCGGTTGGCAGAGACGATTCTCCTCTTCATCTCAGCTCTCCCGTCATTGGACCCAGGTAGACAAAAAATTTCGTTTATTTTGCGATTATCTCATTATTAATTTTATCCTGTTTTTTTTCGGTGCAAATGCAGAATGAATTGTTACATATATAGTCCCTACCATATCCAACTATCGAATATGCGAAAATGGGATTTTCATATTCATCAATTTAAAACGTTCTAGTTGAGGTACGCATTGTGGCAAAGTCTTTAATTTATAAAACTAAAGGGTTTACGCCTTGTGGCTTTTAGAGATAAGAAATTCAAGACTTTGCCTCAATGCGTGCCTTAACTAGTGCGTTTTAAAGTGACGAATATGAAAACCTCATTCGCTAGTTGGACATGGTAGGGACGATATCATTAATACCTGTTTCCCTAAATGTGACATATTGAAGTAAACGACATTATAAACAGTTTATTTCTCGAGTTTCATATACAGCTTCTTTATGGTTGGCTGATCATCTATCATAGCTAAGTGGGGCCTAAGAGTCAGTCGAGATATAAAATATTCTATTGAATGCTTGGAGCAGAATACTATCAATCAAATGGCTTTTTAATGGTTATACATTTTTTTTTTAAAGTTATTCCTATTGTTATTAAATTTGAATATTTTGAATTTGAATATTTTCCTTGTTTGTTATTGTAATGCAAATTCTGTAATGAACTCTAAATGAATTTTCGAATAAAGAAAAAACATACCATTTATCTTAGATAATTATTCTAAATTATAAGTATATTGGATAAATTGAAAAAAAAAAGTTATTCAATTTTATACAAATTAAAAAAACAATGTTTAGTTGTATAAAATTTGTATAGAATAAATTTATCTAAAATATTCAAGATTTATAAAAATCATCTCCCCTTTTTGTTGCAATGGAAGAGATAAAGTGACGGACAGGACAATAAGGGTAGGCATTCTCTTGAGCTGTTTCAATAGACCCTTTTAGCCACTTCATCTCCGAGGGTGTATTTAGGGAGCCTCCCGAGGCGGGCATTATGTGCCTCCGCTTATTACTGTGCACGAGCCAATCCATAAATACAACTCGGAAGCAGATGTAATGAAGGATGGAAAATGAATTTTGACACACATATTGGTACATATCACTAATTTTTACGAATATATCAATATAGTAATAATTAAACCAGATAAGATGGACTCGCCCATCAAAAGAAATAATTATGTCTGTCAATACTTCATCTCTCTAAAAATAGAGTTTACACCACAAAAGTAAATTATGTTAGTCCTTCGCTAAGTGAGACTAAAGATATATTATTTATAATTTATTTACTGAGCCAAACATGAAGCTTATAACACTAAAAAATACACTACGGTTTAATTATAAGCAGGATTTGAAGTCGATAATTAAAAATAAATAAATAAAAATTAAATCTGATCGAAATTTTATCTGGTAATTTTGTAAATCATTATAAGTTTTTATTAAAAGTATTTTATTTTGTGATCAACACATGAAAAAATTATGAACAGACCATTATATTTGAGCAAAATCATTTCGATCAATGGTAATGATCATTTTTGAGGAATATTTTGGTCTATTATTTTCAATAATAGACCTTGGTAATGGACTAAGAAAAAAATGTTATAACCCTCCCTCAAAATTTGATGGCCAGATACATAGAATCCAAATATCAAATAAATAAAAAATCCGTCCGTCAAAAATTTGTATTTGATTTTTTTTATGATCAATCGATGGTGATGAAATTCCCTACAAAAGCAAAAAAAAAAAAAATCATTTAAATCAGACCAGTAATAGCGTAATCAACTTCATAGATTAATTCTCCGGCGCTACAGGTCATCTTGGCCCTAAACCTCCTGACTTATCAATTGGGCTTTGACTACCTAGCTTCTGTGTACTTCAGCCTTCCTTGGATTATTTCAGCACTTCCTTTAGCTGCTATGTCTTTCCTTTTTCTTTTCCCACTGAAGTACACATCCAATATTTTACCCTGTACCATTACTATACCTGTACCATTTTATTCTGCACCATTTTACCCTGTGATTACATGTCCTAACCATCTCAGCCTACTTGCATTGACAGCATTGAAAGTTCGGCACTCTTGGAATTTCTGCTTCTTAGGTGCCTACTGCTTAATTTTTTTGCTGAGCTTGGTAGATATCTTTTATAAAGTATACTGCACATGTTCAAAATATTTGTTTCTGCTTTTTGATTGCATTGACTTTAATTTAATCAATGTTATTGTTAGCAGATGATACTATTTATCTCGACATATATTACCTATAATACTGTTAAAAAAATTGTTGACTTTCTTTGGAGGAAGGGGGAGGGAAGATGTTCCAGCCCTATCCTGATAGTCCTCCTTCCCCTCTTCCCCTCTTCTCCCCCAAAACTACCTTTGGATCCGCCCTTGGGTGGCGACGATATGCTAAGCAGTTTCCAAAACACCACAACAGGGGCATAAGGGACTAATGTCCTTCCCAAAGTCATGGATCTTGGTACGGATAAGTAAATTTATAATGTACATTAATATTCATCCATATCAGTTGGAACTGAAAGAGTTTAGCTTCAAAATCAATGCCTTTTCCATGTGTTTTGTTTTCGCCCGAGAACGCAAATAACTATTTCGTTATAGCCAAGAGAAGCATTGAATTTTTGTTTTATTTATTATTCCATAATTTATGTAAACAACAAAGCTAATAAGGAGAAAACAAACAATTTTTTATTCAGTCTGATTTTTTAGTTTTTTAGTGAAACGTTTTAGATGAAGAAATAGTGATTATTTTAAATTGAAAAACATAACGCTCAGAGTGATTATTTTTTTAATGGGATCAATAAAACTCAAAGATTTATTTTTATGGATAAATGAGGCATGATTTTTAGATTGATTGATGAAAAATAATGATTATTTCAAAATTTTTTGGAAAAAAGAATTATAGATATCGAACCCTGAATAATAGTTTCTGTCATTCTGTATAATATATTATAATACGAATAAAAAATGTTGAATTTTTTTTCTAAATCTTAATTCAATGATGCATAATAAATAATTCACTTTTGAGGAAAAATCTATCATAATTCGCTCATTAGTATCCACACACCAATGATGAGTAATTGAATTCGGTTTAAAATATGCTAAAAAAACCAAGGTATGATGCCGACTTGATTCCTGGATGATGAAAATGTAACAAACGATAGATAAAGGACAGTTTTTAAGCCTTGGAGGAGAGGCGGGAGGGAGCAAACACGATTAAGGGATGATTTAAGGGTGACCAATCTAGAATTGTCCACTAACATACTTATTAATTTTAAATCAGAGATACACCTTTAATTCTTCTATTTTCGGTTCAGAATATTACAAGCCATCATTCTGTAGAAGTTAGGCATTAATATGTATTTTTTTGGTAGATCTTGGTAAAAATTTTAAACACATTTAACCTAGTCTTATCATTGAACAAGGCAAAAAGGCAAATCACATCATGATTCCGCCACCCTGTGTGTTTCTGCCCTTGCGATACAAAGAAAACCATTAAAATTAAGCTTAACATTTTTATTTAACAATTTAAACTACCTACCATATTTAATGCGAGAGGGGTTGACCGCTACAGTGAGCAATTTCAACGAAATTTACAAGCAGAAACGGTTAGCAGTAACGATTGACAGTCAATGCCAGACGCTACGGTAGGCAGTACCAGCGAAAGTCTGTCTTGAGGCAACTACAATTTTATACTCGATAATAAATATTCTTTTTTTTAGACCTTGGAGACACATTTTCGAATGAAGAAACAACAGTAAGATTTGGCATCTAAAACTTATAAATACAGTAAACTATACGAAATGAAAATAATTGCAAAAATGATCTATAAATTTCAGAGGTATTGAGGTTCCTTGGTTGAAAGTTTATCTTAAATGCATTAGCTCGAGATCCGTGATGAAATTACCACAGCACTAAAAGCAGATTCCAATCTGCTGAGCACAATACCCTATAAAGAATAAGAACTACAAGTTGGGGTGGTAAATTCAGTGTTATCTCAATGGCTTTGTATAATGAGGCATTTCCTTGAAATAGGAAAATTGTCAAATCTTAATGAGGTCGTTGAAAAACTTTTAGAACGAACATCTGCCCTCAGTATCTATGAATTATGGGTATAAAGGCTTTAATATAAAGTCTTGCTAAAAGCTTTAATAAAGTGCTAGTATCTATCAAAACAGTTAATTCTCAAAGTGTTTATGGACGAAGGTATTAGATAAACTTAAATAAATTATTTATTCTAGAGAAATTAATTTTAGATACTAAAATATTCATAAATTTTGTACAGATATAGATTTTGCCATAATGCTTTAGTACTCTAAATTTTCTTTTTTACTTCCTTGTAGGAAGGTAAAGGAAGTATTGTATTCGCGAAAATTTTCGGTTTTCAGATTTCAACGGAAATATCCATTTTGAACAGCCCTGAATCCATTTTGACTAGTTTCGTCGTGGCGTCGTGGTACGTTCGTATTTCGCATAACTCATAAACGGTTAGCCGTAGAAAGTTGAAATTTTGTATTTAGGATTGTTGTGAAATCTAGTTGTGAACCTCCCTTTTTGGTCACTGCTTGATCACCGGAATGGTACTTTACTTGAAGGTCATAATTGATTTTTATCAAAAATATATTAAAATACTATGCAAAACTTCTCAAATTTAGTATTTATAACTTATATATTGATTTAAAATAACATACTAGATTTTGGTCTAAATTGGAAAACCGGAAGTGATATTATATAATACTTTACTTGAAGTTCATATTAGACTTTCGTCAAAAAATATATTAAAATATAATGTAAAACATCTCAAATTTGGTATACAGGACTTTTATATCGATATAAATGCATCTACTAGATTTTGGTTAAGATTCGTGAGCGGAAAAGGGTACTTTACTTGAAAGTCATAATAAGCTTGCATCAAAAATTTTATTTAAATTAAAAGAGAAATCATATGTTTCGGTAATAAAGATTACAAACGCAATTTGGTTTCCAATCCAATTTAACATTTTTATTACTTGTTTTAAGTATTAAAATTGAGTCTAAAATACTAGTTGATCTCACAAATGGGGAGGAATCCCCATTTGTGAGATCAACAAGTCTTCCTCATGAGAATAAAATATTAGTTAAGTGGATTTTTCTGCTTAAAATGTCGAAACTGTCCATTTCTAAAGCTTTATCCAATGATATTGACAGTTTTATTGTTATCATGGAACATGAAGAAATATCTTGGAAACTAGTTACCTACTGAAGGAAAACGACATATAATAACGGCATGAGACCTCCAGTGACAAGAGTGTGTGTTTGTGTGTGTGTCAATAGATGGATGACGGGACGCCGAGTGTCGTTTTTACTGCAATCTTCGGAAACTAGTAACCAAATTCAGGATCACTTTTTGAGCCACCGATTTATAGTTTAATAGGCGTACAAGGAAGTCATGTGTTGCCCACAGCAGATATTTTTTTATGGCCTTAGAATGGAGAACAAATTTCGAAGCTACCATATCTAGTTAATTTTGACAATCCATACCAGTTTGTTTATTTATCGGATAAATTTTTTTGGACACAATTAATGTAGAGAAAGATAGTCCAAAATATCTTTATATCTGATGTTATTCTAATTTGATTGAAGTTCTATTTTGAGGAACAAAAGCTTCGCCAGACGTTACGGTCTGTAGGCTTTGCTTCTGGTTTCGGCCTCGTTCCAGTAGACTACCTCTGATGCCTTACGACCACGTAATTCTTCTCCCTCTTCGTAGCACACCTTCCACTCTTGCTTCCATCACTCTTATGGAGAATCTACCCTCATTCATTCTCTGTAAATCTTTGAGCCAACACAGCAGTGAAAAAGTGACTGTCTTGAGTACGGCTTAGAGACGGCCAAGGCGGACCGTTATATTTCTCCAGTCTTATATGTGTTTTTTTTGTACAATCCGATTTTTATTTCTATGAGTTTCTTGCCACTTTTGGTTAAATCATTTTAATGATAAATTATTTAATTTCTTCCAAGTTATCCGAGGTCAGATAAATAAAATTATTCCTAATAATTCACAAACATTTACTCACGTCTCGATCACAGCTCAAAACTATTTCCACTTGCTCCCGAAAAGGTTATGTGAAATTGTCCATGTTTGCTCGCACAAAATACTTATTTTCTCTTCAAATTCTAATGATTTTTAAAAAACTGATAAGCTAGGCATAATCTTTCTTGATGTTTACTTCCCATTAATCCTTTCATTTGAAATGAACGCTCCTTAAAAAATAAACAAATAACAAAAGTAATTCAATTTTCAAAATCAAATATATATATAGTGTTTATATACAGACGAGCTGCAATCTGTTTGATTGCAATTCCAAATATTAGAAGTCTTGTTTTAATAAAAACATATTTTTATATCTGCGGTTGGCTGCGTTCGAAAGGTATAAACTGACAACCTTTTTAGAACAAAAAGATAGATTTTTCAACACTGGCAAAAAAATCTGGTTGTGCAGAAAGTGGGCAAAATGGCTAATTTAGGCAATTATTAATTAGAAATTAATCTGCCAACGATTAAACAATCGTTCTTCAATGAATATTGTTTTTTTACAACGATAGTTGGACGGTCCTAAAATAGTGTGGCAAGTGTTGATGAGCAATTTATAAATCACTATGTGACCTTTTTTTCCATTTTCTACTAATCAGTCGCCTGTTGGATCTGATTCATGAAGGAGTGCAACTTAAGCAATATGTACCCTTACAAGCAAGATAAGTATGTAAGACCAATGAAATATTAAAATATTTAAAAAAAAGATGGGTCCAGAATGCTATGGGCGGGTTCCTGTAAAAAGTAAGACTGTGTAATAACCAAAGTTATTTTTATTTTATTTTATAGAAAATCATCCCCATTCAGCATCGATGAAAATACTGTCATAAAACTAGTTACTTCCTACAGGAACTCGCTCATTGCTTTCTGAACTCTTCAGAGAATAACTTTGCCTAGAAAGAATGAAAAAAGAAATAATAGTACAAATGTTAGCCTTAAAAATACCAAAGTACTACTTTTTATTTTTACCTTTATGAACCACTGCACTTAGAATCAACACTTACTAAAAATCTGATCACACCCTTCTTTATTTTTGGAAGTTATCCATAAAAATAACTTTTATGGAATTTTGATTTCTATAAATAACAGTAAAATAAGTTATAATATGGCAAATCACTCTTCCGCTGTAACACACCGAAAATAAACCCACCATTTAATTCAACATATTTGAAAAATCAAAAACACGCTATATTAAATGATTATTATGTAGTAAATTCGCAGTTTTTCTTAGAGAATTAAGAATAAATTTTTAATCAGCAAATTTAAGCAAAAAAATAAGTTCATATTTTAAAACTACATTTAATTCCCTTTAAAATCATTCACAGGTCATGGCTCCACCCCTCTTCAATTTTAAATTTGTTTTATTCTAAATTATATTTATGCTATTGCAAGACAGTAATATTTTTGTTTGTTTTTTTTTTAATATTTTTAAATTTTATTGGTCGTACTTGCTTGTAAGCCTCGATGTAGCTTAAGTTGCACTCCTTCATAAATCATAAAAACGGACGACTGATTTGTCGAAAATGAAAAATGAGGGTCATATAGTGATTATAAGTTACTTATCAACACTTGCCACACTGTGAGATTAACTTTTGTCCGTCTGAATCAATTTTGCCCATGGGCGCCATTTTCAAGTTCGACAGGAAATCATTTAGAAAGAGCTAGATGAATCGTTCCTTTATTAATATCCCGCCCCTGATCCAGAGGAACGAATCGCAACCAAAAACCTCCGGGATTACCCATTGTGCTGGCGGAGACAGAAGGCTGCAAAGTTGGGGAGGGATTAGGGCTGATGAGTTGATAACCCGGCGCGCGGAACAATAGGCCATCTTCATTACTACAACAACCAAAACACTTCCGCTGTCATTCTTGCCCATGATTAACTCTTCACCTTGTCTAACTTCCAGAAAAGATTAAGCATATTACGAAAATTAATAAGAATTTAATTAAACATATTGTAGTTAGTTATTTATTTAAAAAAAATAAAATCCCTATTTTATGTTCTCAACTGCCTAGAGAAAATAAGAAGAGAAAAGGTGATAGGTCGAGAAAGATTAGAGGATATTGAATTCAATATACCGGCCTTCCAAGCTAAAATAAAAGAAAAGAGATTTTAGAAGAATGACATTCTGGCACAATTAGCCATAAAAAAAATTAAAGCTTCGATCCATCGAAGTTTTAAAACATCGAAAGTCAACATTGATGCTACCAATACATTTTAAAAAAAATACATCATGTTTCTGAAACATCAATGTTTTTCTTAATTTCCTATTAAATTAATTTAAGGAATTTTTATCATTGATTTAAAAAAATTAAAACAATCTTATTTCTTGTTCATTCAGCAGTCTTATTTTGAACATAATTATTTTTTTTATATTAGACCATAACTATTATTATTTCCTACTTACTTCTATCGATTTTTCACAAATCGAAACTTCTATCAAGAGCTTTTTTTTATTTTATTTTATAAAGTCAGTAATTTTGATAATTTGTGATATAAATGTTGCTACTGCATGATTGAGGTGTTGAATATCTCATTTTGAAACATGTTATTTTAGTAATAAAATGGTTTACTTGGTATGGTTTTGTAAATAATTTATAGAAATTGTAAAGTTAAGGTTCAAATAAATAAAAAGGTGTTAATTTGTTTTTCGGGAATTTCAATATAGGATCTGGATAAATGAAAACTGAATCTAATAGTAGTAACTGAATAGTCTTTCAGCATCGGTACATTATAGTGGTGTTATATTTGGAGTATGTAATATCTTAGTATTGTATTTTTACCTAATGCACGTACGCACTTTTTTTTAAAAACTGTACCATGTCGTACATCAATGAAATATGAAGGTTTTAAGTTAGTCTACAAATGATAGAGAATTAGTCCTATTGACACGTAATATGCTTTACCAAGTCAGTTTGTGGCCTTCAATTGTTATGTTCTAAGCTGATAGGTTTAAATTTATTTCCTTGTATTTACCCTCGACATAATTTAATAGTCGACTGATCGAATTCCTGGCTGTCGGCTGATCCTTTAACATGACTGATTATGTAAAATTTAAAAATGTATTTTTTAAAGTCTATTCTAACACAACTCAAAAATTATTTTACTTTCTCAATTTTTCAAAGACCACCAATAATAGTAAACGAAAACGTGTGGATTCACGTACGCAATCATGCATTAAATTTATACTCATAAAGAGCCTTGTAAACTGCAGCTACCAATATAGTGGCAAACACAGCCATGATTTTTTTCGGTTGGTCCAACAGTTAACATTTTTCCTGGAAATGTTAGGAAAGAATTACTAGCAAAACCTCAAGACTGGAGGAGTGTGACAGTGGATGGGTATAATCTATTTAATGAAGAATAACAGATAGTATCGAAAGTAACAACAGAAACTGAAGAATTGAGTTTAATGAGCGGAGAGAGAGAATGCCCCTGCAGGAAAGCTCCTCTCCAGGA
Organism: Rhaphigaster nebulosa; assembly: GCA_948150685.1. NCBI lineage: Eukaryota > Metazoa > Arthropoda > Insecta > Hemiptera > Pentatomidae > Rhaphigaster > Rhaphigaster nebulosa. Next base: position 158,041,511 of record OX411306.1, read on the forward strand.
AGACAGCTGGAGGCAATATTGATACAGTTGTTAGGCAGGAGCTTGCACCTGTTACCTAACAGCGAGCTATGTGAAAGAGATACTTCTTACACATCCTTCTCAAAAACAGCCCACATCGTAGCTGTGCTATTCCAACTGACATCCCAGATTTCAATATCGAAAAAAATCGTGTACTTAATAATTGCATAAATATATAATTCGAAAAAAGAATATTAATAATTCCCCCGAGGGAATACTCTGTCAGAGTAAGGATAAATTAATGATTTATTACAAACGACAATAACAGGGTGTCATTAATTTTCGGAATTTCCGAGTGGAGAGTTAATACTCTGTTTCTTCATTAGCTGGATAGATTGCTTTGAAAAAATTAAGACGATGGAAATTTCATTTAATGCGCCTCAAAGATGAGTTTATTCAGAAAGTCCTTAATTGCGATGGAGAATTGAATTATTTGTTCAGAGATGGGCTCAAGTGATACAATATAATCGCAAATATTAAATATAACGCTAATAAACTTACAGCCTTTATTTTATCCCTATAGTATGAGTCTTAGATGAAAAAATATCAAATGAAAATGTTTTATATTTATTTATTAATTTTATGGATTACTCATTATTTATAAGTATTCATTGTTATTTATAAACTTTCGATTTAAAGCTAACTTTCCATTAAAAACCAATCTGGTTTTGAATCATGAACCACCAAAAAAATCTCCAGCAAACTGACTTCTCGTGCCCATTAATTTAGATGGGCTCTCGCTCTTTTAGAGCTTTTTTGGGTTATGTTCACCATATTTTAATTTTCGTATAATTATTCTGAATAAACCCAGAGCCTCATTCCTAATTTCCAACCCCATTAGCTTTGCATTTAGGATATTCTTCATTTTTAATTCAATTATATTCATATAATTAATTAATATATTTTATCCTAGCAATTACATCCATACATTCATTCCCAAAATTATCTCTTTTGCTACTAGTACTAACTGTAAATAATTGTAGATATTAGTCATTTTAAGAAATTGTTGAAACTGGAATTGTTTTCTGGCACATTCACTTTAAATGGGACTTGTAGTGTAGGTAGTTAATTTTTTAAACTTAGAGTATGTTTCTTAAAAATTTACATAGATTTTTCTATTTTTTCATGCTATGTCCTTAAAATTATTAAGTATTAACATAATCCTAAATAAATCAAGTAGGTAATTGATTAATTTTTATTCTATGTAAATTATTGACTTGCCAACACTGCATTTCATTGTACATTCTATCCTATCCTCGAAATGCCTTTCGGTGGATTGACAAGATAACCAACTGAATGAGAAAATAAAACATTATGCTTATAATAAGCAAAATAAAAAAAGATTTGAAATACAAAGCAATATTATGATTACATAAATTATATATGATTAGTATAAATACATATAATATTAACAAATGATAGTCTTGCAGTAAATCAAAGTGTTCATCAGACAACTGAATCGACAGAGAAGCCGAACATCTTCCTCTAAAGCGTTTTTATAGATAATGGCTTTTATTTGTTTATAAATTCCATTCTACAGAATCAACAGCTCACAGATGACATCGCTCTAGTAATGACTTTTTTTTAATTGATAATTTAGTACTTTTTTATTCTTCATGTGAAATCGATTCAACATGACTGTTATACCTTAGGGCAGGCTTTGTTTCTCAATTAAATGAATGCTCCATTGAAATGCATTCAATAACAGAGCATTAGAATAAAACCCTTCTTCGTTTGGCTGTGCTGCAATAGAAATTTATATTTAGATAATAACTTTGGATTCATGTTTATAAAAAAAAAATAAAAGAAATAAATCATTGTTTCAGTTCAACAGTGCGATAACTCAAATAAGGAAAATTTTGAGATATGCGAATATTATTAACAATGAAGGCCAAATTTATGCAGTATCAACAAGGTTAAAAGTCTAGACTGAGGCTTTTAGCTGTGGTTGCCGATATATTTTTGCATTTTTTAAAAATATATCCGGAAAAAATTTGAGGTAACAAAGGTGAAATTCGTAATCAGCACTTCCAAAACAAAAAACGATCAAATTTTCGGAACTTCTCCAAAACTTTCCACACAGACCCCTTGCACAAAAAATTAATTTCGACATTCTGTCTCATTTTGACTGGCACTCGCCTAAATACGGAGCGGCCAAACTACGAAATCACGAGAATCAAAATTGTAGGTAATTTACTCATCTTTAATTCGGTGTAAAATTAATATCAGAACTTGGTGGTTTTCAAGTTATAAGAAAAAAAGATAATAAAAAATTATAAAAAAAACAAAAAACATTTCTTTGATTTACCTTTTTTTCTTTCTTTTTTTATGCTCGCAGGACAAATTCTGAGTAACAAAGTTGAAATTCGTAATCAGCACTAAAAAAACAACATCAATAAACTGCAGGCCAGAAATTAACAATTTGAAATCCAATATTATGGTATTAAACTTTATATATATATATATATATATATATATATATATATATATATATATATATATATATATATATATATATATATATAAACGCCATCATATCACCCTTAATTTTTTTTTTTTTTTATTTCAACCTTTGAAACAAAATTCTTTAGGCTGTAAGTTACAAAGATATACTTTAAAAAGCCAAAAAATATTCATGAAAATGATTTTTTTTTTTTTAATGTTTACGTAATGGATTCAGACATTTAAATTCATTTATATGTTAAAATATATCTGGTGCGTCCATATACACAACTTACCTTACCGCTTTGGGTGCAAGATAGCACTGCTTATATATTTACTTAATTACCCGTTACGTTACAGTATTAAAATCCTGTACGATACCATCTAATTCCATTATGTTCTCGGTAAGGTACCGTAATGGAGAAGTAACGTAATGGAGGCTTCTGTAGTTTTGACACAGGTAACTTGTTTACAGAATTAATTATCAAATGTAATTAACTTGAGAAAACTATGTCCATGAATATCACCACATATTAATTAAAATATGAAGAACGAATCACTTAATTAACTTAAAAAAAGCAACATCAGCAAGTTATGGAGTACTAAAGAAATATTCAACATATTTTCATGGGAAGATACCTATCAGTGGTCGAATCGGGAACCAAGTCGCGACATCCATTGACAACAACACCTGGTGTCTGAAGAACTCCTTTTACCTCTTCCATTCTATGAATCCTACTCAAGCTCTCCATCAAACATGTAAAAGAGGTAGTATAATGGATATATTCACGGACACAACTTATATATCGACGTAATTCTCTAAAATGCATTTTTAATTTTTTTTTTTACCATTTCGACTGCCATAGGTATTAAGAAAAATAATGCACTTTTCGAATTTTCGTTTCGAAGATTTATGTGTGAGTTTAACATTTATAAATTAGCTTTAGGTAACTTAATGCAGGGTCTTTTATTTAATTTGTTTAAATGGCATCGAGGAATTTATATAAAAAAATAATGATCGAAATTAACTCAATTTGATATCATCAGAGTCATTTTATATGAAAATAATCTATATCTATATTGGAAAATACATAGATTTTTCTTGAGTTTTTTTATTGTGGTTTATGTAATAGTTTATCTACTTTAAATATACCCAACTGAAAACTCAATTTCAATAATCAATAAAATTAATTATATCAACTTTATCCCATTATATATAGCGTAGCAAGCTTCAACAGCTTGGCCTGATGGTGATTAACGTTTATTAAAATGACGTATTCCCGTTGCCATTAATTAAATCGCTACCTCTCCCAGGAGCTCTTTTAGCCCGGCCTAGAGAGTAAGGTAAACAGGCTCTGAAGAAACTTCGTATCCTGGAGGAATGATAAAAATTTAAACTGCGTTAAAAAGACTGAAAGTATTCCTGAAAAGAAGGCAAAGCCGGGATTAAAAAGCGTAGATAGGCGAGGTGAGGACTCAAAGAGCTCTCCAAACTAATGACATACAACAAGAAAAAGCAGGCATCTCCTGAGTTGCTAATTAGTGCCAGTGTAATTAGCAAAAGATGGAGTATTAAGGAGCCTCAGTCTATACATATGGTTTTATATATATATATATATATATATATATATATATAATAACGATAGCTTAGGCAGCACCTATGCCCGAAACACTATCAGTGTTTATTCTGGTATTAGAACTCTGAACTTCGGTGTTTTGATATTTTTTACGGTATAGAGGTGGGCTAATTATTTTTTTAAAATTAAATGTTTTCAAATTATTTTTTTTCATTAACTGTAAGAGCAAATTTAAACTAGTCATTATACCAACAAGGTATGCCAAAATATGTGTCGATATATTTATTAAAAGTATATCAATATTTTTTTCCGATATTGTTTCTCCGATATATCATAATATCAATATTAAAATTTGAGTATTTGAGAACCGATATTTTTTAGCAAAAAAATATAGAAAGAGAAAAAAAAAAACTAAAAAAACCGCAGGTTTGACAATCAAAGAACAAAAATAACTTGTGATGTGGTGTGTTCGTGTTACTATCTATACTGGCTGTTTCTAGAAATGGAGTATCGAAAACAAAATACCAACATTAATATTGACATTGATATTGGTTAAGAATATTTATATCTAGATAATATTGGCATTCAATTATCGATATTTCAAAACATCGCTAATTCTTTTATCTTAAATTTCTCAGACGGTCACCGTACTCTATCTTGGACTTACTTTCGACAAAACGATGATATTTGACCCGCATCTTGAAATGGTATTATATTTAGGATTTTAACGGTAAGATCATAATAATATCGGTAGAGCAATATCAATCTTATAACAATAATATTTTAATGATATCGGTGGATAAATATCGGTATTTCAAAACATTGTTAATTGCTTTGAAATAGTTGAAAAGTAGTTGAAATATTTCTTCTATATAAAATCGCTTAAAGGAAACACAAATATGTATGCTAAGATAGTTTCTATTCGAAATTAATATTCATACCAGCAACCTCTAGAGAGGCTCATTTGCTAAGATGAAGGGAGACAATTTACCTGGAGGAGGTTAATTACATTAAGATGGACTCTCGCTAATACAGTTTGGTGCCCTACGTAGGCTAATCTGCTCTAGGATCGATTAGCCTTTGTCTAGACTAGATTGTTGGCAATTTGCTATAATTTGTAAGGATATCAACGGAGCTTCTCACATTATCACTATATATTACAGCTGTTGACCTTACATCCATGTTTTCAAAATACTGATCTGTTTATCATTTAGCTTAACGAAGACTGTTGTCAGCCCATTCCTTTACTATACTAATCTACTATAAAACTTCATAAATTTTTATTGAATACTATGAACAGAAACAGTGTAATCAAAATATAAATTTATAATTATTGTAACCTTGACTGAATAAATAACGATTGTCTTGAATTAACTAATTCTTTATTGACTTTAAAGAAAATAAATGTTGACAACTCATTATTATTGATATGAGCGAAATATAACGTTACTGTTTTTATACAATATACTGAATATAACCTGCTTATACCATATGAAGGTGCTATGGAAGATTTTCTAATTTTGATTTTCTATTACGAATGAAGGTTCTATATGGTTTTCTTCGCCTTGTAGCATTGACAACCCAATATTGTTGGTTAATCACACGAGCTCTCAGTGGATTGGATTGATCATGTATTTAACAAATTATATACAAAAAACAGCTTTATTTGTCAATTTCTCAAAACTTGAAATTTGTTACATAACACCTTCATCCACTCATGTCTTCAATTATATTTTAAAGAGTGTTCGAAAACTTAGTCATTTCTATGTAATTTGCGGATGAATTTATGATTATAGCTTGAGTTAATGTATACATTTTATAAAATGAAAAATGCCGAACATGCATTTATTTCAACATTGAAATCGTGATTTCTTTTTTTCCGGCATGGATGCACCGCAATCTCATTGGGATCTATTGCGCGCCGTTCCAAACTCTGTGAAAGTAGGCCAATAACCTCTGCAAATCTTCACATATTGCGTGGGTTCGATCAATTCGCAGAGCTTATGATCCATCGTGCAATCACAGCCGAAATGGAAGCCTTAAAATTAATGTTGTAGGTATGTTTTACCATTCGTAGAAAAGGTGAGGTGAGGTGAGTTGGACATTTCATCAGCATAAGTTGAGAGCAGATTGCTTTAAACTTTCAAATATTCTCTATTCATTTTCAAATTATCTCTTTAATAAATTAGTGTGTGGGGTGGCTGAGTGGATACGAATCTGGACTCTTAACTCCTGGGTGCAGGTTCGAAACGTCAGTGACAAATTATTTATTTGTATCGTTATATCAGCCATGGAGATCCCGTTGTAGATAACGGGAGGACTTCCTACTGCACACCCGACATCTAAAGTGAGTACCATTAACTGGGATGAGGAATAACCCAGACGGTTGAGCGTGAATGCTGACCACATCACCTCCTGGTATAAATACCGGACATGATGTGGACATGATGAACAGTGCTCCCTTACCAATTACTAAACCCAAGATCTTCCATGTACGGGTTTGCTGAAATAAATTGTCATACAAATTAGTCGAATACTAATAAGGTATATGAGAGACTATACAGGTACAGAGCGGAATTGCATAACAATTGACCATCACCAAATACTCGATACTGTCCACTGCTCTGTCATAAGAAACAGTATTTGGGTTTTTAGATTTCACCCCCGTTGGCAGCTTATACTTAGGATGTGGAGAACCGAGCTAAGCTTAAGCATAAAGGTTTTAAGTAAAATAAACTTGTATTGTATTCAGTACAACGCGCGCTTGCTGATACTACAAATTAAGGCGACCATAAGGTTAAAGAAGAGCGTATCCAACTCAGTCATATACCTCATATGTTGTTTCTAATAACCGACATGTTTTTTTCTAGATTCGAAATACATTAACAGTAAGCTAAATATCCGACATTATTGTACGCCTCTTACTAACTCCTATTGAACTTCGACTTAAAACTGGACATCGTTACGTCAGTATACCACTCTTTGTTTCCTAGATAGAACCAATCTTTCATGATATACTGATGAGTACATTTCTAGAAGAGTAGACCATCTTAAGGATTCTACTGTTAAGAAGATTCTTCTTCTTATGTAGAAGCTGAAGTTGGATAATAAATAGGAGAAATATAATATATAGTAGATAGCAGACATAAGTTTAACAAACAAATTTTAATGAACTTGTATATGATTAAATAATGTTTAATTTTCTTAACTGTTGTTTCAAGTTTTTTTTTTCTAATATAAAGCCTTTTTTGCTTCTTCACTACCAGTGTTAGGAAAGATTTCTATTCTTGCAGGAAGCTAACATAATTTGTGTCCTGAGGATTGAATTTTTCAACTCTTGTTTTACGTTTTAGACGTCCAGCAACAAATTTGGTTTCGGGTTTCCCAGTCACTAAATCTATGTGGCGGGCAAAACACCTACTACGGTTAATAGTATTTTATTAGTACCTAATCAATATTAACAGATTCCATATTCACTTAAGCATGCGCTTTGACACACGTATATTTCGAAATCTATTTTCTCAAATTCCTTCCAACAATTAAAGTGATGTAAAATAATGTAATGTTTAATTAGGATCACATAAATTGAGCAATGAAATGGAATGGATAGAGTGATATAGAATGAAGTGGGTTGGAATGAATTGGAATGAAATGAAGTGGAACTGACAAATTAGACTTTTTATTAATATCTGTTTTTTTTTTTTTTTAAGACAAGCCATCGCTTTGTGGATTAAATTGTATCTTATTATCTTTCTTTGTTACTTCTCAGCTAAATATCTTTCTTTTTACTTCCTTGTACGAAGTAAAGGAAGTATTGTAATCTCGAAAATTTTCGGTTTTCAGATTTCAACGGAAATATCCATTTGACCATCCCTGAATCCATTTTGACTAGTTTCGTCGTGACGTCTGTACTTACATATCAATATAATTAATATAATAAATTTTGGTCAACATTGGTAGACCGGAAGTGGTACTTTAATTGAAGGTCATATTAGACTTTCATCAAAAATTATATTAAAATATAATGTAAAACATTATATCTTCAATAAAGATATGAATAATTCAACTCTTAAATTTTGTTGAAAGAATCATCAACATTGATGTTTTTATTTATTTATTAAAGCTTTAAAAGGCATTGTTTTAATCAATAAATATGAATAATATTCTGCACACTTATTTTAAACTTCATATTTTAGTTTTGGAATTTACGTGCGCAGGTAGTTATTTATTATCGTTAAGAAATACAATATTGCGTACGAAATTATAAGAAATCTATTAGCTGAGTGTCTATGGTTATAGGATGGGTTCATCCTAGTGCCATTTCGACATGAACAAAAAGTGACAGGTATTAGAAGCACTAGAAGAATAAGAATTAAGGCTCAGAGTCTTGTTGACCAACGGAACAAACTACCCGTCGACCGGCTGTACCGAATACTAATTTTCGGCCAGTATTTTCGTTAATGGAATTAGAAACATGCAGCTAGAGTTGCGGTGTTTTCTGAAACCAAATCTATAGCCAGATCTTATTAATTTCGACGTATTTTCGAAAGGAACTACATTATTGCAACGAAAAGAAAAAAAAATTATACAACAGTCATGTTGGAGCAACTATTTTGAACTATATCGAGGTCGTTTTTTAATAAAGGCGTAAGCACCATTTAACAAACTTTAAATGAAACTTTTTTTCCACAAATAATATATTTTTTTTTAATTTAATCTTTATCGTGTAGAGTTGAAGTTTATTATGAAGGCAAAACTTTTATAATTACATTTTATTTTTAAGATGGTACTAACGTACTTCACGGTCGACACACATGTTAAGGTTATAACGTAAAACCACAAAATGATTCGTAATTGTGCGAATTTAGGCCCCAACCTCAACTGAGGATTCCAAAGGATCCGTTGGGAGTTTGTTTAACTCTTAAGTGAGCGTAGCGAGCGGAATCCGACAGTTGTGGTCCAGTTAAAGTAGTAACAATAATAGAATAGGTTATAACTCACAACAATGGTCGACCATTAAATACGTAAGTACCTTTAAGACTTCTAGCACTGGTCAAGACCAGACTGACTTCTGAGAGTCGTCAGTATTTGGTACTTACGTCATCAATTGCTGATTTTTAGACAATTTACAATTTTTTCGATATATCGTGAGCGGGATGAAAAGAGGTGGTGTTTACGTCCCATAATAAATTGAAACTTAAATTTTGAATTTTTGGCGCTTCAGTTTTTTTAAAAAGACGACGATAATATAATCTTGAAATAATTTCTATGACCATAGAGAACAAGTTGGTAAGTTAAAAAATGGATGAGTTATGTGAATTGTGATTATCTTTTAGGAATTCTTCACCGTTTCCAGATATAATGGACCTGGTTTTTCCCACTTCAAGACACGTCATTATTGAAACAATTTTAAGATCTAATAATTGGTCATTCATAAAGATTTTGTTTACCACGCAAACCTTACGATAAAGTACTAGAGATACAAATTTATGTTTATATTAACCTCCACTAACGTCCTAAAAATAACATACTCATTGCTAATGTTAATTCACGATGTAGTGACGTCACTACTACATCATGTCGGTGAGATTGACTTTCTTTAGGTAGACTGGACACATCTATTCGATGGGTGGAAACTTTATTAGTCTGAAAAGTATAGTCATACAAAAAATTTATATTAATTTCTGGTCTGAATCAAATGATTAAAAATTTGAATTCCTTTCCTTGAATATGCCGATTGGCTTAACTCGTTATAAACAACTTATCACCTAAAACGCACCAGAATTCAAGCTTGAAAGAAAAACTGCTTACTTTGTGACCCGGAAAGACTAGAAAAACATCAAAGACCCTTTGGTGCTGTCCTACTAACCTCATCTTTGTGCTAGCCTCATCGATAGAAGTTCAGTTGGAATGAACTGATAAGATTGAACAGATATCTTCGTCAGCAATCCGAGGTCGGGGTAAGGTCACCGGTCAAATCAATGTTAGATAGCCAGGATTAGTTTACGTATTGAGGCACAACCGGTAGCAGCGTATTGCCTTTATTATAGATTTTAGAAGTCTTGATAAGTCCACATTTACAAAGAAGAACTAGATATAGATGCAATGATGTGAAACAATTTATAATACACATTTATTTCTGTTTTTTTTTTTTTTACTCAAATCTTGGGAAAATGATATACTACCACTTTCACAGTCACGTAAATATTGTTGACCCTGAATTAAATCTGAGAGATGATTTTTAGGGGTGCCGTAAAAGATAAAATATTTAACAGGAAATAAATGTTTGTTTGATGTGTGCCGACTTATAAACTATAAAAGCAAGATACGACTACAGTAAAAATAGGAAATGAAAAGAGTAAAATGGAAGGGATTAGATGAAACATGAATTTAGATGAAACTTTACCTAATAGAAATCATAAATAAAAACCATAAAACGTATAAAACTTTATTTAAATTTATGTATTCTATTTAATATAGTTCTGTTTTAAATAGGATTTCATTGTCTTTATATTACTTTTACTCTAGTATTCTACGTTTTATGCATTTCCACATTTCAAATTTATTTGTTTAATTGTTATCACATCAATTGACGCACCCTTAACCACAATTTTTTAAAATTTGCTCCATGGTCAACAGTAAAAGAGCTGCTCAAATAGAGAACTTAAAAAAAAAATGTATTATCTAAAATAGGCTACAAGAAATGGTTCGTACTACCTCAGATCTACAGACAGAATGAATAATTTATTCTAACAAAAATACATAGAAAGAGACAAGACTAGCAGGATGTTTCCCAGTATGCCAACACAGAAGAACTAAATAAGAGATTAGGTTCAAGTCTTAGAAAAGATTCTTGACCTTTAACTAAAATAATATTTTAAAAGTTAGCATTAATCATCTCAAGTTGCAATTAGAACCGAACATAGAGAGGGACATAGTTACGAATATTTATGTGAAAGAAACAAGATCGTTTTTTTTTCCTTAAAAACCTGATGTACTATTGTTCTGTTTTCTTTTCATAATTCGAAATAGATAATCCTTTTACTGCATACATTAAAATGCATTCTAAGGCATTTATATGTTTATATGTTATTTATATGCTTTTATTGTACACTCTTCTAATACACAATTCGTCATCTGCAGGGGCTCATCATTTGTCGGAAATGGATCGTTAACGTGGCATAGTCTAAATAATTTTTAAATATTTTAAGGATTCGTAAATCATAGAATTCTAGTAAAATTTTCCAAGCAAAATGTGCCAAAAGGGAAACTTCTCTCTCGAATTTTAATCATAATAAAAATCGAACATTTTCACATTTGCAGAACATGAAAAACATTTCTAGAGGTGGTAGAGCAGTATAAGGGTAGTACGGAGGGAACGTAAGCCCGCTAGTATTGTTATCAGAGTTTTATTTCGGTCGGCTGAAAAGTAATACACACACATATGTGTGTGTATATATATATATATATATATATATATATATATATATACACACATACACACTATATGTGTAATATACGCACTATAAATATATATATATATATACACATACGCGCACACACACACACACACACACACATACAAACGCACACAAACATACATTCTATTTATATTTATAGAGAGATTTCAAAAGAATTTCAAATTTCTAAGTTATTTTCCAAGGATAGCCAAAATATCATGGTTGTTAATGAAATGAAGAAACCATTGGTACTATAATTTCTCTTAATTTTCAAAAAAATTCAACTATTATTACCTACATGCATAGATAAACCTATTTCTGTTATGGATTGATCATTATACTGTATATATATCTAATATGTTCTGATAGCATCTTTTTCTCTCTTTCTATGATTAACTGTTGGTAATGCTTTATAGTTTATAATATTTTTCTACTATTCGCCATAAATAGTTATCAAGAATTGATCATGTATAAATGATCTAAATATATAAACATTTAAAAAGTTTTATGAAAATTGTATTATATTGTTTTTACCCTCTGGGAGACCCTGGATTTGATGGTCTGCCTTCAGAGATATTCAAATACGGTGGAAGTGAACTGAAAAATAAACTGCAATATATATATATATATATATATATATATATATATATATATATATATATATATATATATATATATATATATTACATATATATATTGTTGCTTTCACTAACAATATGGACGACTGAGATGATGACATCTGATTGGAGCAAGTCCTTAATATGTCCAGTTTATAAAATGAAAGATCGACTTGAATGAAGCAATTACAGAGGAATCTTCCTACTCTCATGTGGCTAAAACATACCATCGAATATCTTGTTCCAACGTCTCTTGTCGTATGCACAACACGAACTTGGGCCTTACCAATGTGGTATCAGGAAGTGCAGGTACCACTGACCAGATATTGAGCCTAGGCACAATCCTCGAAAGAGGACGTGAACATGAAATGAACATGAAAGTGAACATGAGGACGTGCAACATGAAAATCCACCTCCTATTTGTCGAATTTAAAGCGGTCTATGATAGTGTCAATCGCGAAGAGCTTTATAAAGCACTCAAAGAATTCAAAATTACTGATAAACTCATGCATATGAGTAATAATTGAATTAACGATGAAAAGTATGAGATGCATGGTACTTTAAATGGAGACTATTCAGGAGAATTTATAGCAAGAAAAGGGCTTCGCCAGGGTCATGCACTTGCCTGTCTTCTTTTTTATTTATTTAGTCCTGGAAGGTACAGTTAGACAAGCAAAAATACAGGTCGGTGGAACGATATTTTATAAACCAATTCAGCTCCTAGCTTACGCAGAGGACGTTGGACATCATTGGCATTCAACGAGGGAGGTCACTGGCACATTACGTTCATTATCAGTTGACGTATGCGTGATAGTATAGAAGGATCAATCTAATTAGGGATTGATAAATTATTTGCAAAATTATTGATAAACTATTTATATTACATTTAATTTAATGTGTATAATAATACCAAACTTTATTTTAAATTGCTTATAATTGAATTTTTGTGTCATTTTAAAACTGAAGATGAATGTATAACATTTAAAACTGATTCCCGTTTATTGATTAGGCCAGCAAATAGACTTGGCCTAGGGGTCAAAGAAACGAAGACCAAGTACATGGTGACAAAAGACACCATAAGACCTGGACATATTATGACCATATTGTGAATTGTGACTGCCAACCGATGCTATACCAGCTTACATAAGCAGTTTTGTAGTCGCCTATTATCTAGACAAATCATAGTGATGAAGGTCTAGATTGAGACAGCTTGATGGTGAGGCTGTGGATACCAGGAGTATTTTGGGAATTAGGAAACTGATTGGGATCCGCACAGGACTGGGTCAAATATCGGAAGCTGCTGGAGGAGGCTATGGCTCGAAACCATAGTGGGCTGAAGAGCCACTATGATGATGATAATTACTCCTACCATTATCAGTTCATTATAAATTTCTATGAGATATGATAGTTGTTCATTTATATTAAAATCAAAGTAACATCGTTTCTAGTTTATTTTAAATTCATACATCATTTTAAATATTTAGTTATACATCCACACTGTTGCTCAGCTTGCAACAACATACAAATAAAATTACATTTTTATAATATAACTAAGAGAGCTATGAAAGAGGGCCAGTTGATGATCACCGAAAGAATTCGGTTGATGACCAACCGAAAGAAGTTATCTCTCAGATCAAAGAAAATACATGGGAAGCGATATCGACTAATACAAGAGATAACAAGTTAAGGATAGCGGAGTCGTACATTCACCGAAATACCAGGCTTACCCACGAGTACTTGATGAGAAAAGGACCACAACCTGATTGCATCACCAGTGGAGTACCAATGACGGTCGTTCACATCCTCACTGTGCTATGCCTTCGAATTTCATAGAGAACATCTCTGGAAAAGCAATTTGGAAGAATTACTTCAAAAAGAAAAATTTACAAACAACTTAATCCTGTTCTTAAAGAAAACAAAACTATTCTTTAAAATTTAGTCACCTAGCAAATTTCCAACTTTAAAACTGTAATATAGGGCGAAAATGACCGAGGTGGTTGATAAGTCCAAATAATTTTTAAATAAAAATAAAATAATTTAGTATATCTACTTATTTAAAGTCATTCTGAATTATTATCGCCTTTTGTTTATTAACATGCGTTTTTCTTTTAGTTACATTCCCATTAAAAAATATCTGATGAGGACAACACATGACTTCCTTAACACATGCCTACTAAACTATAAATCGGTTGCTCGAAAAGTGATCATGAATTTGGTTACTAGTTTCCGAAGATTGCAAAATCTCAAAAATGACACTCGGCGCCGCGGCATCCATCTATTTACACACACAGAAGCTCTTGTTCCTGGAGGTCTCATTCCGTTATCAACATCCACAGACAAATTTTATTCTTGCCAGTATGCCATTTACTCATATAGTGAATATTATTTTTTATTCTTGCTTTTAATTTGTTTACTATGTCTCCTACGCCAGCTTTATTTTCTGTTCGTTCAATAATTTTATTAAATTTAGAATAATCTGTTAACCGCTTTCTTTTAATTTCTACATATCTTTAAATTACCTTTGAGTTAAAAGTTAATAAATCTCGTATGTTACCACCCTTTTTTTATATCAACATTTCCTCCAGTAATTGCTGCAGGATCTTGAGATATTTCATCAAACATTGAAAAATGATTTAATCAAGGTTTTGTTTTGAGAAATTATGCATTAAAGCAGGATTCTCAAGTTTGACTTTACATTTTTCTTGTGAATCTTTATTAGAAATTAAACATTCTTGATTTGCTTTTAACGGCTTGTTTAAATCTTTCACTAGTAAACATTCAATAGACACAGCTTTCTTCAAATCATTTTCTATTTTAATTGATTTTAAAGTATTCAATTTGGTCGGCGTTGTTATTTCTTTATCTTTTAGATATTTTTCTTATTAAACGTCGCGTCCAGTTTAACCTGATTTATGTAATAGATATGTTCATTTATTATGCCCTTTCCACGGTTTTTAAGACTTTTCGGAAACATTTTTGATTATTCATTATTATGTTAAATTTTTGCGTTTTTTTTATCATTATCTTTCGCTAAAATTTCTTAAGACTTTAATTCAATAATTTCGGCTTCTAACTTTTTGATATTTTTGTTTTGTTCATTTACGAATAGTTTACTCTCTAAATGTTGATTTTGTATTGCTTCGGCTTTTACTTTATGTTTTATTGTTTCGAGTTCAATACCAACTTCCATATTTTTTTTAAATATTTGTCTCCTCTTCATTATTTTCTTTAGAAATTTTATCCGGTTCCTCGTCTGATATTAATATTTCTCTAATTTTATTTTCATTGGGCTTTAACGAAAATGCTTTATTGTCAGTAATTATTATATCGTTTTGATAATCAATGTTAGTTTCCTTGTTTTTTAATGCCCGAAAATTGTTCAAAATTGATTTTCTATTTCAGATTGTTCTATTTCCGGTTCTTCTTCAAAATATTCACCGAGAAAATGTTCTGATTGATGGAAAGACAGCAGATTTCTGGTCAATGGTTAGCCGACCTGACATTGACAAGGTGTTGCCACATGGTGGGACTCCCGGATGTACCATATGTATGGTCTAAGATATTGGAGAGCCCTGAGAAAGACAGTTTACTGATATTAAAACTAATGTTTAAAATTATCATTTAAAAATTGTTAAATATAATAGTCGTCTGATAACTTGCGAGATACGTACGAACGAACGTAGGCACAGACGTCACGACAAATCTAGTCAAAATGGATTCAGAGATGGTCAAAATGGATATTTCCTTTGAAATCTGAAAACCGAAAATATTCGCGATTACAATACTTCCTTTACTTCGTACAAGGAAGTAAAAATAATTTAGCTTGTTTTATGAACCTTGTCGGACAAGTAAGTAAAGTGGTAAATAAACTTAGAGACTTTGTAAAAAAATATTTACAAGTATGCATTTTTAAAATGCATTTTTGTAAATGTATTTTTAGTTTGTGTTTTATAAGTCATGAATATGCTGTATGAAAAAAAAAAAGAAAAACTAGCAAAAATATTAAAAATATAAATAAACACAACATTGATAAATTGTAGCAGTAAAAATAATGATCATGCTTAAGCAGAATAACCTAAGAAAATACAGAAAAAAATAAGATGAATACGTTTAAAAAATAAAAATATTTATTTATTTTATTCCTTCCTAATACCTAGGTAACATCTCCGTAACGCACCTGGGAAATTAATGCTCAAGATTTCTCTTCGAAAATTCCTTGAAATAAAAATAGCTCAAAAAAAAAAATGAATCTATAATAATTAAGATAAATGAAATAAATATGAGGATTCCGATTCATTTTACAGAAAGTAAATAAATTATTTCCAAAAAGTAATCAAATTCACTGTTTTATTTTTTCTCCTGATAAAAGTTTGCTTATGAGTCCTACTCTATCATCACTAACTTAAGTCAATTCATGTCTTTGCAAAATTTTCGCCCTTAGATGACGGATTATTAAAAACATAATAAATTCTACCTATTTTATACTACATATTCAATTATCTTTTGTTTTAATTTCAATTAATAAGTCATCAGAAGTGAATTAAAAAAAATTGTCTTTGCATTTTTTCTGTCTTTTGTCATGTCCCTCCTACCTCTCCGGTGCTTCCCTAAATAGTTATCTGCAAACTTTACCTCCGATCTGAAAACGCTGGTTGTTTGGATATTTTTAGTACAAATCCTTCTTACTTATTGTGTAGAAGTTCTAAACCTAAATTTATAAAAATGCAGTGTAGACAGTGCATTTTGTGTATGACTTCAAGTGTGGGCCTTAGTCCTTTGTTGAAACTTAAACTTGGCGGCAAGAAGATACTTGTATTAATTCTTTGGTTATGTACGTGTTAGCATCACTGTTAGTTTCCGCCTAAGGAGACATAACCTTCAATGCTTCAAGAAAAGCTTCCCAGTATTGTGCAAGATACTATGTGTTTGTGTTTACGGGAATATTTCACTTCATTTTCTCAGTCCTTTTCCTGTACTGGAGTCGTAGATGAAGATTAGTACACTTAGTTTTTAAGCGTAGTTCGTTGCTGAACGATTGCATGTTTTCACACAGAAAAAGTTATTTTGTTTATATTGACGATGATGTAATATTTTCTAAAAATACGTTGTGTTCTCATTCCTTTGTGCCTCAGTCCTTTGTGCCTCAATCCTCTGCTTCAATAACTTCAGTAACAGTATAATTGAGGGTCTCCTATTTAAATCTTATTTTATTTATTTATTTTGTTTTAGGGAGAGAGGGATTTTTAAACTGTTGTTTTCATATAACATTCTACATAGCTTTATTATCACACAATTTCCGTTAGAAAATTATTACAAGAATGCTAAAATTTTGAAATTTCAAAAAGGTCAAACAATTTTTGCTCAGATAATAATTATTTCAATGTGTTCAGAACCACTTAAAAACGCTTCTTTGCATGACTGAAATTTTCACAAACAATTAACACTAAAATTTTTATTGGGAGGCTATTTGTGAGAATATGTTCGAACATTTTAGTGGCAGTTTTCGCTAGTATCTCCATTCTGAATAATTGTTTTATGTGTCCACTTTCCTAAACGTATTATTTATTCCGTCATATGGGATACTTATACAACAATTTGTTTAATATAACTTTGAAGCCCCAGCAGAATATATCTTAGCTACTAATATAATTAATTATTAATTTTACAATAATTCAAATGGGAGTTTAATGGGAGATTAATTAGGTTTTAATTCTGGTGTTTAAATAAAGAATTCTTGTAGAAATTTGATAACATATTTTTAACATTCTCAGTCCTTTGCACCCTTATCTTAGTCCTTTGTCAACAGTAATTAATGAATTAGCTAAATAACATTATTCGAGCAAATAAAAGAATGCTGCTTTGGAGGATCATTATACGATATACATATGGATATGATGTGTGTTAGCAAAAAAAAATTGATAACACTAGCAATTTAAAATCGCACATTCATGTTGTTAAAAATTGCTTATTTTCGTGAATTAACCCTTATACGAGTGTGGCTCTGTCACTATCACTTGGAATTCTAGCAGCTTTCACAGTTAAGAAATAGTACTATTTTGGGGGTAGCTCTGCCATTTGTCACTTCTAATATGTTAAACTCGCCTTGCTGTTGTATCACATTGAATTCAGTAGGACTAGCGATGCTGTTTCACAAGAACGACCTAGTGGAGGTAAGGTAAGATATAGCCGCGCAAAAGTAAACTAATTGTCAACGGTAGTTAACTGTTTCTTGAGCAGGGGTGTAACTTAGGTTACGGGCAAGGTTAGGAGCGTTACGACTTAAATAGGATTAGCTACAAAGTTAGTGCTAATTGGTATGGGGCCATTCAATCGTTACTTATGGTAGCCAGATATCAGGTAACGTATCTTCGTATCTAGTCCACAAATTATTATCCTAATTCGGCTATTTAATATCTATAAATTAAATGCATTTTTAAGGAATTAAATTATATACCTAATTAGGGATTGATAAATTAGATTGATCCTTCTATACCATCATGCGGATGTCAACAAATTATATACCTACCAAAATTAATTCCCTAACAAAATTTCCAATACGAGTCTTAATTATTCATTTTGAATAGAAATATACCAATTATTGAAATGAACATTTAAATATCACTAACATTTAAGTATTGTATATATATATTGTATATACAAATATATATTGTATATATTGTATATACATTGTAATATATATATATATATATATATATATATATATATATATATATATATATACACACACACACGTATTTGTATATGTTTGTATTACTTGAATGCCCATCCTTACACGGTATAATCTATGATTTATTTTTGGTTAAAAATGAGGTACTTACCATCATTCGCCCCGGGACGAGCCTACTCACTCTGAATTGGAGATGAGTCATTCTGTCACGGCTTTAGATTTTCTTTTTTGTATAAGACGGCGCACAGTGGGCTGTCTATTATAATCTAGCGGCCAAAATTAAAAAAAAAATAAGGAATACATTTGGGATAAAATTTAATTCTAAAGTGAGTCTAGTGTTCAGGGATATTAGAAATGATCGTATTTACCGAGCTCAAAGCAAACAATCCAAGATATACAAAAAATGAATCGATACCTACTTCCTTCTGGCCGTCTTAACTGGTAGTATATCTGTTTGATTGCCTGAGTAAACTGCCAATAAATTTCATACCTTTAGTTTATATTTTTATAAATATATCGATTCAAACCCTAGAGGTAAGCTGTTTTAAAATGTTACAACTGAATTCATAAAAAAGTACGGTAGATTCGTAAATATTTTTTTTTTACTATTGAATAAAAATTGAAATGAAAATGAAAAAAAAATTATAACGTTCTCGGAACTTATTACAACTTAAGAATATATATATATATATATATATATATATATATATATATATATATATATATACATATGCATATATAAATTTTCTGTTTAAGCCAGTCATGTACCTAGAATATTTACCAAATTCAATTGCATCATTTTGCATCATTAGCGATAATATAATTTTGTTCATTTCAGTTGCGAAATATGTGATTGTAAGGAGTGAACTCTATATTTATTTAAGAGGCCGAAAAGCAATTAATAGACCAGATCAAGAGTGCAATGAGATCTTGTATGAATATTTAAAAAACAAATACAACCTTCAGTATCCTCCTAAATGCTAACGAGAAGAACCGTTTCAATCCTTGTTTTTGTTTTTTAAAGTTTTAAAGCGAAACTGGATTCCATGCAATCGTAGCTTTACCAACATGCAATCGAAGGGTAAAAACTGGTTTCATCAAGAAATTTAAATTTCGAACGTGGCTTTACATTATCTCAATTAGTCTTCAGCGTCTTTTGGCTGGCCTTCCAAAAGTTTCGATGAGTGAGATCCTAAAAACAAAACGAAGAAAAGTTGACACTTTAATGAGACAGTGGGTGGTAGTATTGGAACTGTTATAAAGCTGAACAAATATTAACGCCTCTTCATGGATTAATAAGGTGTATGGAATGCTTCATATGGCCTGCAAACTTGAAATTAAAAAATGACGTGACGGTTACCAAGACGAAAAAGACAATGTAGCTTCTAGAAAAAATCAAATCATCGAAAGATATCGTTTAGAAACCGGGTTACCCAATGCGGTCGGGTAACCCAATCGATACTCCCAAACAAGAAGGGCAAAGTACAAATGATGGCAACACGACAAGAAGATTTCTTTAAAACTCTATGGTGTCTTCAGATATAACTGGTGATGATGAGGAACTCATTGAAAAGTTAAATGCTATTATTCAGGTTTTAGTATCATCTTTTGAAATTTAACATTCTGCTATTGATGATTATAAATTAAACACAGCAAGATTCTATATTCGATTATTTGGATGGTAACGGAGATCGACCACAAAACTATTTTTCATAATACTGCAATAGCTAAAAAATTTCTTATTCCTATTGGTCATCTGTCTAATGAAGTCCATGAAAGTCGCCATGAGGAATTTAATAAGTGTCGGGTGGGAATTTTCTAGAAAAATATCTTGGATGAGAACAAAAAGAGATATTTTTCTGAATCCTCTGATCCAGTGATCTCATATGCTAGATCATTATCACCAAAAAAATTTAGCTGTTCTAAAGTAGTATTGGAACTTATTCATATATCGTAGATCCAAGAAAATAGCAGCACTGTGGTATCTCACTATAATTTTTATTTTCATGTTTAGTTTTAGTAAGGTAATTTATTAATTTATAGTTTAGGTTAACTGTTATATACTTGTACAACTTTTTTTTAAAGCAAAATGTGATTTTTTTTTTTCATTTTCCTGATGATTTTTAAGTTTCCGGGGCAAGATACATGACTCCAGCGATGGTAATATGAAGGATAAAAGAGTTATTGATTTTTTTAATAAATGGATACCAATTAACTTATTTGCATTAATATTATCCAAGTTCTGGTTTTTATGAAATCTTTTTTTCTTCGATTTTTTTTGTGTTTGGTGATTAAAAGCCTCGAAGTGCAAACAGTTGGATGCGAACAAGTCATGGCAAATTCATAGAATGGTCAAGATAATGGAATCCAGTTCGACACTCGCCAGCCCGGAAGCCCCGTACTCTTAAAAAATACTTAAAACTTAAAAAAAATAATTCAATTTATACCTATTCTATACAACATGTACTTCAATAATCGGAAGTTCACTTTATTCAAGAAAAAATCTAAAATGTTCGCTCATTTTTCATTCTGTGAATGTCTTTGAAAATATATAAATTCAACTACTCTAATAATCGAATATTCACTTTATTCGAGAAAAAAACAAAAACGTTCGCTCCTTTTTCATTTTGTGCTCAATATCTTGAAAAGTACCAACCGCGTGAAATACATTGTGAATACCTTTTTAAAGCAAAGTAAATTTGACATTGCATGACAAATTTGACATTTGACATGACATGAAAATTGGAGCCCGAATAAAGCACTTCACATTTACTAGATCCCTGAATAAAGATTTAAAAAAAAAAATTCCAGAAAAAAAAAAGAGAAATCACCATTGTTTAAATTTATTTTGACAAATGTTATATAAACTGGTCTTCCTAGTATAAACTACTTTATAGTCTAGTTAACCAACTCCAATTTGAGTGGTATTAGGCATCTGTATATGAAATGTTTCCACAGACATATTTGACATGTTTTTCAAAAAACATATACACGATTTTGACATGCAACTGAGTAACATGTTAAAAAAAGTTAGATATCTCAGAAACTATTACAAAAAATAATGTCTATTACCACCCAAATTGGAGCTGGTTAAATCCACAATAAAGTATTTCATAATAATTATCTTCATAAGAAAAGCAGTTTCCTTTATATTGATCAATATAAAATTACAAAATGTTTCATGGAAAAAATAATGATTTTTTGAGAAACTTTATCTCGGGCACTATTTGACGTAGAGATGTCTATTACCACTCAAATTGGAGCTAGTTAAGTGGACCGTAAAGTAGTTTATAATGGTCATCTTCGTAGGAAGAGCAGTATGCAATGATATTAGCCAAAATAAATTAAAATGGTGATTTCTCGTTTTCAGGAAAAAAATGTTTTTTGAAAAATTTCATCTCGTAAATTAGTCAACGTAACGAGCTTTACCCTGGCTCTAATTTTAGCGAATCTGTTTTAATTTAAAAAAAGTATTCATAATGATTTTCCCGAGGTTTGTAGTTTTCAAGATATTGAGATTAGAATGAAAAAAGGAAAATTTAGGGTTTTTCTTGAAAAAAATGAACTTCCCATTATTGGAAATGTGTAGTTCAATATCTAATTTTTAAGGACACTTACTGTATAGTATGATGTATTGTCTAGGAATAAATTGAATTATTTTTAAAATTTGAAAAAAAAAAAAGGAAAGCGGAAACTTATAACGGGTAAACTTTTTACTTCTTGATGTAAGAAACTCCATATTTTTTTTTTTTAAATCCATCTATTGTAACATGGTTTCTTCATTTTTCAATTTTCATGTCTTAATGCACTGGACTAAACATATATTTTGATTACTTTATCGTTTTTTTAATGTTTAATGTTCCTACCTAATTACAGTTAATTATGTCTGAACTCGGTGAAAGAGGAAAAAGAAAAAAAAAAAAAACGTTAACTCTGATAGAAAAAGGAAAAATTATTAAAAAGCTGGACAATAGTGAAGATGAAAATGAAGAGTAAATTTTGGCCTTCTGGAATTTTCTTGTTCGTACTTGATAATATGTATAATCTTTTCTATTTTTTAAATATTTTAATATAGTTTGTATATTTATGTATGTACAAATCTATCATAATAAATATATATATATATATATATATATATATATATATATATATATATATATATATATATATTATATGTCAAGAAAGTTACAGTTGCACCTCTTAATTTAACTAACAGCAATCCGACGAACTTTCATAATCTGGTATTACGTGTCGGATTATAGAGACCCATTTTATGAAGTTCATTTAACTTAACAACCTAAATATATATAGACTAAATATATATCCTATCAACTCTCTGTTTCCTGTTTTATATAAATTTTTTTTGTGTGGCTGGAAATTTTTATTTTTTTACTTTTAATTATATCGCATTTCATTATTATCTTAAATATTGGTGTATAATCATCTCGGTGGCTCTGTTTTATGATGTGTTGAATATTTCCAGTTTTTATGATATTGCTTATCAGGTTTTAAAACCTTTTCCTTCAGAATTAATGTGCTTTCTTTATCTTCGTAGTAAATTGCACAGTAGCGTAGAAGAAAAAAATATTAACTAATTCTGAAATACGGCTTTGGAATAAATTACCCATGAGTTTGCTCCATATTTTCAGGAAGCAATCTGAATATGGAAAAAAAAATTACGGCTCAGGTGGAGAATACTCATGCCTGTCAGGACCATTCCTTTTAGCCTCGTATCTTCAATTTCAAGCTTCATCAAATTTAGGTAATAGGTTATTAAATATCGCAGAAATTGTATCGCAAAATTCGAGAAATTTTACTTGCTTTCTAGTGTTATAAAAATTATTTTATATTATAAAACATTTCATAAATAAATTTTAAAAAAGTATTTAATAAAATTAAGTTTACTAAAACAAATATTTAATAAGTCATTGAATAATTATAAAAATGTCAATTATAATTAACTTTCTTTCATTTTATCTATTCAAACATTTCTTCAATTTCTCAATTCTATAAAAAGAAAAATTAAAATTTATTTAATCACCTTCATTCTGAAGTTTGTCTATTGAAAAAAACAAAACAACTATTTTGTAATTGTCCTTGGCAATTGAGTAAAAAATGTCTCTTTTTTATGACCTTATGACCTACATATTGCTAGTAAAAGAATCAGGATAAGAGATGACGCATCAAATCATATAAATAAGCACCAGCCTTGGAGGATGATCCACTGGCTACAAAACCCCTCTTGCAGAACCACGTAGTAGCATTCCAGCCTTTCGTTAGATAACATTTTTACTCACAGGTGTAAACTGACCAATTAAGGTTTAACAAAAAAAAATTAAAACGCTCTTTCGAGCTATAATGTTTAGATGATTTTTTATGTGTTATCCATTTGACAATTCGAACACATCTCCTTACTAAATAGCACTACTTTCCATGTGGGTACAGAAGGACCTGAAGCAACATTGAACGCGTATCTTCAGACACACCATTCACCCATCACAATCTTGGTTGGCCATGGGTCGCTTCTTGGAGCATTTTCTTTGGGGCCTGATCCTTAGGGATTCTTACGATTTGTCCAGCTTTAATGAAGGTAACTATATCAACATTGCTCCATCTACTCAGAATTAGTCCACTATCGCCAGAATCCATTTGAGATGCCCTACAGCCTATCAATAAATCCGGGTAAAATTAAAGTGATTAATTTTAACGCTTGTTATTAATAAAATCCTGCACCAATCAACAATAAATAATGTGGACAATGGACAATGGACAATAAATAAAGGAATAGTTATTGATATCAGACCATCATATGCATTAATAGCATCACCTACTACAAATGGAAACTGTTTCAGTAATCCTAGTCTTTTTAAAACGTAGGTATAATTATAAATAATTTTAACAATCGTTATTGCATCAATATATTAAATGTATCTTACCTATCGTATGTATTTCTATCTATATATGTATTTATATCAATTACATATCTCTCTATTATATATATTTCTGTCTATTATGCCTAACAATAGATTGATACAACCCTTATGTAGCAACCCACGGTATTTGGGCAGAATTGCAATTAAATAAAGCATTTCTCTCTATATATATATATATATATATATATTACATACATTTCTATGTATTATATATATTTCTATGTATTATATATATTTCTATCTATTATGGTAAGAACTTAAGCTAGCCAGTTTAATAGGACCTACTCCAGAAAGCATGCTCATTTTATATGAAAATACACCATAAACTGGGACTTGCAGGTACCTATAGCAACAATAATAAATATATATATAAACACTATTTAAATTGCGTTAAGTTAAATAGTTATGTTAAGTTAAGTTACACTGTTTAAATATCCAAAAACATAGAGCCATAAGCCAGTTGAGAGTCGCAGCCACTGCATTCTTGCAGATCCTCTGCAAAATAAGCGCCTTCAAGCTCTATGAACCATGCAAACTTTGTCAGAAACCTATCGAAGACACTCTGAAGCATTTTCTTTTGCGCTGTTCTTCTTGTGATTCATACAGAGAACAATTCTTGAAGGAGTTTATATCTGAAAACGATGAACTTTATTCACTAGAAAACATCTTAAATTATAATAGTATAAATAAAATCAAGCATGTATTCCGTTCCTCACATCAGTTTTCAATAACTTCCAATTTTCTACACTTTAGCCGCCTCGATACTTCTTGATGAGGCCACACCTTGTGATGTTTAATTTCAAGTGATGATACACAAATAAAGTGATAAACTCTAACTTATAGATATTATTTATTATTTTAATATTATTAAAAAAAATGATTCTATTGTAAGCGTGTGAATATACATATATATATATATATATATATATATATATATATATATATATATATATATATATATATATATATATATACATATATAAGTATTAACTGCATTTTCGATGATTGAAGTATATGTATATTTATTTCTTTTTTCTTTCACAAATATTTTTTAAAAGGGAAATTCTGTGAGTGTATATATATGTATTAATTTTTGTAATGTTTTATTATCATAAATGTATTGATGCATTAATGTATCACTCCACAGGCCAATGCCAAGATAATGTAACAAGCATGAATTGCTTCATACAATAAATAATCTATCTATCTAAACACTATATTATTCACGCGAATATTAATAATTAGCACATATTTATTTTTCTTAATAAAATAAAATAAATAAAAATATTAAACGCAATTAGGAGTAGCAGAGCAAGAAACTAGAAATGTTTCACGGACAGGACTCGGAGACTTCACAAGGTTTTCCTTCAGTCACGTTGTTCACAGAGTGCTGGAGTCATTCCAATTGGCAAGCTCTCGGTGGCAATGGCTACAGATGTTTTAAAGTTGACTCCTCCCGTGTTCTCTTTCATCAAGTGGGAAATTGTTGAAAATAAGGGCGAGGGTACAGGATTAGCTTGGTGGAATTGTTATAAACTATTTGTCCTGTGAGCTGGATGGTTATAATAGTCTAAATAAAATTCTTTGCCGATTTAATTAAGATCTACATATTCATTATATTTCAAAATATTTTAAGTATTACTAATTTAATAGTGATTCTTTCCCAATTCGTAACGAGTTCGTAGATAAATAAAATAAGCTATGTACTCGATTGAAAACGGAGTTATTTTGTATTTAAAGAAAAGTTGTACTAATATTTGCTCAACATTTAGGAGCGTGTATGATATATTGAAATTGTATAAATTTTTGAGAAGATGAAGTGAATGCTTAAGATGTTTAGATTTTAAACAAGCTGGCCTTTTCGAGCATAATAAGTCACGGGGCTGGTTGGGCATCTAACGTGATCAAAGAAAGATTAAGAAAAGAACCGATAATTCTACAGACGGTTTAGGAACATTTTTATTTCCATTTATAACTTCCATATCGTTCAGAAATATTTGTGAGGTAGATTTCCGTAATTGAAAATAAGAGATAAGAAATGATTATGGAAATTTCAAATAAAAATACTCACTTGATATGCAATGGTCAGAGATTTTAGAAGTCACTTAATCCGATTTTATCAGCAATATTAATACAATTCGCTTTGTTTGAATGTATTTACTGTTACCATTAATGCAAGCTTTTTTTAAAAATATGTACCCTTACGGTAAAAATCTCTTGCCACTTTAGTTATGATTGCTTAAAACAGAATTATGTTACTGTAGCTAAATTTTATCACTTAAATAATTGAATAATTATAAATAGTCATTACTTTCACCGGTTTTTTATCGACTAATAAAAATAAAATTGCTGAACGGAACGCATATAAATACAGTAGTGCATAGCTCGAAAGAGGTTAATAAAAAAAATATATATGTATGCTCAATCAATACGGTTTTTATGAAATGTTCTCGAGAAATACTTTGGGATTTTGACTTATAGAGTAGTGCCATGAATATTATTTTGTTGTCGGTTTTTGTCAATATCTATATAAACTGAACTAGAGAAAACAAATTTGTAATGTTTTCGTAAGCCAATCAAGTGTGAGAATAGAAATAATAAACAAGGCACTAGACCTATTTATTTAAGTTGATGCATAAATAAATGCAGTTGTGCCTGTGAATGGCGCGAGTATTTTGCGAATTGAGTTGAATATTGTCCCAGTTTTTAATTATTTTATCTAACGACACGACGCAATATAGTATGAATGTTTTGTTTGAAAATATGATTTCTCCATGTGATTTTAAAGGAATTATATATATTCAACAAGATCAACATAATAAATTTTCCCTTTTTATATGTCAAGGGAAATATCTGAATAAATCAATCATAGCTAAATTTTGGTTTTATATTTATCAGTAAATTCATCAATATGCTAAATACTTCACTGCTCTAAAAACTTGATTAATATTGTATCAACGTTTCACAATATACGAAATAAGCTCTCCCTGGGATATAACATATGCTTCATTTGTAGCATTTCAAAGTCAATTGTAACCATCTATAAATCAAATGTCGCCTTTTGCATTTCAATCAAAACTTTTTCCATTTCAATTGTTACCCAACCGGATATGAATTAATTCTATTTTTCTATTTCATTATTGAAAAATTAATTATTTTAGTTAAAATAATGACTTTTGAAATAATTTCAGCACATTCTTCCGATATTTTTTCGTTCATTAGATAATTGATATTAAGTGCTCATTTCACTTGTTAAAATAAAATTATTTTTTTACTTATTTATTATTTTTTTGGAGACAGGGGAGAGTGTGGACTTCATATATTTGGTGATAGTTCATTAGGTTTTTGAATTTGCTAAAATTTACTAACGTCATTTTGTTCAGCATCAAGCTTTTTTGATTAATTATTAGTTTGCAAAATTCTTCGGTACAAGTATGGTCCGGACGATGTAGGGATCGTATAATAGATTTCGAGGGTCCTGATTTCATATTTTGGATAGTATTTCAATTTACTGTTACTGTTGAAGTTTTCATCGTATAAGTTTAAGTTAAATTAACGTAAGTTAATTATAGGAGGCATGCGTAGTAGTAATATTTTTTTTAAAAATTTATTTTATTTGAAGAAATATCTTGTATATAGCAAGAAGTCTTGAGTAGATGATAAGTCTTGACGTAACCAGGTTTTACCAAAGCATAAAAAAACTTATTAAGCTACATGGTAGTTTATTTTTAATTGTAATAAGTTATTGAATAACTGGATCCTCTTAACCAAGTTCGGCCAATGGGATGACCCAATTACGACTTTTCCGAAAATTTTTCGACGTAACTGGACCACGCCTGCCAGACAAACAAGAGCAAATTCAAGTGTGGTAATTTGCTTAATTCTAGATAAAATCATTCATAAATGGAAATGCTTTT